>OZ025215.1:9847707-10350207 GCA_964019055.1 Anthopleura xanthogrammica
GAGGATTTCATAAAGTACCTACCCAGACATTCGAGGATAAAGTGTTCTTTTCATTTTAGCGATGAAATTCTCATCCAAAAGAATGAAGTTTAATCCGTGTGATAGCTTGGCAATGAACAGTTTGTAAGTAAGATCCGAAGAAGGCTTGATGTTTTTTATAGGCCATTAAGCAGGCAAATCAAAACTGTTGACATATTTATTGCTAGGGACTACTTCGTTGCTACGGTCATCTAAAAACAGTGTTAAAATTGGGAATGGTAAAGTGGGAATCAGAATGTTTTCCTTTTTCTAACCTTCAATTTTTTCTAAATCAGTATTTTTTCAATTCATTTACATTAATTTACCATACTCGTTTATTATCTATAGTTTTTTCATTCTTATTTCATTTTTATAATTTTTTTGATCCTTCAATCTCCGAATAATGTTCTGTGATCCCGAGTCCTAAAGTGTCCAGTACATCTTCCCTTAGCACCTTAAACTCCCAGTCTCCATAGGAACAAGGAATAACATTTTGGTTGGTAAAGACGGTTGTAAACGCCGAAAAGTAGTGTTATTAAGATTTAACCTTCGCTTTTTTGAGCTCACACGGTCATTTGTATTAGAACTTGCATCTCCTATTTTTACTCACAAAATATTGAGAAGTTAAATCATTAAATGAGCCAGAGAGAATGGATCTTTTCGGTGTTTTTTTTTTTTTTTTTTTTTTACATTTCAGAGGTGTTGTGGACCTTAGCGCAAAGGCGTTCCCTTAATTGCATAAATTAAATCAATAGTGAAGTAGAAGTGAATTACTAAAAAGGCCTATTTACCTTGGGCGTAATATTTTCCCATTTCGGACATTGTGTCATTCACTAGAATATCATTTCTTTGCTTAACGGTTGAACATGAAAAGACACATGAATATGAACACAACTCAAACAAATAATCTTATTCCCATATATGTTATAGAGGTCTATTAAGGAAAAATATGAGGATATACAAGCTTTCGAAAAACGCCATTTTGATCAGTCCAGAGGCTGTTTTAGGGTAACGATAAAATTTTGTTTTTACTCTATCATGATAGAAACAACAATAACAACAACAACATCAACAACAACAACAACACCAATGACAACAACAACATCAACAACAACAAAAGACTTGCCGCTTGTTCCAAGATGAATATGACTAGAGAACTACTTGACTGTGGAAATGTTTTTGCTTGCGACGTTGGAATTTTTAATGTGAGTTCTTTTTGTTTCAGGAAATAAGAAGGATGAGTTTTGAATCATATTTTGGCTTTATTTCAAGCGGTTTAATTAACTAAACAATTTTGGCCCTCGTTCAGTGTGATTAAATTTTTGTACAGGGTGTTAATGAGACGAGTTTTAATTAGAAATTATTTATAATTATAGATAATCATAGATAGTTTTTTATAAGCTTGTCGAAACGATCAGCTGTGAAATTCTTGGCACTTCTCCTATCGGCGCGTAATCGTGTGGTTGGAGTTTTAATCCCCCAATCAGCTCCCGATTCTCGATGACGTCAAACGAGAACCTTTCGAGAAGGTTCGATAAAGTTTGGCTGTGTACTGGAATTTGTTTCAGTTATATTCTTGCCGAACGTGTTTGTCATTTACCGTACAAGATGTACGTCTGTTTAGCTGTGTACTGGAATTCGTTTCAGTTATATTCTTGCCGAACGTGTTTGTCATTTACCGTACAAGATGTACGTCTGTTTGGCTGTGTACTGAAGTTCGTTTCAGCTAAAATTCTTGCCGAATGAGTTTGGCAACTAGCTTACAAATTCAAGTTGGTTTGGCTGTGTATTGGAATGCGTTTCAGTTTAAATCGTATCCTATTCTAACTGCTGTTAGATTGCTTTAGTAATAATGTCGATACATAAAACTTTAATTCTCCGTCTATTTTCGCGAAAACAAAATTCCAAAGGTCGTAGCCAGAAATAAGATTGTGAACGCAACCAAGAAAAACCTGTCCAAACAATGCGAGATATCCATCCAGTTTTCACGCCACATCTCTTTATCCTCTTCGTTCCTCTCTTCATTCTGCTTTTCTACGCTTCCTTTTTGCGCTGAGTGATTCTTGTTAGCTTCCTTCGATTCCACGTTGATGGCTGAACGCACAGAAGGGGTTCTTTCCTCGACTTTGTTTGGTTTTATGAGACGCATAAGGAGCTTCGGCGGCTTTGTTCTCGAATGATGGCACTTTATGGACACCGCGGTAGCAGCTAAAGCCAGTGCAATCTCGCCCATCAAGCACATGTAGTACAACCCTAGTCTTGGTACATAATCCGAAGTCTCGGGCAGTTTATCAGATATGATCAACAGATACACACTCAACGCTAGAAGTACAGTGATGCTAAGTCCAATCCTTTCGCCGCAGTCAGGTGGAAGGTAGAAGCCTATCAACGAAAGGAACGCTACTATAATACATGGAACTACCAGGTTGAGAATGTGGTAGTTGGGCTTCCTGTCCATTGTGAATGTGTACGTTACGTCAGAGAATGGATAAGGACAACACGCGTACGTCATTTGGCGATTTTTGATTGACACGTCTCTCAAGCTCCAGTCACCATTAGAGACGAACTTTTCTGGAAAAATAATGTTTCAAAATTATAAATAAAATAGATGCGCCACCGTAATAGCTTCAATGATGATTATAGATATAGTGGTTATTATTGAAAACGTACAGTAATGTGTTACAGCACGTACATAGTACGGCATGCCGTGACATTGAAATACCTTCCAGAGGTTGTTTCAGGGTTCGATCTGTGAGTTAGCCATGCCCTGACTTTGATCACCCCAGAGGTTGTTTCAGGGTTCGATCTGTGAGTTAGCCATGCCCTGACTTAGATCAGCCCAGAGGTTGTCTCAGGGTTCAATCTGTGAGTTAGCCGTGCCCTGACTTTGATCACCCCAGAGGTTGTTTCAGGGTTCGATCTGTGAGTTAGCCGAGCCCTGACTTTGATCACCCCAGAGGTTGTTTCAGCATTTGATTTGTGAGTTAGCCATGCCCTGACTTTGATCACCCCAGAGGTTGTTTTAGCATTTGATTTGTGAGTTAGCCATGCCCTGACTTTGATCACCCCAGAGGTTGTTTCAGCATTTGATTTGTGAGTTAGCCATGCCCTGACTTTGATCACCCCAGAGGTTGTTTCAGGGTTCTATCTGTGAGTTAGCCGTGCCCTGACTTTGATCACCCCAGAGGTTGTTTCAGCATTTGATTTGTGAACCGGAGGTAGCCGTGCGATTTAGATCGACCCAGAGCGAGTTGTTTCAGAGTATCGATAAAATCTGCAGTTCTATCCCGCCACCCATTTATATGAAGTCGTTACCAGCTTGTTTGTGTGACTGATGCAGCTGTTGCATTCGTATCAATCTACTATCGTACGTCCATGACCCGAACGTCATCTCACACGCCTGGGTATCGAATGGAAAATTGGTAATATCCATGCTACATGAACTCTTGAAGGTAGTTGGTGCCATCCAGGTACAGGTTCCTTTACTGTCCAACATGACATATGTCTTGAACTTCTCTAGAAATCCTGCCTGAGAAACATCTTCATCGCCACTAAAATAAGGAAAAGTAGAATATGTTACAAACTGACGCACATCTCGCTTTCAAACTGAGTGAGAATCAAGCGCAGGGGCGTGGCCAGGATTTTGCCATGGGGGGGGGGGGGGGGGGGCAAAACCCGTTTTCAGGACATGAGAACAAAAAAACTGCCAACCACTGAGGTTTCGGGTTCAATTCCTGGACTTGGCATTGTATATGAGTGGAGTTTCTGCTCCCTTGATTCGAGAGTTTTTCTCCGGTTTGTCTGGTTTTCTTCACTTCTCAAAACCTAACACGTTAAATTCCAATTGCAATTCGAAATGTGAGACGAGCGGCTGTATTCCTTGACTTAGTACATAAGCCCAAAAATAAGGTAGCTCTTACCAACACTGTTTTTGTTGGTTGCCTAGTTATATACTCACTTGTCATAGAGTACAGTATCAGGGACCCACATCGTTTCTGGTTTGATGTGTAGAGTGTGGATACCACCGTAGTCGCTCTCGTTCCACGATAGAAAGGGATTATTCCAACTCTGTTTTAGAATAAAAATATATTACACATCCATAGTTAGTATTTTTGGGATGTTTATTTTGCGACATCATCCATCATGGCAGCCGCAATTAGAAATGAATCTTTTTTTATAGCATTAACGACTGATACATGGCGGCCATTTTGGAGGACATCGACAATGAAGTTAATGATTGAGGCTAATGAATGTATAGAAGCTTTGCATCATCACGTGATGGCAGCCATGACAGGAGGCGCAACAATAGTCTTTTCCTCTGGGAAACTGAATTCTTTCTCATGTAAATCAGATTAGACCAGATTCAATTGTTCCTGCCTCCTGTCATGGCTCCCATCACGTGATGGTGCCTCTATTCGTGTTAGCGATTTGGTGAAATACTCCACCAATATGGCTGCGATGACGTAACCTGCAAACAAAGAATATAAACCCCTTGCAGCACTTCAGAATGAAGCTCAATTTGGAGCCGGGAGAAAATAATAGGTTTCCAATTCTCAGGAGATTGGAATTCTTTTGTTTTGTCCTCCAAACTAAGCTGTTTTGACGTCAGGTGAAAGGGGTCCGCTATACTACCAGGCAAAGAGAATGTTGTCTGTTATACCGAAAACGATGAAAAGGATAGTGTTACCTGAACAATCCATACGTCGACAACTAGTAGCTGATTTTTGGTGTTCTGAAAAAATAAAGAAGTTTAGTTGAAGTCTTACGATTTCAGCCAATTTGCTGATATCTTACCAGTTCAACCAGTTTGCTGAACATGACACGTTGATTTGCTAATCACAATATGACATATCTCACCAGTTCAACCGGTTTGATAAACGTGACACGTTGATTGGCTAATGATAATATGACATATCTTACCAGTTCAACCAGTTTGCTGAGCCTGAGCCCAAAAGACACGTTGAGTGGTTTGTTATGATCTTTCACCGGGCGAACTGTCTTGTCATAGTTAGAATCCAACAGTTTGTCTCGTAGCTTCTTTTCAAAGGTCCCTCGTGTGGCACACACATGACTAGCTGTTTTGATATAGAATAAGCCATCGTTATTCTTTATTTTTTTCTTGAATCTCGGTTAGTATTTCTCAGGAGCTCATGTAAAGTTTAGGGAGAGGTAGGTGGGACTATAGACCCCTTGCAGCACGTTGGAATGCAGCTCAATTTCACATTCCACATGCCTTTGTAGCTTTGTGTTTTCCGACAGTGCTATGGAAACATTTTGATTGACGTCCACCAAAAACCAACTTTTCGCGACAGAAAAATTCGCAAGAATGCGCGGTGTCTGAGAATGGCTGTAATACACGCATCAAGAGTTCCGCGCTGCTGCTCAATGCGCATGCTCAGGGGATTAAAAAGTGGGATAAAATTTGTAAAATATGCTATATTTTAGTTGTATCTTTCTTGTCAAGTACAATTTTCACTAAATATCCAAGATCGCGTACCGTTAAGCGAATCCTGAATCAAATATACCGAAAAATTGCATATTATACGAAATATCCCACTTTTTAATCCCCTGAGCATGCGCATTGAGCAGCAGCGCGGAACTCTTGATGCGTCTATGGAGCCTAGGGGGTACGCTTGAAACGTTTTGACTGTAATTACATAAAGAAATTGTAATCTACTCATAAGTTAATGAAAATAATCCCACAAACCTTAACCTTAACAAATTACCCCTTCGATTTCCCCTTAAACACAAGATTTTATGATACTCAAGTTAAAGGATGATGTTTGCTCCGATACCGCAAGCCTTATCAGCCAACATTGGGAATTAACGAGCTTCTGTTGAACATATTTCGCTTTCCCACGTCCCGACAGCTTATAATTATCAATTCTAAAGATAAAAGCTTTATTTATGTGTCAAAACATCTAGCTGAGGGTAAACCCTCTACTAATAGGGGACACTTACATTACAATGTTAAAATCAAAATCATAAAATCCATATTAGTTAAATATTAAATTAATTCTTAATTCTAAAATATAATTTTTTTCGATATGATAATGTTATACGATATAACTTTAAGCAATAAAATCCTTATCTAAATTAACTTATAAAATTGAAATTCAAAAAAATTCAAATAAGAAATATAAAATTGAATAAGATAAAATATAATAAAATAAAATAATCACCCTTCGATTATTACACAAAAAACATCCTAAATTTCCTAAGAGTCTAGATCTAATATATAGATTTAGGCACTGCCTAAAAGCGGAGCTCCCATAACTAGTATATATAGTGCTAAAAACGTGACAATGAGGGTTTATCAGGTCTTGCGTGACATTTTAAATTTTAATCCAACAAAAAAGAAAATATGATATTTGAAAAGAGCATACCAGAATTAGTAAAATTGGAAAGTTTGAAGTGGTTTTATTGAGTAGCGCCGACGATATGGGCGACCGAAGTTGGCTGCTTTTACAAAGAAATATATGGGAAATATGTGGGGAGGCAACAGCTTGCCTCCCCAAATTTTCCAACTCAACGTGAAGCGAAATAGGTATCAATTAAATGAAGCCTGTACTAATAAGAAATTATTAAAATAATTATTTCTTGGCTGAAATATTTAATCTTTCTTACTCAGTTTGAGCATAATTAATAGTAGGGGAATCCATTCTCCTCTATTAACTATGGTTTGAGAGCGATATATGCGAATGAAGCTATGTTCCCACTAGCATCGATCTATTATTCATTTAATCTGTATCTTCTTTTTGAACCTCGATTATTTTGATGAAATTAAAAATAGACACATGGACTGCTTATAATTACAGTTCATATTGAACAACTGGTATTGATTTCTTTTGAACTTTAATTTTCATTTGAATAAAAATCATGTAGTAGTATTGGGCTCACGTTCTTGCCTGAGATATTCGAAATTCTTTTGTCAAACTTCTCAAAAACCTTCCTTAAAACATTTTTGTAAAATCGGTTTGAAGGGTTTTTTCACCTTTTTTAATGACTGAAATATATAATTATATGTCGTGGTTAGATACGCTTGAGTTTACTCAAAATGACCAACATTGCATAGCGTGATTATTCAAGAATTACAGTTACAAGGCTCAGTATAACACGAAAATAAGTTAAACAAAATGTCGAAACTTTATCTGAATTGTTTTTAGGAAAAAGATGCGAAAAATAGAGCTCAAATAAAAAGTGTTTTTCAGAAATTGCTTTCATAAGTGTTAGAAAATCTATTGAGCTATTCACTAATGTTCTTACATGATTCCACAGAAAAACATGACTTACCTTGAAATAATACTGTTAGTAAACAGAGGCAAAAAACCCACTTCATAATGAACAGTGCTAGCATACGCCGGTTCACGTTTCAGAACTGGAATGTTGTTACAGAGAACTGTTTACCGAGTTTCTGTCTTGTTTAAGGCGTAGCAAATGTTAGCTACACTCAGTAGACACGTACTAGTATCTTATGGTGTGGTAGTTGACGTGCGTTGTATGATTGCAATGACAATAATAACCACGTCATGCTGTCTTGCTAAGATATATCTGTATGCATCGCTGACCCCTGATCATCCAACTGAAGATTAATAGATAGATTAGATAGGCATACTCATACCATAGCCATTAGTAGGTAGGGGTTCAAGAATATTTTCAACGACTTTTTGCCAGACCATTTCTTTATTTTATCATTTCTGATACAAGTCGAAAATGTGAGATTTTTTTTTTTTTGTTCCATGCATGTCCGGGTAGAAGTAAAGATGAAAACCTCTGTGCGACTAAAAACTAAAAAACTAAACTCAAAGCAAGGTTAGCTGAGTTAGGCTGATGCCGTCACCACGCCAAGCTCTGGCACTTTGGCTACTGCACTCTAACAAACAAAAATCTATTGGAGAAGTCAACAACTTTGCTGAAGTTTCTTTATCTCATGAAAGATTAGACAAAGTATAACAATAAGACCTCAACTCGGAAATGATAAAGAAAATATCTACAATAAACCACCATGTACGATCACATAATGATTTCTGATTGGCTAATAAGAGAAAAACATGTGTCCATGACAACAACTAACAGGAAGTGACGTCCAAGATAGACGACACTTGATCATGTCACGATGACGTCATTCTTTAGATCTTTAGTGTTACGTCATTAATCTAAATAGTTAAATTCAAAGAATATATAGAAATAGCTGTTATTACGGATGCATGCAAATGAGAATCATAAAAGTGAGGCTATTGGGTCAATACAATGCTCGTTGATCCCTCCCTCCCTCTCTTCCTTAAACAATGACTGACTTATCATGGGTTAATGAATACTCCCGTTTCGAGTTCTCTTTTACGCTGTGTTAGCCTCAAAACCGTGTAATATATTCTTTTATTCAGTAACAGCCCGTGGCAATTCAAGAGATCTGTGTGTAAAGAAGACAATAAAAATACTTTGAAATTTCACGAGTTTTATCTAAATTTCTGCATAATTTACGCACAATTGAGGCTAACACAGCGTAAAAGAGAACTCGAAACTGGAGTATTATAGCTTTTCAAACTTGTTTCATGCAGATATACGGCAACACCGTATATTTACAATGATTCACGTCCATCCTGCCTTCATCCCAGGCCCTCACTGACACACAGTCCTGGACGTCTTCTGCTTTTTGGCCTGGGGCGAAGTTAAGGTAGCTGGCAACTTGAGAGTCATCTATCATGTATCGACCTTCAGTGGTGATGTCGTTTAGACCGATCCAGGCACTGTTGCCCATGTAAGCGGCATCTGAAATGAAAAAGGTGGTTAAAACAGGGGACAGACAGACAGACAGACAGACAGACAGACAGACAGACAGACAGACAGACAGACAGACAGACAGACAGACAGACAGACAGACAGACAGACAGACAGACAGACAGACAGACAGACAGACAGACAGACAGACAGACAGACAGACAGACAGACAGACAGACAGACAGACAGACAGACAGACAGACAGACAGACAGACAGACAGACAGACAGACAGACAGACAGACAGACAGACAGACAGACAGACAGACAGACAGACAGACAGACAGACAGACAGACAGACAGACAGACAGACAGACAGACAGACAGACAGACAGACAGACAGACAGACAGACAGACAGACAGACAGACAGACAGACAGACAGACAGACAGACAGACAGACAGACAGACAGACAGACAGACAGACAGACAGACAGACAGACAGACAGACAGACAGACAGACAGACAGACAGACAGACAGACAGACAGACAGACAGACAGACAGACAGACAGACAGACAGACAGACAGACAGACAGACAGACAGACAGACAGACATGTAAAAAGAATCTGAAATAACCCGTATACAAAGATAATTATTTAGAAAAGTAATGATCGACGTCGAAAACGCAGATAGGATTTTGAACAACTTTAAAGTGCAGACGTTTGGTTAAACCACGCAAACCGCAAGGCATTCTTCGGTGATTATAAGTCAACTTACAACTTCAAAAATATGAAAAGCTTTGTTCACATAAGTACTTCATACCTCTTATAATTTCCACTTCTTTGCTTGTGAGGACTCGATCGAACAAGTATAACTGGCTGAGGCTGCCTACGATTGAATATTTGCCGTCCCTTTTCAGTCCCACATCGAATGTAGAAGAGAGATATCCTGGGACAATTGCTGAGTAGGTCTCGTTGTATTCTACTTTATAGACTTGATTCCCATTTATGTAGAGGAAGGCTGTAGCGTTGGCCCGGTCCCACACTGCCGTGTAGTGGACCCATCTATTGTAGCATGCAGGGAATCTGAAATATGAGGATAATAAGAATAAAAATGATGTCATATCGATGTTGGTCAAAAAAACGAGAAGGCTTGGCTTCTCTTTAGGATTAGAATATCCCCATCCGCCATTATCCTCATCAGCCCCCTTTTCCACATCCTCGCCCCCTGTCCATCCTCAATTTCACGTCCCCATCTCCTATCCCCCTTCCTCCAATCCACATCCTCATCCTCTACTGGAGTCCCCACCCCCACCCCTCATAAATGTATAGAAAAGATGATCATTATAATTGTCATAAACTCACTTAAATAATGCGTCTTTTCTCTGGTATTCATTTATGACGTGCATTACAAATGATTTATCCATAACCCCAACTGCAAAGTGGTGCGGTCCTCCCCAACGAGAGTACACGTAACCACCTCTTGTAAGTTTGGCCCAGAAAGACACAGTGAAGTCTGTACCACGGATATCATATGATGGGGTTTCAGCGTATGACACCGTGGATGAAGGAAGATGAAGAACATTGGTCATTCCGTCGATATCTTTTTGGAATTTTGCATGTCCAGTGAGCCTATCAATGAAATACACTCATTAGCTATTGATGGGTTACAAGCATTTCCTAGCTTGCGTCACATCCGGATAAATACCTTAAAATGTTTGAAAACATGGCGGCCATTTTGGTCCCCTTAACAATGGATGCAAATGATAAATCTTTTGTTAAATGGCACCAACGCTCCCCCGAGAGGCATACATACATACAAACATTTCCCTAATTAATCTCGAATTTACAGAGAGGCTACTGATAGCTATTATCTTCGAGGAATTGCAAATAAACAAATTATAAATACTGAAAGAAAACTAAAATACTGTAAAAATATATGGAAATATGATTTATTTTGAACAATAAGATTATTTGAGTTCAGTGCTTCATTTTCAGAAGGTTTAAAGCAGTAGAAAGTTCATAAAATAAAAAACATGTCAAGTGTTCATGGTTCGAGTGTCCTCACTGTAAATTGGAACTATCGGAATTGAGGAAATAACCTGTTTGTTGAACCACCTTAACCACTATAGGAACAGCTAGAAAGAATCCTAGTGAAAAACTGAGTAGTGGTATGTCTCCCGCAAAACTCGTCAGGCATGGATTAACGGCAAATCGATATAATCCCATTACTCATTCTCGGTGATCTGATATTCCATTCTCAGGGTTTCAATTCTATTTTCCCATGGAGTGCACAAATAGAATTCAAATCCTAGTTCAACTTTTAATGTAACTTCACACGACCTCTACCGGCATTTCTCAGACTCGCCAGTAATGAATGTTGAGGAAAAGTGACACAATCTTGCTAGAATAATATGCAATTTTCCATGCACTTACGTTAAGTTTTTATCGGTGCCATCTAGTTTCCAATGTCCAATAGGACGGATAGTCAATGGCAACGTCTTTTCTGCAACGTAAACACAAATATTGCAACATGTACAATTTCAAAAATATGAAAGTGGAGTACGCACGTCAGTGTATGACGTAGCGGGAGTCATGTAGAGATGGGAAGCAAGTGAGGGCATTTGGCGCGTTTTACGGTGCATTTTTGATCGTCTAAATTTGAGAAAAAGAAATCAAAGAGCTCTCATAGTTACCTGTTCTTTGCTTGTCGAGGAGAAGAGTTATAAACTGGTTTTCATCCTCGTTTTTTATCTGTGCTATGGTCGCTCCATTCTCGGCACAAGCAGTAACTGCCTTGTGCCAGTGAAGGTGTTCGGGAAACAACTTGAAGGCAGTTGTTCCTAGTTGATACCAACCATCGGGCAAAACTAAAAACATTTATAACCGTGAATCAGTAGTTGACTGGTAAGAATCGAAGTTTATTTTTGCTGTCACTGATGGCCATGATCTCTCAGGTTCGATTCCTTGACTCGCTATTACGTGTTTACAAGTAGAGTTCGTTAGGTCTTCAGTTTCCTCGATTCGAGGGGGTTCTCCGGTTCTACGATTTTCCCGCTTCCTCCGCAAAACCTAACCGACGCTACTGATCTCAAATTTTACCCTGAATTTATTCAGCCAGAGATTGTTTCAGGGTTCGATAAAATTTGAAGGTTGAAATACGAATGTATATTAAGAAAAAGCTAGATTTTTCTTGATCTTTCATGTTTTAGCTGTACTTTCATTGGCATAAATATTTTATTATTTCCTTGCATGAAATATGTAAAGTTAACTTGTAAGTTTGTTGGAAATATTCTCTCCTGTGCTTCAAGAGTTTAAAAGCCAATAACTCTTGAAAGAAAGTTTTCATAAAAAGATTTGCTCGGTTATAAATATTTTGGGATGCCACCCAACTGAGTGCTGCTGCAACGCTTTACTCTACATTCGAACAACAGAAAAATAAGATTTGACCGTGAATATAGAATACTAAATGAACTATACCTTTCTTGTATCGCTTAGGGCTGCATTCTTTTTGGTCGACAGTGCAGGTTTGTGTGTACTAAAACATAGAACACAAACGATATGGTGTCAGTACATTTGAGCTGTTCAGTGAATTTTTTATATTACCTGAAATTTGCAAATGAAGGTTTCAGTATAGACTTAATCTTCTTTGGCGAGATTTTACGAAAAAGTAGAACTGCTCTCTACACCGTGAAACTATACCAATTTATTTTCTGAAGCAAGTTTCAGAACTGCATGAAAGTTGTATGTATGTAACACTCAAACGCTTTGCGAAACTTTAGCGGCGAGAAAGTTCGCCAAAAAATTAGAAAGTTCTCCTTTTTCCTTGTGCAATTGAAACATGTATGGCGAAGCAAATTTAAGCGAATTTGTTTATTTTTTCTGTTCTTGCCAACTTTGTGAAAACTTTTTTTGGAGAGATATTTTCACTTACTCGCATAACATATGACTTTAAATTTTTGTCGCTAGTCAATCAAGTCAGTTTCATGCAGCTAGCTGTGTAACGCCTTTTGCAAAACTTTTCATCTCACACACGACACTCGATCGGTTGCTAACCAGCTTCAATCGAATAAAGTTCCAGTGCCGGTGTAACACTGAGCGCTGTACGTCATTGAAATATAATAATAATATAATAATACAATATTTATATAGCGCTATTTCCTGAAGCTCAATAGCTCAATAGCGCTTTACGATAACATATAAAATCAGCATTCTATAGACTAGAGGCACTATTTTGCAGTAGTTTTTGCAGAGTTTAATTTAAGTTGGTAGTTTTTATTCGCTGCTGTTTCTTTCAACCCTAAATTGACTCGGTAGAAATAACAAGGACTAGTTAAGCACCCCGGCAACGATGATGTTTTGATCGTCAATCTCGACTTGCCGTCTCTAATGTGTAATAAATAATGCATTATTGCCAAACTTTTTCTTCAAGATTCGATTATCAATGATCAGAAAAGTTAGGAAAAATCGTTTGCTTTGACCCTGACGGTTTTATCGTATCAAGGGTGGTGTAACGGTATTGTACTTGCAATCCACTTCTAGGGTCTCGGGTTTGATTCTCGGACTCGGCAACCGAATGAGAGTGGAGTTTGTTAAAGTTTCTCCCTTGATTTGAGGGTTAAGTTTTTTCTCCGGGTTCACCAGTTTTCCTCCCTCTGCAAAACCTAACAAGCAAGATTACGATTCCATCTGTGAGTTAGTCGTGTCCTGACTCAGATCAGCCCAGATGTTGTTTTAGAGTCCGATAAAAAAAAATCAAATGAAGGCCAATTTACATAACCTAACTGGATTCTTATAGCCGTAACAGTTGAGGTAAAAGGTTACGTGGACGGAGAAAAAAAATCTAAGATGCGCAACAACACGAACATAATTCTACCTCAAATTCGTGGTTTTCCTTGCCAGTAAGCTCAACTTTAACGCAATCTTTATTATTGATGCCATCCCTTGAACCTTTTACCAACTCGCACACCATTTTACCATTCTTATTTTGATAGATATTGACTGAGAAACATTTCGCAGTTTCTGCGCATATTTTCCTACATGTTTGAGGATCGGTATAAAGAGTTTTCATGATCCCACATCGGATCCTGCGGCCTATGTGACGGTGGAAAGCGGTACTGTACTTATTATAAGCATGCGTACTAGTGGCGAAGAAAAATAGCAGAACCGAAAAAAGACGAAGATATGAAGCTGTAATATACATCTTTCTTGTGAGTCGTACTGCTCCGACTGAAGCGCAAGTTCTTTTTTAAGGCTCAATAAACTTATTATATATTGCCAATTGTTTTCGTTATTCTTGAAACTCTTTTAATAATTCAGAAGTGATAACAAATGGGAAGAAAATATCTCTATGATATTTACGTAGAAGCTTCTAGAAATAATGTTGCCGACACTTCCGACACATGAGGCATATAGTACGACATGCTTTCAACATGTAATGAGTGGTTTGTTTTGCATGGCAACGATTATAAGAAATGTTTGAGTTTATTTTTCCTACACGCAAGGATAATGAATGTTACTGTGTGGTACTCGGTGTAGCCAGTATAGTTTGTTTGAGGGAGAAAGAAGAACTCTCAGTTCAAGAACATCTTCCTTCCTTCCTTCCTTCCTTCCTTCCTTCCTTCCTTCCTTCCTTCCTTCCTTCCTTTTTTTCTGTTTCTTTTTCTTCTTCATTTCTTCTTCTTTTTCAGTTTCTTTCGGCTTTCTTTGCCTCGTTTTTTCTTTCAAAATTGCTACTAATGTATTCTATTGTCTAAAATTATAAATTAATATTGCGCACATACTATAAAATAGGTCAAAAATGAAATTTGAAACTAGTATCTTTGCAATGTGATTGATTCTTATAGCTTACTGCTAACCTTCTAATTTTGGGATACATTTATTAGTTGTACAACGAATTCGGGTTTGAAACGAAGTTTTTAGCTTCAGTCGGTAGTGAACCATTGAACTCTTTGAACACGGCATAGAAAGTGAACCACATGACTTTCAGTTCGTCATCAATTAAAAAATTCTGTCAACGATTCCTATTCTTATGTGCCTTCCTAACATATTTTATTTTGTTATTAAGAAATTTCAAAGTCACCAGTCTGAATTAATCTAATTCTTTCCAAGAAAATCCTATGCGTTTTACTTGAAGTTTTAAATTTCATTTTCAATTTGTTTTGCGAACTTTTCTTTCTCTCCATGCTACTTGTTTTAGAATACAGTAAACAAAAAAGCTCAATAATAGGGAAGTTAATGGCCAATGCATTTTTAATGTCCTTGAAAGTTTATTATTAAAGTTGAGTCCACGAAGTCAGTGTTTTCATAGTAATGATTTTTTTTTGTTAGAACACTTTAATTTAAAACTTTTTTTTTAAAAATCAAAAAATCAAAACAAAGGCTCCGAGACACGGTGCAACATTGCGTGCAACATAAAAGTAAAATATAAAGATTTGAACGTCTGTTTTATTTTCTTGGTATTATTTGTATATTTCTTGTGAATTAAGCAGGGGAAACGAGATTTTCTCTGTTTTGGCTGCTGAAATAATACTGTAATACTCCCGTTTCGAGTTCTCTTTTACGCTGTGTTAGCCTCAATTGTGCGTAAATTATGCAGAAATTTAGATAAAACTCGTGAAATTTCAAAGTATTTTTATTGTCTTCTTTACACACAGATCTCTTGAATTTCCACGGGCTGTTACTGAATAAAAGAATATATTACACGGTTTTGAGGCTAACACAGCGTAAAAGAGAACTCGAAACGGGAGTATTATAATCTTACAAGGAATGTTGCACCGTGTATCTCAGCCTTTAACAATTCAGTGAGTGCCTGGTATTATTACAAGCGACAACAATGACAGAGCGGTTTTCATATGAGTGGGAAACATACGGCGAATTTGTAGCCGTGCTATTATATAGCCGTATCGCAGCTCATTTATATACTGTAGCTGTAACTACGCGTTGTGATTGGATGAATTACTGGAAGACAATTATAGGAAGCCATCTCAATGTTACGGCATGTCGTACCGTGTACGTGCTGTAAGTCAGTACCGTAGGTTTCCCACTGATACGATAACCATTCTTATATGGGAAGCCATTTCAATGTTACGGCATGTCGTACCATGTACGTGCTGTAAGTCAGTACCGTAGGTTTCCCACTGATACGATATTAACCATTCTTATTGGAAGCCATTTCAATGTTACGGCATGTCGCACCGTGTACATGCTGTGAGTCAGTATAGTATGTTTACTTTCCCACTCATACGATATTCAGTAACCATTCTTATATGAAGCCATTTCAATGTTACGGCATGTCGCACCGTGTGGTGCTGTATCAGTACCGTACGTTTCCCACTCATACGATAATGGTTACCCTCTAGTAGTGAAATAGTTATTCATAAGGTCATTGCAATCAGGGTTAAAAAATACTGCTAAATTTAGTGCTAAACAAAGAAAACATCCTTAAGCGAATAGTGACTAGTCTACACTAGTCATATCCATTTGTCTCCCATCACCTGCACCCCCGTGTATCAAACACTTATGAGCATAAAACACAGGCAGCCCAAACAAGGTTCCAGTGTATGGTTTACAAGGGAATGTAAATGTTTCTGTAGAGTAAAGCGCGTGGATTTTGAAGGGATAACACACTAAACGGCTTCAAGTCCCGCTGAAACTTCATCAGAAGACTAGATAGGGTATAGGTTCAATGACTGCATCAGGTTTAACCGCAAATTGTTTCTAGCTCCCATACATTCTCTTACACAGCTATTTCAAGAAAGTTTCGTGAAGGTTTTGTTGTATGATAACATGGGCGGGCAAAGTGAATCCAATCAGCGAAAGGTTAGAACAATATGGAATTTTTCTCAGGCTTTGTTTGCATGTTTTTCTGGCATATTTTCTTCTGTGCTGACATGATTTACATATGAATCAATGAAACATTTCAAGCTTGGTAAGCAATATGTAACAAAACCTTCACCAACTTTTTTTTTTGAACATTCGTATACCATATACAAAGGAACCTATTTGGGTTACCTGTGGATCAAAATATTAAACATTCTGTACTCGTTTCATGCAGATATACGGCAACACCGTATAGTTACAATGATTCACGTCCATCCTGCCTTCATCCCAGGCCCTCATTGACACACAGTCATGGACGTCTTCTGCTATTTGGCCTGGGGCGAAGTTAATGTAACTGGCAACTTGAGAGTCATCTGTCATGTATCGACCTTCAGTGGTGATGTCGTTTAGACCGATCCAGGCACTGTTGCCCATGTAAAAAGAATCTGAAAAAATAATTGGATGTTGAGATTCAAACGTTTTCTCCAGCTTCTCAGGTTTTTCTCTCTCCGCACAACCCAAAACACTAAATTCCAATTCGATCTGTGAGTTAGCCATGCCCTGACTCTTAGATCAGCCCAGAGGTTGTTTGAGGGTTAGATCTGTGAGTAATTAGTCGTGCACTGACTTAGATCAGCCACGAGGTTGTTTCAGGGTTTGATCTGTGAGTTAGCCATGCCCTAACTTTGATCAGCCCAGAGGTTGTTTGAGGGTTTGATCTGTGAGTTAGTCATGCCCTGACAGATCAGCCACGAGGTTGTTTCAGGGTTTGATCTGTGAGTTAGCCATGCCCTGACTTTGATCAGCCCAGAGGTTGTTTGAGGGTTTGATCTGTGAGTTAGCCATGCCCTGACAGATCAGCCAAGAGGTTGTTTGAGGGTTCGATCTGTGAGTAATTAGTCGTGCACTGACTTAGATCAGCCACGAGGTTGTTTCAGGGTTTGATCTGTGAGTAAGCCATGCCATGACTTAGATCAGCCCAGAGGTTGTTTCAGGGTTCGATCTGTGAGTTAGCCGTGCCCTAACTTTGATCAGCCCAGAGGTTATTTCAGGGTTCGATCTGTGAGTTAGTCATGCCCTGACTCTTAGATCAGCCCAGAGGTTGTTTCAGGGTTTGATCTGTGAGTTAGCCATGCCCTGACTTTGATCAGCCCAGAGGTTGTTTGAGGGTTCGATCTGTGAGTAATTAGTCGTGCACTGACTTAGATCAGCCACGAGGTTGTTTCAGGGTTTGATCTGTGAGTTAGCCATGCCCTGACTTAGATCAGCCCAGAGGTTGTTTCAGGGTTTGATCTGTGAGTTAGTCATGCCCTGACAGATCAGCCCAGAGGTTGTTTCAGGGTTTGATCTGTGAGTTAGTCATGCCCTGACAGATCAGCCACGAGGTTGTTTCAGGGTTTGATCTGTGAGTTAGCCATGCCCTGACAGATCAGCCAAGAGGTTGTTTGAGGGTTCGATCTGTGAGTAATTAGTCGTGCACTGACTTAGATCAGCCACGAGGTTGTTTCAGGGTTTGATCTGTGAGTAAGCCATGCCATGACTTAGATCAGCCCAGAGGTTGTTTCAGGGTTCGATCTGTGAGTTAGCCGTGCCCTAACTTTGATCAGCCCAGAGGTTGTTTCAGGGTTCGATCTGTGAGTTAGTCATGCCCTGACTCTTAGATCAGCCCAGAGGTTGTTTCAGGGTATCGATAAAACTTTGGATGTTACGAAAAATTGTATGACCTCGGTTCCTATACCTCTCACTAGCGCCACCTTCTCGTCTTTGAGTGCCTTGTTAAACAAGAACAAATGGCTGAGGGTTCCATTCATGACATGATATCCTTCCTTTGACCTAACGACCCCAATGTCCATCGTTGGCGGCGTAGGAATGAAAGCAAGGCTGTTTTTCAACCATGGATCTTTTTTTGAATATATTCTTTTCCCGTTAACAAAGAGGGTGACATTTGCCTTGGTTCGATCTAAAACTGCAGTGTAGTGGACCCATCTGTTTAAGAAGGCAGGGATCCTTGAACGAGCAGAAAAAAGCAAAAGTTAATCGATGAAACAGAATGCTGTTCAGGCCAGAACTGGACACCAGGCTAGGGCGGATCCAGGACTTTGAGTAGGGGGGAGGGGGGGGGGGGGTCATAAAATTTAGGTGATACATGTACCTTTTGCTATACTAACCAACTAAATCCAAGCTAGGAAGGGGGTTGATGGGTAACATGTGACCACCCCTTGGATCCGCCACAAGTTTAATTCAAGCTTGACTGCGAGGCTTCAGACGTATGATATTTTATGTATTGTACAACCACGCGGATCACCAAATGATTTATTGGTAGGAATGAAATAATGTACTATACACGACGTTCCTACCTTTCGGCAATAATAAGAAAATTTTGGTAGATATGCTAGTCAGTGACCTCAATTACATTATAATCGAATCTACAGCACTATGTTTACCGAGCCTTTTGAGGGTTAATGCAATTTTGAACATTTTATTTAATTCCGGACATCCGTTTCGGTATATGTCCTGCTAGAATTTTAATATATCTGTGTATCTTTCTGTGGAAAATATCCTCTGGAAAATGAAGGCCAGGAACTGCTATATATACTTTCGGATACAGATCCTAACTCACCTGAAGTCAAATCTTATTTCTTCGTCGGCTTCAGTCTTAAACGACACGAGAATTGTTTGATTGGTTATTGCAAATGCCAAGTAATCTGGAGATCCCCAACGTCCGAATACTAGCGCATCTTCTGTAGCACTTTTAACCCACACAGATATAGTGAAGCTCGACTGGTTCAGGTTAAAAGATGGAGTCTCGGCAAAGGACCAGTTGGTTCCGGGTAGATGAAGGACTTTGGTGATGCCATCAACATCTTTTTGGAATTTTGATTCTCCAAATAATCTAAGATGCAATTTTAAGTCCAGATTCAAGAGATGCACTGATTCACTTACTGTATTGTTTTTAGTGGTTCAACCTTATATTTATGAATTAAATTAATCACCGAATAAATAGTTGAACTAAAACTTACCGAAGGCCTCTGTCTGTTCCATCGAGCTTCCAGTGTTGAAGAGGTTGCAAGGAACCAGGAAGTTTTCCTATAGAAGGAAAAATAATCAGTAAAATGTAAGCAATCCTAGCTACACCATTGCCATGCAATGTGTACGTACATAAAGAAAAAGGCAATAAGACAAAGGACGATGAGGGTGAGATCCAGATCCAGATCCAGATCAAGATCAAGATCAATAATGACAAGGGCTATCTTAAGCTTTTCAGAGCTGAGGCACCATTTCTTAGCAAAGTCTGCTCGATGATTTTAACAAGTATATACCTGGTTTTCTCGGTCTTATGATCGGCATAACATTTTTAGATACGAAATCATTTTCTGCTTTGTTTTTTATCTTTGCAATCACTGCTCCAATCTCCTTGCAAGCCTTGACTGCTCCACGCCAAGTACGTTTATCAAAGAACAGCTTGAATGAGACATATCCCCTCTTGTGCCATCCGTCTAGGGCAATAAAAAATAAATAAATAAAAAAAATAAAAGACACAAAGAAAAATATAATAAAAGTAAACGAGGGAACGAAATAAAGCTTTGAGTACTAACAAAATAAGACGAAACAAGCAAAAAAAAAAAGCTAAAATTTTAAGTAATACATTTTTCGATGTACATTTTATAGCGAAGATAATGATTTCTAGAACGACGTTTTGGTGTCCTCTTGAGTGACATCATTGTCAAGCAAGAAAAAAACAAAGAAACAAAACCGCCAAACAAATCGTAAACACGAAACGAAACGAAGCAGAATTAACGAAAGGAAAACGAAAGTGAGCGAAGAAAAGCAAGAAAATTAACGAAACAAATTAAGATGAAAAAGGGAAGCAAAAGAGGGGTTGAAATAGTCAATTAGCTAAGGGTAGAATACGATACAACATCGATCATGATACCTTTCTTGGTCTGTTTTGGAGGACATTCCCTTGTATTCCCTGTACAATCTTGCACTTCCTGCAAGGCGTAAATCATTTAGAATAGATTAACTGACATCATTTAGTTTATACAAATAGCTAGCAAAGCTTCCTTGTGGTTTTCAGGAGCAAATAGAGATTGTTTGTTTGTTTTTGGTTACCAATAGTAACGGCAGACCTAAATCTAGTGTATCAGTTGAATGTAAAGCACACAAACACGAAGAAAGAAAGAAAAAAGAAAGATTTCAAAGCTCGGACGAAACTGAGTTGAAAACAACAGTAGTTTATCACATCTCCTATAGTTTGATAAAAATATACCAAAATTCTTTTGCAGATTCGGTTCAAAAATCAATGTTTCATGCATAATCGAATAAAATCAAGATTTTAAGCTATAAGATAAGTGAAAAAAGTGTTACTCACCTCCAACTCGTTATACTCGCACTTTGAGTTCATCAGAATACATCCTTTTTGTTCTTCGGCATCCTCGGTTCTGTTTATCAGTTCACATATTTTAGATCCATTTTCTTTTTGACAGTAGTTGATTGCAAAGCAATGCTCAGTCCTAACGCAAGTTTTTTGGCATTGTATGTGATCAGCTGCCAGGGTTTTGAAAATCCCACACGGGAGTCGTCGCCCAATTTTGCGGGAGTATCCAAAGCCTGAACACGTCTTTTGAGAAAATACCTTATCGTATGGAAGCAGTGTGAAAAACAACAGCACAAGTATATCCTTGGCATCCATTGTTGTAGTGATCGCGAGCCGCGAGATATCAAATATGTGGTAAAGGTTTTGTTGAGGTGGAATATAAGTTGAAAAATTAATCAACTAAGTAAAAAAAAAAAACACCTGTTAAAATTAAAGTTCTTAATCTATGAAAAAAATGAGGTGATAATGACAAAAATAAAAGAAAAATTGGCCGAAAATAAACTATCAAATGTTGATGGCTTTTTCATAATGATCTATTGTTTACCCTATTTTTGCTGTGCCCTGACTTAGATCAGTCCCAGAAGATATTTCAGGGTATCGATAAAATTTGAAAAATACCACTTTTCTAATAGTAACAGAGAAAGGATGAGCAAGGAATAAAAATGAAGTTTTGATTCATCTTTTCATTCATTTTTTTAAAATTTCCATTCATATTTTCAATTTCAAAACACGCAGAGAGAAAACAAAGGACATCCAAATTAGTACGTAGGAAACAATTGGAATCTAATCTAAAATATTTAATTGAAAACATCAAATATATATTTAAAATTGAAGAGGTTTTATCTATTTATTGATTAGACGGAAACACGAATGAAGAATGGAGTGAATTAAGAATACTTTCAATTGGTTCATGTAAGCAAATATCACTTAGTAGGATCGACCTTTGAACTCATAATTATAATTCATGCTTTTAAAAATCACTAAGATTAACAAAGGAATAAGTGTTAGAGTAAACAAATTAATGATTGACATGATGGATTTTTTAAATTTTATTAAATTCACCTTATCAAAGTCCCTCTATTTTGATAATAATAATAATAATAATAATAATAATAATAATAATAATAATAATATATAATATATTTATATAGCGCCATTTCCAGCAGTTCAATGGTGCTGTATGCAGTATAAATGGTTCTTATTTTCAGATCTTTTCAAATGCATCACGAAAAAGTAAGGTTTTGATGCCTTTTTTAAATTTTGATGGTCTTGAAGGGGTAAAATGGGCCTTTTTTGGGGCTGGGAAAATGAGATTTCATGCACTGGTGACTGGGATTTAGCTAGAAATTATTGGGATTGGAATTTTGCCAAATCACTAACTATAACTGTATAACTTGGTCTGAGACTTTGAATAACTGGACTGGGATTTTGCAAAATTTTGGGCTGTTAAATGGGATTAGGACACCCCCTTCAGGATCGACCATCTATTTTGAGTATATTATTATATTGCAAAGTATATAATTATGGAGCGTAAATATTTATTTGTTTACAACTAAAACCCTAGAAAAGAAAGGCACAACATGCATGACATACGTTACTGACTATATCAGATTGCAAATGAGCAATCAACTGCTTGAGTTCTTTTGCGTTGGGTTCGGCGCATGTGGGATTCGGCGTCTAGACCGGACCATAGTCTCGATTATATATATATATATATATTTCTATTCTTATGTGTTCGTCTTTGTCCTTAGATAGTCTTTTAGCATTGTAAGAGCCAAATTGCGTTTGGATTTTGCTAACAAACCGTTATTATTATTATTATTATTATTATTATTATTATTATTATTATTATTATTATTATTATTATTATCTAGTAAGATTAACCTAACGAAAATGAACTGAAGTCCCTCTAAATATTTTGAATATATATTAGGACAAAGAATTAGTCTGGAGTGTTTGAAATATTTGCCTATTTATAGGTATAAGTTAGCGTATATCTAGTACTAAGAACGATATGCTAGTGTTGAGTCTCTAAGTGAATCTTCATCGAGATTATCAATAGAGCTGTTTTAACTTAAAAGTTGTGACGTATTTCCGGGTCCAACTGCCCACAAAACTAAAACCCGCTAAAATAAAGCGAAAAACGTACTCAATGATTTAACCTCCACCTGAAACAATTAGAACTTTGGACAGCAAATCCTTTCATAAAAAAAAAGTAAGAAAAATCTTTATAGAACTGCTTTTCGTTTTGGACCCGGAAGTCGTTTTTCCTTACGAGTGACGTCACACTTAAAAGCTCTATATGATGTAATAACACTTTTTTTGTATAAACATCGAAGTAAAAGAAAAGCAAAAGCAAAGAAAGGTCCAAATAAATGCAGAAACAGACTTAAAAATAGAAACATATGCAAGGAAGCAAAAACAACATGAAAAAGATCTTAGTACGAGAATAGCGTATTCATTTTGTCCACTGCACACAAAACAATAATGATCAAAAACGCAGATACGATCTAGTCGGAAAGGATGCAATATCATCATCTGCGCATGAGACAGACAGACATGCCGCTGAGAATTATTTCAGCGTTTTCACTGTTCTCCCTAAGACGATTGGCCTCCGTTTTCAAATTTCTCCACTCTGGAGATCGTTTTCAAATAATGAAATGTTTGCGTTGTAGCGTTTTCGATCGTTTTCGATGCAAGGCCAAAACGCATTGAAAAAGTACATGTTCTATCAAACGAAAACGCATTACTAGTGTGGACTGGGCCTAATAGTTTACACTTGTTTCATGCAGATATACGGCAACACCGTATATTTACAATGATTCAAGTCCATCCTGCCTTCATCCCAGGCCCTCATTGACACACAATCCTGGACGTCTTGTGCTATTTGGCCTGGGGCGAAGTTAAGGTAACTGGCAACTTGAGAGTCATCTATCATGTATCGACCTTCAGTGGTGATGTCGTTTAGACCGATCCAGGCACTGTTGCCCATGTAAGCGGCATCTGAAATCGAAAAGGTGTTTAAAACAGGGGACAGACAGACAGACAGCGGAAAGACAGACAGCCGAACAGGCAGGATGATAGATAGGCTGACAGACAGACAGATAGCACTAAATAAAATAAAACATCAGTTTTAGTCAAGTCAGTATTTGCAAATTATTTGATAACATAACAATACTATCATGTATAAAAATTTCGAATTCAAAATATTTTAGTGACGTCACGTAAGACACTCGACCCAGTCTTCTATAAAATTATCGAGGTAGGCCTGCATATTTCACGCAAAATAATAATAATAATGATGATAATAATAATAATAATAATAATAATAATAATGATAATAATGCACATAAATGTTTTCCAATACTTTCAGTATTGATTCTACATGAAGTAAATAGTTGAATGGCAAAATATTTCTTGATTTGAGTGTTGCGTCTTTAAGTTATAAAGGTTTATACTTCCAATATGTTAATGACTGTGACGTCTACCCATGTAGGCTTCATTAAATATACAAAAACGATCTGGTTCACACAAACAGTATTTAAAAAGCACCATTATTTCACTCATGGTTTACATAAGGGATATTTTGAAGTTGTTCTCTTAAAATGCCCAGTGTTTAGTATTACTAGTTACAACAAACACACTAAAATACCTTAGTAGATCGACATCACAGTTATTAATATATTGGAAGTATGAACCTTCATAACTTCATAACGACGCATCACCAAATCAAGAAATATTTTGCCTTTCAATAATTTACTTCATGTAGAATCAATACTGTAGGTATTGGAAAAAAGATTATATATGTGCATTTTAAATGATCAATAATTTAAAGAATCAGTACTGAACGTGTTAAAAAAAGGTTATTTGTACTTTTTAAAACTTAAAATCTTTAAAACAAATTACTCATCCGAAAAATAGCCATACAATTATATTTGCAAAAAAAAAATATTTGCAAAAAAAAAAAGGAGCTAGATTAAATTTTCTGAGCATTTTTTATCAATTTAAATCTGCTTCCCTTACCTCTTACTTTTACTACTTCTTCACTTGTGAGCGCACGATCAAACAGGTACATTTGGCTCAGGCTGCCATTCATAGGGTAATTGACACTCCTGTAGTACCCGATGTCGAATTTTGGTGCAAGGGTCGGAAAGCTAGCACCGGCAGGGGGTCCAGCACTGTAATCTACTCCTGTAGTTCGTCTGACCTCGTGGAGTTTGTTGGCATTGATGTACAGAGTGGCAGTGCCTGTTTTTCTGTTCCATACTGCTGTGTAGTGAGTCCATCTTTTGTAATAAGCAGGGATACTGCAATTATATACATATAGAAATAAGTGCATGAATGAATGGGGATATTATCAGTGCCATCGTCATTATAGTAGCAGTGTTGAACAGCATGTGGCAGTGGCAGTGGCAGTGGCAGTGATGGGGTAGTGGTAGTGGAAGTGGCATGTTAGCGAAACATGCAAATATTTACTTACTATTTCTCAAAGTACTTTTTCCCCAGTTCGTCTTCAAACTGAAAGTTATATTTTTCATCACTGAATCCGTAGGCGAAATTCTTTATGGCTCCCCAACGAGAGTACAAGAATGTGGCTCCTTGGTTCATGTTTACCCAAACAGCAATCGTAAAACTTGAATTACGAATATCAAAGGATGGTGTCTCGCCATATGAGCCTTTAGTGGCGGGGAGATGGAGGACAGTGGTTTTACCATCGACATCTTTTTGGTACTTTGAATCCCCAAAAAGTCTGTTAAACATATAAGACAAATTGCGAGTTCTTTATAAATTCTTAAGACATCACAGAAAATCTTTGTGCTATCAGATTTCATATCGGGATTACTCCGGCATTCTTTGTGCTCATTCATTCTGGAAAGCGTCAAAACGGATTTTTAGCGGATAGAAAACGGGGTTGGGTGTTTTGTCTTAAAAGACTTTTTTAAATGCTGGATAAATTTTTATTTGTAGTTCGGGTCCCAAATAAGGCGGGGAAATAGGGCTTTTGTCACACGGCGGCCATATTGGTTGAAACAATGGGTTTTAATTCCCTTGGGTCCCCTTGCCCCCGCTTTGAGGCGTTTCAGAACGTTGCAAACAAAGGTTTTTGCTCTCATGGGAATAAACATGGCCGTCCATTAAAGGTCCATTACTTACTCTACGTTAGTATCGGTTCCATCGAATTTCCAAAATGCTAGCGGCTTGATGCTGGCGGGTAATTGCGTTCCTATAAAAAACAAAGAAAGGACAAAAGGAAAAAAAATATTTTTATTTATTTATTTATTTCTTCGCCATTAGAAAATATGCGAAAGAAGCTAAAAAGGGTCTATGTAGTTTGATTACTGAAAATTACGGTCAAAATCCATGGCAGGGAGACCACAACAGCTTTCGCCAATTACTGTGGGCCCGTACACTGTTAAAGATATGCTAATGTACCATGAACTTTCGGGAAATGTTTGTTTATTGATTTACCAGGTCTTCGAAGGTCAGGCAACAATGTTTTCGCGATGAAAAGATTTTCCCTCTTATTCTTTATCTGCACTATCGTTGCTCCTTTGGATTGGCAAGCTTCCGATGCCTCGTGCCAGGGAAGAGGTTCAGGGAACAGTTTGTAAGCAGTGGATCCAAGTTGATACCAGTCATCTTCTAGTGCTAGCGAATCGGAAAATAATGAAATATTATCATCTCTACTTGATCACTATAGTGTTAGAAACATATATTTGATATTAAATTTAGAATGCATTGAATTTGTTGTTTTCAATATATCGAGAAGGGGTTCAGAAGAGACCAGAGAGCCTACTCGACGATTACGACGATTCACTTTTAGTTTCAAGCCCTCACGATATAAGCGTATATTTAAGATTGAATTTAGAATGCATTGAATTTGCCAGTATTCAATAGAGGGGAGGGGGTCCAGAAGAGACCCCCAGGAACCTTCTCCCATTTCGTTCTGGTTTCAAGCCCTCACGATTACTTGCCGATTAGTGGACGAAAAGCACGGACGCGTCTTCGGAAAGCGCGCACGAAATCAACATTTCAAACGTGAAGAATTTTGTTGCAAAACTTTTCGACTTCGAAACTTTCTGTCGTCATGATATGGAAACACGTTGATATGGAAACGGAAAAGGTGAACTCAACAACACAGACGGTGTGGAAAGTCTTGATAAAAATAGTCGTGTTGATTAAAAAAGACATAATGAAAGCCAAATAACAAATGACACAAACCTTGAGGACAAAAAATATGTTTAAAAACTACATCAAGAATTATTTAAAGCAGAAAAAATAACCGTTACGAAGGAAGCCTTGACTGGATATGTAAACATTAAAGTGCATATAAGGGTTCGCCAGTTTGTGTTTAATATGAAAGTTCTGACCCTAAAAATCACATAATCAATATTTTTTTTGAGTCTGTTGCGATTTCATTATTTTTAGAATTCATATATTTTCAAACACAATTAAATTTTCAGCCGCAAATTCGTCCCTTTCTGGATTCAAATAACATGCTAACCATGATTAACCTATCTGTTGACTTGCACTGAGGTATAGTAATCCCCTAGTAAGATGACCGCCATTCCTCGCCCGCGAGTTATAGTTTAGACTAGTTTTTAATCGGTAGTGAACTTACCTTTCCTCTGCTGTTCGAACTGACAGGTGTTGGTTTGGGATGGACAATTTCTTGAGGTCTACGGAGATAATATCAATACAATAGTTATTTTTTAATACTTTAGCAATAATCTTGTGTTATTGTTGACTCCAGCAAGGCTGATTCAACTGAGAAAAGACTTCTCGGTTACAATCAACAACAACCCAATCATCACACGCTGTGAACGAATTTTTTTTTTTAATTAACGGAAGATATTGAAAATCGCAGAGATAAGAAATCATTTGTTTTTCTGTCGGTTTGTCGAAAATTAAATCGTTAGGCTAACGATTTAATTTTCGACAGACCGACAGAAAAACAAATGAAACACTCAACAGCATGTACAGCAGCTCAAAACAACAACAGCACTATATACTATACAGAACCGAACAAAAGTTTTGCGACAGTTCCGGAGAATACTCGGTATATTATACATTCTTCGCGAAACTCGTTTTTAATGAATATATAGGTGTATATTTTGGTAAAATTTCCATCCGGAAAGGAAGGGTAAACTGAGAAAGGTGGCCAAACTTTTCTAGCTTTGCAGCGAAAAAAAAAAAAAAAAAAATACGCCAGATTAATGATGTATAGATTTTAAATTTATTTTCAACAACTCTTTTGGAAATAGCGTACAGCGCTGTCCTTAGGCCTTTGGCATGCTATTCAACCAACTGCGGGTCTTGCAATAGCAGAAACTAACGGCTTAGTCAAATTTTATCCGGACCCTGAAACAACCTCTGGCATACTGAATTCAGGGCACGACTAACTCATTGAACAGGTTGAATTCAAATTGAGCTTGTAAGGTTTTGCGGAGAGAGGAAAACCGGAAAACCAGGAGAAAACCCCTCGAATTTAAGAGCTGCCGAAGAGTCGGCCTCAGTAACAAACTCTACTCACATGTGATGCTGACTGAGTCCAGGAATCGAATCTCAAGCTCTAATCAACTACATTTGTAGTATGTTTTATAAGTAAACTGAGTTATTTCGAAGGCTTTTTCATCCTCAAAACAATATAATAATAATGTATTAAAATATCCATCAAACTACTCACCACAAGTTCGTTGTGTTCAGTTCCGTATTTCTTGACAAAGCAAGCACTTCCTTTCCTGGAATTTTTCGACTTTCTTATCAGTTCACAAACGTCAGTTCCGTTCTCGAGTCGGTATATATTCACTGAGAAACAATGTAAAGTCTCAACACAAGTTTTTTGGCATTTGATATGGTCTGCAATCAGGGTTTTGAAAATCCCACATTCTAAACGGTGGTCAAGGTTCCGGGTGAAGTCAAATCCAGAGCATATTTTTTGTGAAGAAACTCTGGTACTAAAATGCAGTAAAGCAAGGATGGAAAGGAGGATCATCTTGATGAATGCGGCGCGACTGAGGTATGACGAAGATGAATGGTGAAATCTAACTGAGATCTTTGTTTTATCTGAAGGATTTAACATTAGATTTCGAAAAGGATTGAATTAATATTAATCACATTCAAGGTCATATTGTTCACTCCATATTGTTTAATTTTGTTCAAATCAAATGGAAATTTAATGATCACGATAGTACTATATCAAGTAGCGTGCTGGGATAGTAAAAGAAACAAGAAAAGTTGAACATAATCTTTTGAGAGAAAAAAAACTTTACCAATATTATAAGTAATTTCATATCTCGTTTCACTGAGGATTTGCTAGCTTTTTATTTTATTTTATTTTTCTCCGATTCCATGCTTCTAGTTTTGTATTACGTGTTTGTTTAATTTCGCACGGAACCAAACAAGTCAACATTCAAAAACATCACTGAAATAATCATGTTTTGCTGAAAGAAAAACCGTGCCGGTCAAAAGTTGCTTGAAGTAACTTTGAGTGGAAACGAGCCGCAAACCTCTTCTTGAAACGGCTTCGTTATCTTTCAAGGAATGGATTCAGTGATAAAGGAATGTATTTTTTGAAATAATACATTTTTTATTGAATCTGAATATAGCTTTATCAAGTGTATTCCTAAGTCATTTAATATTAACTGATTCTAGAACAAAACAGGTTTTTTTAGCCATGACAACATAGTAAAACTCACTGTCGAAAAGCGCTGAAATTAAATCCAAACTTTATAGGATAGGCAACTGAAGCTGACAGTTCCGTAGTTTTTTTATTGAGGATATCTTGAGAAATTCGAAAATTCGAAATCTCCATACATGGCTAAGACTAAAACACTATGAACTTCACGATAACACTTGCAATCATTAGGAAACAGCTCAGGAATCAAAAACAATGTTCAATTCAAATTTATATTAGGTAAACAGCTGCAATACAAGAAAGAGCGAGTTGAACCTCTTGGACTCCGAGATCTGGCTTAATTGATATTCTTTACCCTCTTTCTCGTTCATGTACCGATTTTTTTTCCTTTCCTTTTTTCTTTCTGTCTTCTTTCTTTCTTTCTTTCTTTCTTAAACTTTTTGACACTAGTTCTTTCTTCTTCACTTTATTTCATTTCCTTCTCTCTTTCTTTCTTTCTTTCTCACATATTTTCTTTCTTTTACTTTTTTCTTTCCTATCTCTTTTATTTTTGCCCGGGCTCAGTTCTTCTTTTTTCACCTCTTTCTTCTTTCCTTCTCTCTCTTTCTCTTTCCTTTAGCTTTCTTTGTTTCACATTATCTCTTTCTTTTCCTCTCGTTCTTACGTTTCTTTATTTTTTCCTCTAGCTCTATCTCTCTCTTCTTCATTTCTCCCTTTTCACAGGCAGCACTGACCGAGGAATACTATGCTGGGTTTCCTGTGGTATTTCATATGTCCCAGGCGTTACTGCAGTATTCGATAATAGCCTGGTGCTAAGTAACTGAGTGCGCGTGTTTGATGGCGTCCCTGGCAGCACTCAGCTGTTGTTGACTCCAAAACAACTCTGTTTTATAGACATTTTTGCACTCCGATCGCTATAAAAATGCCTCAGAAAGCTTTCACTTGCACCGTAGAACTAGACCTGTACACGGTAAGAAAGAAAAAACCCTTGTAAAGCAGCGAATTTTTGAACTTTAAAATTTCGCGTGTTCCTTTGATTCGTTCGAACTTCAGCTGTTTCACCTTCGTTTTCTTTTTCTTTCTTTTGTTGATGGCTTATAACTCTCTCTTCTCTACACAGGTAACATGCCCTGGAACTCTGCATCTGACGGACAGAAACATGGTTTTTCTGAACGTCAAACTTCTAGGTCAAACCAATAGAACAAAGTCGGTGTTTGCTTCTTTTCCAATGAACTTCAATGAACGCTTCGTCTTTGAACAAGTAAGTTGTGTTCTATTAAATTTTAATTGAAAACAAAGCTGATCTATGATGGAATTTAACCTGAAAATGGAATCTTTTGCTTCATTTTTAGTTTTTAAATAGAGAATTTTGTATGTTTTTTAGACGTTCACCTCAATATCTGAGCCTTCTCAAGTAGTAGAGATGCTAGAAGGTATGGAAATGTTCTCAAACATAATTGCTTTTTTGCTGTTTGTTTACATGTAAACAGTAAGCTTAATTAATGAAATTATTGTACGTCTAACGAGTACACGCTTTAACATAACTAAAGCAAACTATTTGCTAAATAATCAACTACAGTTTGAAGATAAAAAATTACATTTTGGGATTGATGTAAAACTTTTCTTGCCAATTTTTTTTTATTAATGTTTTGATCGAATTTTGGTCTCAATCGATTAATCTATCAAATGTACATGATTTATACCACCTACAACTGTTGATAATTTACAATAAGTTTATACTTACGAAAGTATATTTTATCTATTTTACAGATCAGCTTGTGGTGTTAGAATTGCGACAATATTCAGAGCACCACAGAGGTAAAACCATGGATATTTTCATGTGCAAACTTGCTATATTGTGAAGATTATTTTTATCATATTACTTATACCTGTTACTTATGGCTCTCTGCACCAGGAGGTGCATAAGACTTTTTAGCATATTAGTTGTCAATAAATAATTTAATGGGCGAAACTCTTTGTTCCTAGGAGGCAAGCTGCTTGGACGATACAAACAGACAGCCAAAGAATTCCTTTACCCTACTCCTACTCTGACGGGCAAGGGTGGTATTGAGAGAGAACTGCTTTTGAGTAGAACTGTCAACTTCAATGTAAGATTTAAATTATTCATTGATTATCTATAAGATATATACATATACGTAGGGCTTGAAATAACAGCTTTTCAACGGACAATGTCTGGTCAAATCTTTGTCTTGCTGGTCATTTTAACCAGTAACGTTGAGCCAGAAATGGCTAAAACTAATATTTTTTTAAATCTTTCAATCATGAAATGGTTATAATGTCGCTTGCAGGGTATTGATCCAAAGCTAGAATTCTCTTCAAGAACCACTGTGCAAGAAGTCACAGTGCCAGGGATGGCTTATCAAGCAAGTAATGGTTATGCTTCAGAAGACTCAGAGGTAGGGAGTGTTGCTACTTCATTGTTTTTCTATGGTTGTTCGCTCTTTCTATGTATCAGGGCTAAAAAATAATTGTTGGTCATCAGACAATGTCCAGCCAGAATTGGAACTCATTCGAACAGATCTTAAATTGTTTTGCTGGTCATTTTGACCAGTGATGTTGATCGAGCCAGAAACATATTTGGTCAGTCATACTTTGTGTTTTCTGGGTCACATATAAATATAGAATTTTGCAATATCAGTGTTATTAAGATGCAGAGTAGCTTAACTGCTTCATGTACTGTACTATCATAAATTGTTTGTTCTCCTCAGGAGTCAAATTCTGAAGAGTCGGAAACAGAGGAAGAAGTTGTGATCCACCCAAACATTTTTAGCCCACCCTACAACGAAGTTCACTGTGTATGCGAATGTCCAAGACGGCCAGAGAATAAAGGAATAGTTGTCAAGAGGTCAAGGTCATTGTCACCTAATCGATCAAGACCACGTTCGGCTTCCCCAAGTCGACAACCACCCTTTAAGGCTGGCAAAGCTGATGAGGGTATAATATCGAAAAGAGATTTTCTTCGTTCAAAGAAATCTAGACTGCGACCTTTACCTGCAGAAGGAGATCCCAGTAAGTTCAATTCATTGTATGATAATTCTTATTCTATCAGTTTTATACATCATACATGAAGGACGGTAGAAACCCACTTGTTAATATTTGTCAAGGTTGTCATGGTTTCCATTATTGTGTAATTTGGTTTGTCCCTTGAAGGAGCTGTACATTAAATACCCTCAGGGGCTCAGAATTGAAAAAAAACCCCAGTAGATTAATATATATATATATATGTGGGTGGCATAGCAGTGAGAGCACTAACCTCTCACCAATGCAGCCCAGGTTCAGATTCCACCAGACTTGGTGTTGTATGTGAGTGGATTTGCTTGTTTTTCCCTCTTGTGCTTCAAGGGTTTTTCTCTGGGTTATCTGGTTTTTCCTCCCTTCGCAAAAATCAACTTCTAAATTCCAAATGGAATCCAGTGGAAGAAGAGCCACTCTATGAAATCCACTGTTAATTCGCATATAATTAGTATGTAACTAATTTTCTTGGTTGTATTTTGCAATTTCAGTGCCATGTCCTGACTGCAAGACACCCCACAAAGACTGCATAGTCTGTCAAGCTTACTACAAAGTATTTGGAAGAGATTTCCTAAAACATCGATTTACCTTGGGTAAACACAGAAGAACCACATCTGTTCCAACTTACTCCTCAGCAGCTTCCGAACCACCAAGAGTAAGGTCTCGGCAATATTTTGAACGAGATACTGGCCCTGCATATCATGAGAGAGCATACAGTGCACCTATACCCAGAACAAGGTTACGGTTCTCATCAACACCTCAAGTTATACATGACTCATTTAGAGTAGTTTCCCCTTCAGAGGAAATTCATGAACGAGTGGAGAGAATTATTCGCAGACATTCACCTAAACCTGTAAGTACACCAAAAACAAAAACACTGACTTTGCTTTAGAAATGCTATTAATACCGGTAACCATTTTTTCATCTTTTGTTAATAGGCATATAGATCTTACATTGAAATGTCTGATTCAGATGATGATAGTTTGTTATCTTTACAAGAACTCAGGCAAGTGATGATCATTAGCTAACATGAGTTCTGCAAAAAAAAACCAGGGGGGTTATTCCATATTTAGAAAGGCAGGGATGATTTTTGAAAATTTTGAAAATGACCCCCAAAAGGTACCAAAATCTCTTTCTCGTAGTCATAACAATTCAAAAGTTTCATCCCTAAATGGTACCAAGTAAAGCTAATTTTACCAATTTTGATTAGTTTTTTTGAGCACCCTAAAAGATATCTGGTCTGTTTTAGTAGTTAATTTTCATTATTTGGTCCAAATAATGAAAAATTAACCACTAAAAAGTATGACAAGCATCTTCACCCCTTTCATATTGGAGTCCCCCCCCCCCTCCCCCAAGGCAAAAAATGATTGTGCCTTGAAACATAGGGAGTATGGTGGGAGAGGTACCAAGGGTTAAAGTCTAAAGTCTGTGGTCCTTGAAACTTTCTTTCTCAATGGTTTATTGCATGTGTCTATAGGAGCGAAATTGATTCTGCAAGAATTGAGTCTCTGGACAGATCATTTGAAGATCCTGATCACCCAACTCTTGGAACTAGACTTGATAGAAGGTAGCTTACAAATGTATATTATGGCAATTAATTATTATTATATTAAGTCAGAATGTAAATACTACTGTATATTATTTTAAGAAACAAAATGACAACCTTTAATTTTAAAGCATGTGGTTCATAAATATTTCCATTGTGGTCAGGCCATGCATTGAATCACTTGCAAAAGTGAAAACCAATTTTTCATCAAAATTTTTGCATCTAATTACTGAGATTCTCAATATTCTGGAAACTCTTTAGTTGCAAGTTGTCCGTTAGAATTTGGTTTTTCCCTGCCACCAGTCAAAATTTATAAAAGGTACCGACTGATTAATTTTGATTGACGGCAGCGAAAAACCAATTTCACAACAAGCCGTTGGAATGTCTGAGTCTGCAGAATATTGAGAATCACAGTAAACTAAAGAGTTACTAATTTTACTAATTTCAGCCTTCGGCGATACTGAAAGTACTTGTCATTTCTTGCCAAATAAGGTGAACAAATTGAATATTGTAGATAGGAAAAGCAGATCTTTCTCTACTTAGACAGAAATAAGGTGCCTTGCTTGTAATGTACAGTAAAAATTAAAGTAAAGAAAAATATTTGTCTGGAGTGAAACAAAGTTAGTGTACAGTAGTTATTCGAGTGTAATAGTCAGATAAACACAATTATAGAAAACAAAAGAATTAGAGGGACGTAGTGCATAATAAGTATTTCATGGGTTTACGAGAATCGCTCTATAATAAATGGTAATAATAACTCAATAAATATTATAAACAATGATGCATGCTTAAAAATTAAGTATTAAACTGGAAACCTTAAATAATACTGCATGATTGTATAAGCTAACCTTTTAATCTCAGAATACAGTCAAATAGATTGCAGAACTTGATGTAATATATTTTTACTGACATTTTTCTTTCTTTTTTCCCCCAGTGTGACAGTACCATTGTCTAGAGGAAATTACTGGTCAAACCAAAAGGCTTTATACACAGGCCGTACCCACCGTGATGTGTTTAATAAGTCTATAGAGTCTGTCTATGAAGACCTGTATGACAATACAGACTAGTCGTACAGAATTGAAGATTTGATGTGAAAGAAAGATTTGATAGCCTGACATCTGAAAGTCCATCTATTTTTTCTTTTTAAGAAGAGACTTTGGAGGAGCATATCAATTAAATGAGCTAGAAGCTTAGAGGAAAATCTAAACAGACCTCTCATGAGCAGAGCTTGCTTATCTCCACTGGGATTGACTGCCCCTTTCCCCACAATGGGTAGGCTTGATTACCAGCTGTGGTGGCTTCCGTGCAATCCTCTCCCCACTCACAGCTGGATGCATGCCATTGTGAGGCTTGGTGCAAATGACACCCTCACGGCTGAAACTGAGCCTACTGGCTGGGCTGCTTACCCATTTTAATTAAGTCCTTCGATTCACCATCATTATTCATATATACACCACAGAAGATTATTATTAGAATAGTTATTTAATATGTGAAAGGTGAAAATTTGTACACATGTTTATGTACACGTACAGTGCAAAATAATATCTGTAAAATTATTCCTTATTTGACCTGTATAAACCCCTTAGCTTGCAGCTATTCAGAATGCAGCTTAATTTTGGAGAACAAAACAATGTTTCCAATTCTCAGGAGATTGAGATCCTTTTGCTTTGTGCTCCAAATTGAGCTGTCTTGACATCAAGTGCAAGGGGTCTATAGTGGCCTGATAGTGATGGGATAAGAAGAGTTGGAGGGAGGTGAAGGGACTCCCATTCTCCTATGATATTTATATTGTATTGCCATAAAATTAAAAGTATTTTTAGGTCATATATTTTATTTTTCACCAGCCAGTATTTACCCTGACTGCCAGAGGGTCCTCTTCCTCCAGTGTCTAAGGAGCAAGTAAGAAGCACTGGAGCAAGAGGACTTCTGGATATGCTTATCTTTGTAAATTGATACAATTATTTAATTTCTTAAAAGTTACAATTTTAATAAGACAGGCCTAATGATTGAGTGCATGATCGAATATAATATTTCAAAATTCGAAAATTGTTTATTATTTTTCTTGATTTCACTCCCAGTATAAATGTTTTATCTTCTCGAATATTATTTCACCCATCCTGTCATAGCCTTCTGGAGTGTAATGCAGCCCATCATCCCAATATTTAACTTTCTCCTCCTCCTCAAGATTCGTGTGACGATGCTCCTTATCAAGATCACATAACGTTACATCATCATTTTTCTTTGTAAAATTTCGCAACATTTCGTTGATCAAAATCCTTCCTTTCTCTCCATCCTCTTTGATATAAGATGTACCATTTGCTCCCATATCTTTAAAGATGTAATCACTCTCTGGGATCGTAAGCAGTAATGTTTTAGCGCCATGGTCGTGAGCAATATCATGGAGACTCACTATCTCTTTGAACAGAGCTTTTTCTTCGCCGGGATTAAAATCTCCAAGGTCATTGGTACCACCTAGGATGATAATCAAATCATAGGGACCATTTTTCTTCAGTAAAAGGGGCAGTCTCTTCGTCATTTGGTCTCGTACAAGCTCCCCACTGATCCCAGCATTGTCCACATCAAACTTGACCGACTTGTGTTCCTCCAACAACTGACGCAGACGATGCGTGTATGGATGAAAATGAGTCAGCTGGTAAGTATGCCCTTGAGTTAGGCTATCACCAAATGCTAAGATTCGGATCAGTTTGCCTCTTGCAGCCATAGTAAAAACTATTTATTTTTTTGAAATGTTAAAGATGACCTTCGTCCGCCATATTGGCCGCGCGCTTCCCCGAGATCTGGTAACGATACTTACCGCTGGTTGTAATACCGCGGGCCTGTATTCAAGATGGCGATCAACTGAAAAAAATTGATGGAGAAAAACTCTCCAAATTTAGATTAAAATTACGCTTTATTCAAAAGATTTGAAGTCAAAACTATGGTTAACATCTTCAGTCGCGTAGGGATTCATTTAAAAGGTAAGTTTTTAATAAATGGCCGTGCGCAAATGATTGTAAATAAGACTAGCTAGAGTTTAGCTTTTTTTTGTTTTGTTCACACGATGGAATTTGGTTTTGAATTTTTTAATTATTATTATTATTATTATTATTATTATTATTATTGTATAAATGTACAATATGCACTATATATGAGTCTAATAAATTATCATTACTATTATTATTACTTAAAATATTTTACACTATATTTCGTATAGCTGGTCTCTCAAACAGAACATCAGTAGCACTGAGGTCCAAATTCTATCCATCTGTTACCAGTATCTTATTTAACAAAATAAGAATGTGTAGTACAGATTCCTATAAATATGAGACTCTTGCTGTCACCCAACCTGCTGAGCATGTCCTTCAGGTGGAGCTCAACCGACCAGAAAAGAGAAATGCTATGAATCAAGCATTCTGGAGGTAACATACGACCCATAAAGCATTTTGATTTGGCTAATTTGCATTTGAAGGGCACTTTGCATAAAGACAATAGTTTTCATGTGCAGTGGGTTGTGCAGTGAAGGATAACAAGCTATTGTATTTATGCAAAGTGCCCCTCAAAGTCGAGAATAAGAAACAATATGTTCACAAACAGTCCCTCCCACTTTCATCCCAATAGACCAATTTAGCTTGGATGTGTTGTCTTCCCAATTCAGATCCCTAGGGAATCATTTCTTTGTTTAATGGTTATGCATGAGCTAGAAGACACATGAATATCAGGATACAACTCAAACAAAGAAATGATTCACTATAGGGATCTGAATTGGGAAAACATTATGGCCTATAGCTAAATCGGTCTATTCGTACAACCATTATGGATTGCATCACTAGGGTAACATAAATTCCTTCTCTAGTATTCTGTTATAGTCGTTAACAGTCTGTCTTTTCCCTTCAGACTCAGTCGAGTCAGGTTTTTTTTGTGTCTTGGACATGTAGGGAGTTGGGGCAAATTTGCCATGTGTCCAAGATGGCAGGAAAAAACTTGATAACAGTGTAGTGATTTTAAAAATTGTTCATCAGGGAAATGGTTGAATGCTTTAATAAGATCACCAATGATTCTGATTGCCGTGCTGTTGTAGTCACTGGGGCTGGAAAAATATTCACAGCAGGTTAGCTATTATTAACTATCCAATTTTCATTAATTTTATTAATCGTGCATTGAACACTTAAGGTTATGCAGCTGCTAGTATGGCTTGACTTCCATGCAACTGTTGTCAAAATGTTTCAGGACTGAAAAAGAAAACAACAAGTGAACAACATAAATATTTATTTATTTTTATTTTGAATGCGAGGCTAACATGGAAATATGAAACATATGCCACAAATTCCATCAAGAAAAAGTGTGATTTCTTTTGTGTTTTATGTTAGCCTCGCATCCAAGATAATTATGAGAAAGGTCAATTCACTGGCCATTCGTAGATATCATTGGTTGAGAATACTCAGGAAACATTGTTGCACATGATGTTTTTGGACCACAAAACACATGTAATCATTTGATTGTCAGCAACATACTGTAGCTGCAGGTTGTGTGCACATGTCATTGAAACTTCAGTAATCTGTTATATGCAAAGTTGCACAAGTTGGACTCAATTATACTTTTGCAAATATTATATTAATTCACATTAATATGTGCTAGTATAGGGAGGGGGGCATTTTTGTTTGTTTGTGTTTTTTTTTTACGTTTTATTCTGGGTGCCCCCCTCCCAAACCCTGGGTCCTCGCTTAACCCCTGTGCATATGCTTTATTCAGTGTTAAATAAGTATCATCTCTGATTCAGTGATTTTTCTGTTGTAGTTAATCCTGTCGAAAAATTCTGCCTGGTAATGAAATCAACACACATTTATTTTGTAATAATAATTTTTATAGGTCTGGACTTAATGGACATGGCAAGTATATTCATGGCTGGACCAGAAAATGCTGATACAGCAAGAAAAGCTGCTAATTTACGAAAACTTGTCCTTGGTTACCAAGAAACTTTTTCTGTAATAGAAAAGTGTTCAAAGCCTGTGATAGCTGCCATCCATTCAGCATGTGTTGGGGGTGGGGTTGACATGATTTGTGCCTGTGACATTAGACTTTGTTCGTCAGATGCATGGTTTCAAATCAAGGTAAAGAAAAAAATTATTGATAAGTTAATAATTAAAATTATTTTTGACTGTTATGAAAAATCGTTGAAGTGTGATCAGCGAAACTTGAAGTCTCGTTTACAAACAAGCATTCGAATTGACGGCCCTCAATCAAAATACTGGGAGCGAGTTTATTGGTTTAGAAAAACATGCCTCATATTCATGTCCAAAGTTGGTGATGGAGAGTAATAAAAAAATATAAAAAATCCACTAAAAATTAGATTTACTGTAAGTGCGATATTCATAAAAAAGTATTTTGATTGACAGCCACTGGAATGCTAGTTTGCAAACAAGACATCAAACTTAGCAGCTCACTTCAACAATAAAGGTTATATGTTCATATCTCTAATCTGAAAACACTGGCTTATCATTTGGTTAAAGTACAGGGCCCGGTTGTACGAAGGGTGGATGGCGCTATTCAAAGGATAAATCCTTATCCCGTGGATAAATCGATGCGGTTATCCAATAATTTTATTCACTGGATAAGACTTATCCATTGGATAGCGCTATTCACCCTTCGTACAACCGGACCCAGTACTAGTATCCACCCCTCCCCAACTAGGAAGAATTCAAGAATCTAATCTGGTTTGATTTAACGAAATCATTTTATTTCTCTGGCAGGAAGTAGAAATAGGTTTGGCTGCAGATGTTGGTACTCTACAGAGATTGCCTAAAATCGTAGGAAATGACAGGTATGAAAGCCGACAGAATCCCCAGGGGAGACTCTGATGTGAAAGGGGTGGGATGGTTGTCGTACCGTCTTGGGGGTTAATGTTCATTATTTGGTACCTTTCAGTGTATTCAAACGAACAAATAAAAATGCAGTAAAATGAGAGCCATTTGTAATTGGTACCATTTAGGGATGAAAAAACCTGAGATTGCAATGACTACGAGAAAGAAATTTTGGTACCTCTTAGGGGTGATTTTTAAAATTTCTGACAAGCATCCCTGCCCTTCTATATATAGGATCCCCCCACCAAGGCAGAAACCAAGTACAGGCTGTAGTAGCTACAGTTGTATGGTTTGTACAAGTGTCAGACTATTGTAAAACATTTTCAATATATCAAAAAACAATACTTAAAATAGTAGTTATATATTTGCAGCCTTGTTAGAGAGCTGAGTTACACAGCAAGAAGATTACCAGCTAATGAAGCAAAAGAAGCAGGGCTTGTCAGGTATGATTGTTTAGGCTTTTATTTTGTGGGGGTTGAAATTGATAAAACACGGTAAATGGTCAAAACATGTTATATTACTGCAAGTTTTGCAATACAGTAATTCATGGTTCCGACAATAGTGAACCAATCACTATTGCAGCAGTTCCCTGTGGAATATAAAATTATCTTGTCCCACAAACAACAATATGTTAACAGTATTTGTTTTAGAGTACTACAAGGATTACAAGGAAATATTCTTTTATTTTCACAGGATAGTAAACATTTGAAGCAATTTATAATTTTAGATTTTGAGACATTCTACTAAGCTAATTTGTTGAGTTTTATGGGACAAAGCAATAGTACCTAATGGTTGAGTCCAAACCATGCTCAAGTAAAAAATAATGACACTGTCTTTAGATTTGACTATTAGATTTTCTTTCTATTTTCTAGTCAGATATATCCAGATAAAGAAAGCCTAGTCTCAGCTGCAACAGCAATGGCCTCAAAGATAGCTAGCAAGAGCCCAGTAGCAGTGATGGGAACAAAGCATAATCTGAACTACTCCAGAGATCATTCAGTTGAGGAAGGGCTGAAATATATGGTAAGAAATACTTAAATAAGAAACTTATGGTATAAACATCCTTGTAGACTTGCTACAAGTTGTCCACTCTCTTTCCTCCTCTCTACCATGGAAAGAGAATTTGGTAAGAGTGAGTGTATTCTGAATGAATGATGGACTCATGAGTGGATGACTTGTTTCCGTCGTAGGGATTTGATTTCCATTTCATGTCAAAAACGCTGTCAATCTCGACTGATTTTTTTTGACCTAATTTATTAACCCACTGAAAAACCTGATGGTAAATTTGGTGAAAAGCCCTCAGTTCTGCCAGTAAAAAAGGGGAGGGAGCAGAGGACTTTTAGAAAGTTTAACATCTGTGCTGTGTCTCGATGGTGTTCTGTGGTCCTTGTGGATTCCAATCAAAGATTGCAAAATTCTTCCTAAATTCTTTTAAAATGTTTTTCTGCTTTTTTTAAAGGCAACATGGAACATGTCAATGCTACAAACAGAGGACATCATGAAAGCTGTACAAGCAGAAATGGCCAAGGAAAAACCCACATTTTCTAAACTTTAAGTCAAGAAACAAGTAATTAGAATAACACATGATTTCTTTGTATTTTATCATGACAAATATTTTCCTTATTAACATTACAAGTAATATTTTCATCTTCTGAATATTCATCGATATCTTAAAATTATATTTCTCTATTTGTACATCTATTTACAGCTGGTATGGTTAGACTAAAAAAAAATCATTCTCGCACATTTTTCTTGCACAATAGTGTTTTTAGAATTGCACGAGTGAGGTACAGTGTATGCACAAGTCCATTATACTTTCCATTTAGCATTTTAGATCGATAATTATATTTTATGGGACTTCACATAATTTTGTTGGGTTTCCTTTGGTAAACCACAGGTAACCCAAATCTTGATCTACAGTATTTCCTTGATCTTTCATGATGCTTGTTTCACGAGCCATGAGACTCCATCCAGAAATCCATCCAAGTTCTCAACACATACAGAATTTACCTAGTGAGACAAAGAAGAAAGTTGATTATTTATAACCTTGCTAAACATTAGTACGTCAACTGTTTTCATCACAACCTGCTGGTCAAAACAGTATTCAGGAAGGGAGATTGGGCAATAGGTTACAGCCAATCAAATAAATCCTAACGTACTGTTATATTACCTGCCAGGGTCGATTTAACTGTGTCATCTTCAGTAACTCTACTTCTTGAGCACAGGACAATGATGGTGTTTCTTGAGAAGCCACACAAGATAATACCACCAGGGGTACCCTGGGTCTTGTCCAGTTGACATTCATTAAGGCATTTAGTTCTTGATTTTCTGAATCCACTGAAAATTGTTTGAGAAATATGTTATCAGTAACTGAATATTTTTAACTTATCTGCATTGCCAGTCCAATATTGAGGTAGGGGAGCCCACAGAGCTAACCATGCAATCTATGGTCCCATAACCACCTTTTGGAAAGTGGCCCAGTTTTAAGAAAAGTGGTCCGGTTTAAAAAAAAGTGGTCAGGTTTTAAAAAAAGTGGTCCGGTTTTAAAAAAGTGGTCCAGTTAAAACCAGCCAACAGTACTGGTGGCTATGGCCATGTGGTCACCTATTCCACAGAACAGGATTTTTTAGTTTTCTTTTAACTTGGACCACCCCTCCATGCCTCCACCAGAAAGAAAGTATATAAAATTAATACCTTTTCTAAAGCCAACCCCAAAGTTACTGGCTAGACAGTGTTAATATGTAATTTTATAAGCATACATTGATTTTCATAACCTATACAGGCCATGAGTCACACCCATGGTTTTTATCAGGAAGGGTACTAGAGTAAAATTATGTGGCAAATTGAAAGTGCAGGAGGATTAAGTGGCTTTTTCTTACCTCTACTGATCTCTGTAGATGAGTCAACCACATAAATAAAAGCATCAACAGTTTTACAGAGTTCTTTGACAGAATGGCTAACTTCAACTTGTGCAGATGGTCGAGCATCCTCATCACTGTTGTCATCATCTTGTTTATCTTTTTCTGCTAGTAGCTTACTAACTCTTTCTTTTCCTTCTCTTGCATTCCTTTCTCTCTCGGCACTATTGAAAGTACAAAAAATATAGTTATACCTTAGATCAACAGTCAGAGTAAAAAAATAATAAATTAATGAAATTGCTCCCTTATCATTTAAAATGCTTTATTACACACTACAGTAGTTATGCAACCAACACAGCCCAAGCTGTCTGTTTTTTTTTGGCTTTCATCAATCAAAAAATAAAATTAACTCCTGAAGACTACTGATAATTTGATTGCCAGAAGCTGAAAAGCCAGACATCTCTAATTATACAATCATGTAGCTAGTCATCTGGGTTGCATAATCATGAAGATGAGTCTTATAGTAATTATTGTCATGCTCATTAAATCTATAGCATGTTCTATACCCTATACTAGGTCACTCATAATAAAAGAACAAATAAAAGCAAGTTCAACTTTTTGCTGAGCTTTCAGGGCTTCAGATCAAACCTTCAGTTGGAGATGCGATGTACACTATATAAGTTTGCAATATGTAATTATACTGTTAACTAACCTTGTAGTTCCATACAAAGTGATGAGATTCAGCTCCACATTACTGTTATTTAACTTTAAGCACACTCCAGACCCAACACCTTGAAAAAAAAAAACGTTTATGTTAAACATTTTATGATCTGAAGCAAGGAAACCCTAAAGGAATATGCCCTGTGCCACCTTTGTGGAGGAAGTAAGGCAATGTCACTCATTAAAACTAAGGTAAATGCCAATTCCTTGTGATACTTGTCTTGCAACACAAGCTATAGTTACAAGGAAGAAGTTCTACCTTTTTCGTAAAGCTTTCTCATCAAAAAAGTTTCGTAACTCATTTGAAATGTAACTCATTTGAAACTTGTCTCATAATGTATCATAGGTTTCATCTTGAAAGTAATATGAGGTTTTTCGATCACCATCACGTGACAGCAGCCATGTTAGACGAAGGAAAAATATAATCATCTTACATGAGAAATAATTCAATTCACAAGAGTAAAGAGATCCTATCGTTCTGCCATCTAACATGGCCGCTGGAATATGTCATGGTGCAAAACCTCTTTTCAGCATCTTTGGAGGAATATTTTATTTTGTAAATACTGTACACATCTGCAATCCTTACCTTCAAACTCTCCAGGGAACAAGCCTGTTACTTTGAATGGCGACTTTGTACCCCATAATATTGTATGTGTTAGGGATTTGGTTTGAGACTCCAGTCCTGGACCAAACATGACTACTTTTAGAGGCTTCTTGGTGAATAGATGTGGTATATTTTGAAGATTGTTGAGAAATACTGATGCAAGAGAACTCATGGTATTGGTTTTGGGTTGCCATAGTGATTGACAACTTGGACAGCATCGTAGGTATCTAGGTAAAAATATAAAAAGTCATAAGGAGAACACAGAAAAAGGAGAAAAACCAGAAAAAGAGAAAACCACTTAAATCAAGGGAGAGACCTAATAAACTCTGTTCACATGTGATGCTGAGTCCAGAAAATGAACCTAAGAGTCCATAGGTTCAAAAATAGGCAAGTGCACTACTGCTACACTGCCCTCGATTCCTTTGGGCACAGTGAGCAAGGGTTTGTGTCAATTATTATGCTTGGCTACAATTATCCCAAATAGACTTACATTTCTTTTGTTGTCCGGTCTGAATTAGTCTCGAGGTATGTAGGTGGATAGGTCATGTGACCAATACATTTCCACTTTTCCAAGTCTGTCAAAAGCCGCTGCGCCCACAAGACTTTATCCTCACTTAACATTCTCCAGTACTTGCAAGTGGAGGCTATTTTACATAGTGTCCTTGCATCAAGGTAAGAGAAGATCAGAAGTTGAAGATTCACCTTTGTAGAAAGAGGAAATTAAAATTACATCTGAGACATGCTTCTCTCAACATTTACTACAAAGTTGGATGGAGGGGGGGGGGGGGATTGAGTGGCTAGCCAATCCCCTATCGAGTTCAAAAATAATAGCAATGAGAGTAATATCAAAGAGGAAGATTCTGTATTATACACTGGCCTTATGGAAAACAGGCCCTTCTGAAATCATACTCAATCCAGATGCCACTGTTTTAGTAGTAATAAATAACACAATTTGATATTTTTAAGAAAAAATCAGAGAAGCTTCTTAACAGGATAATCGTTTTTCTTTTCTTTATGTTCTCTATGTACCCTTTATAATAAAATTCGTGGTTTTGACATTGGTTATATAATCGTAAATTATCGACAACAAAAGCATACTTAACGCAAAAAAGTTAGGACATTGATAAGGCAATTCTTTAAACCTTCTTCCTTGTAGTTAGAATTCTACTAAAGATCGAATTTAAGACGCATATTTCAGTAAACTTACGGGTAAGTCTAGGAAACGGCATTCCATCACCGACGGCTCTCGTACAACTATGGTTTTCTTGTAGTCCGTGGTTGCTCTCGCTGGTTGTACAGTTAATTCCCTCATTGTAGTCTCCTCAAAAGATATCTTGCTTAGTTTAGTTAAATATCTTACGGAGTATGCTGCTGCAGAAATAATGCTATCGAAGTTTAAGGAGTCTACACGGGGAACAGATTCATCAATGTCCTTCATTATTCTATCTTTTCCTCTATTTTCTCGAAGGATTCTTGTCTAGTTATCTAGATTTTAGTCCAATGGTTAATATTTTTTGGTTTGCTTCACCGAGATGTGGTGTGAGTTATGTATGAGTAGGATCTTTTCCTGCAGTTTTATATATCGTACGAGTTAGTACGCAACATTTGCATAATCGACATGTTTATACACACGACGATTTTGCCAACGTGGCAAATGACGTCATCTTGTTTCTATTTTGGCTTCAGGGAAAACCCCTTGTTTCAGCATAGATCTGTACGTTTTATTAGTAGTTGCTTCAAGTTCTCCTGATTTTGTCCTTTATGAAGTTCAGTTTTAATAATGCGATATAAGATCAGTCATCATCAGATGAAGAGTAATCCAATCCTAAAATACTAACAGAAAAAAAAACAAAAATAAATACTTAAAAAATGAAATAAGTTTTGTTTTTACTTGAATTTTACTCAAATAAATAAGATGTTATCAGATCAGTAATATTTATATGATATTTAAAAAGAAATGGTAATGTTTACCTAGGGTTTCCTTGTTTCAGCTCAACATTTTTCTTGAATTCCTGAAAGTAAATCACAGGAGTCATCAAATATACATTTTTTACCTTATTATAAAATTGAGGTTTCTTTAGAAGTTCTAAAATTTCGATTCATTCACCATTTCAGTTTGGCTTTTTGAAGTCGTTGATTTAGCTGCTAATGCTGCTGGTGTTGTTGTTTTTGCTGCTGCTTTTGTTGTTTGTAGAGGTTGTTGTTTCATTGCTAGTGCTGTTCCTTGTTTATCTACCTTGACATTTTGATCCAATTCTGAACTAGGTTGACAATCCAATTCTGCCATTCTTTCATGCTTATTCTATATAGAGGTTTCAAGAAAAGACTTTTAAATTTATGATGTACAGACAGGGAGCCCATTTCTCCTAGGAGTTTTTCAATGGGGCCCTGCAAACAACAACAGCAAAAAATGGAAGAAAACAATGGGAAAAGAATACACATTTTAAAATTTGAACATATTTTAGGTCATTTTAATTACTTACTTCATTATCTAATATTGGAGTGCAGATCTTCTTAGGCACAACAGGGTTTGGGTTTCTTGTTTGTTTTCTTTTGCTCACATATCCTCTTGGCTGCCATGGGATACCTGTGGTACTTGGGTCAAGCTCAAAAACTTTCTTAACAAAACTAGAAAAAGCAAACAAAACACTGGTCAGAAAGGGAAGAGGCTATCCCCTCTTACTCTTGTACTGGCCGTAATTCTAACTTTGAGGTTTATCTAGTTGTTATTTAGAGGATTTGACTGCAGTTCATAGGTATTGGACACAATACCCAACCCCAACCCCCTAGTTCCACCCCATGCTCAGAACAATGTCCTTCACTTTTCTAATATATCGTCAATACCTTTTGTACTCCTTTTCAAGCCTTTCAACATTTTCTTGAAATTCTTGAATCTTGTGGTCAGGGTATTTATGCTGCCTTGCACCAGAGAGTTGCTAGATCAAAATTAAAAATGGTGCTACAGACTTATGCATAATTTATATAATATTCAATACTCAAGCAAACATCATCTGTTAATTCATTGTATGTATAAAAGCCTAATCTATTTTGCATCTTCTGTTTTTTTTTCTATTGCTGGGCTACCTGTGTCTATAGTGATACTTCATGTAATGTAAGCTTTTGTCATTCATGTACCAACCAACGATCGATTGGCTGGTAAAACAAAGCAACTTGTGAAGAGCTTTTGTAAAAATGGTTGGCATATTAACATCACAATGCTATTGCTAGTATAAATCATGATGTTCACTATATACTGATTTGACTGCAATTTTTCACAGGAATCCTAGAAATAGAGAGAAGGGATGAGGCTAATAAATACCTTATCATGCCCTCAGCCAATTTTTGTCTCAACACTAAAATAGCTGTAAACTATATATACCTACCTGTAGAATATAATCCATCTCACGCTTGATATTGGGAATCCATTTTTTTACTTCCGAAGCAGAATGTAACTTATACTTAAAAGATCAAAACAAAACATAAATATTAATAGTAGTTTTGTTTGAATGTGAGAACTCATAGTATATGGCATTGTTACATAGGACGAGCAAATAAATTAAAGTCTAAAGTCTAAAAGTCTAAATCACAATGAATGACAAACAGTATTACTGTCATGGCTTTGCACATTGGTATCATATTTTCATAGTCATTCAAAACCTGTAAGCTTACATGCTTACAGGTTCATTTCAACAGACCTTTTTAGCTTTGGAATATTACATTATGTTTTCCCATTTCAGACCATATGTGTCATTCCCTATAGTATGATTTCTTTGTATGACTTGTATCCATATTCATGTGTCTTTTCATGTGCAACTGTTAAACAAAGAAGTGGTACTCTAGGGAATGACACGTGGTCTGAAATGGGAAAACATTATGCCTTCTACTCCCCCTCCCCTTCCCTCTCTTCCTCCATTTCAAGTCTCCACTTTTATCCAAACAGCATCAGCAAGTATTTGACTGAAAACATTGCAATTATTATTCATAATACAATATATCTGAGTTCTCTAGTCTTTGATAATATCGTTAAAAAATCAGAAACTAAGCTTACTAGTGAAGGCCTCTTGGGATTTCTTTCTTGCTCCTCTAAAAAAATGATTTAAAAAATGTTTGAAATTATGTCCAGATTTCATTTTATCACTAGAAGTATATTTAAAATGTGCTAATGTTAATTAATGGATTAAATGAATTACCCTTCTGCTGCTTTTCAATGAATATTCGATTCAAACCAACAAACTTTTTTTCACAATTCCGCGCCATCTTGAAAAGTCATAAACAACCCAGCGGCACGTATCGCGGGCCCTTGTAACACAGGGAACCCACCAGATACTTTTTCTTTTTGTTAAATTTTCTATCATTGACCTGTTTTATTGGTTTTTATTTTTTCATTCATTAGTAATCATTAAAAGTTTTGTTAAAGTTTTAATAAATCTTATGGTATTGGTATTGTGGTATAAATGTTGGTATTTAAAATCAAACACAATTTCTGATGCTCAAATAGTATTTCATCTAAAGCCTATAAAACATTAATCAGCATTAAATAATATTAGAATAATATTTTCTAATGTTCTAAATTAACTTTAATACTAATCGTTATTAGTTTATTTCCTTATTTTTTGAGGCAAAATATATTTGTTACTTGTGGGGTCCCTGTGTTAAATTGCTTCAAATCTCTAGGGTGGTTACCAAGTCGTTCTCTCTTTTGACGATCTGACTCCAAGATGGTGAGTGAATCTCTATGTGAATTTAATCTAGAAGCATCGTAGCTTTGAACCTACTCAACGACATAATTCCTCGCTCTGTGTTGAGTTTAAATGTTTAACTTTAATCTTGCCGAGTTATTTTTTCATATCATGTAATTCTTAATGGTGAAAATTAAAAATGAACATGGACGATGAAGGATTGTAGAAATACCACATTATCCTTCGATACACTACATTCAATATTGCTCTTACATGACCAGGATACTACTTCGTATTTGACTTGAGAGCAGCATTAACATCCTTTTTAGTGCATTTATCTTATCCACTGTAAATGTCACACTGAACTTCAACATTTTGAAACGATAAATTATCGAAGGATTGTTTTGGTGAATGTTTACTCACGTGAACAAGAACTACACAAGGCTGACTTTTTCTTTCTTTTTTTTCCCTGAAATAATTGTAGACCAAGGGTACATCCAGTTTTGGAAAGCGTCATAACAAGTCACACACACTTTGTGTGCGATGTGGAAAGAAGTCCTGGCACATCCAAAAGAAGAGATGTGCAGGCTGTGGCTTCCCATCTGCTAGACTCCGAAAATGTAAGAGACATGTACTGGTAGTATATACTACAGAGGTTTTTCACGGTAGCCATGTTTAAGGGCAGGAATAGTGGCGAAAATTTATTTCCCAAAGGAGAAGATTGATTAGAGGGCAAAATTGTTTTGCCCCTAAGGTCCAGTTCAAACGTCAATCTCCTCATGAGCCAAACCCATTGTAAGCAATGGATAATAAGGTGGTCTTCTTTGATAACATTAGGTTCAGCTCATGAGAAGATCAATGTTTTAATTCGGCCTAACATGGCTGCTGTGAAAAATCATCTATTAGAAATATATATTCTTGTGTATACCCAGATTGCCAACATGCCATTTTTGCATTTATAAATAGCTGTCTTCATGATTTTGTGAACTAAAGAAAATTTGTCAAGGCTGGAGTTGTCTGAAATATACTGTAACAATCTTCTGTTCCCCTTCCCTTCCTCTCCCCTCCTTCAGGGATAAATAATAATACTGAAGCAGTTACCAGTGTTTGGTATGGGCTTGATTCTTGTAATGAATATACCTTGTCTCTGAATTGGTACATTGCATGTTATTATTAGTTACTGCTTATGGCAATAGTCGTAAAATGATTGTGAAACATCTGGTGTGGATATCATGGTGCTGATATCATGGATGTGAGCAGCACTGAAGTAGAAATAGAAAATCCATGTGCATGCTGTGTTCCCATTTCAGTCTCAGCTTCTATGTTCTATGTTTTGAACCTGGCAATGATTTTGCAATTGAGGTTATGACAAGACACAGTCTATAATCAAATACGCCCTATGGCGAACTCGTGGATACTCAAGCAGTGCACTGTTCAGAGATTGGATTCTCTGTGTCCTCTCTGTTTATGTTGACATGAGACATTACAGGATTTAATGGTGGCTTGTGGAGTTTCTGGGCATAGATGAAGGAGATTCATCTTTTTATGCCCTATGGCGAACTGGTAGATACTCAAGCAGTGCACTGTTCAGAGATTGGATTCTCTGTGTCCTCTCTGTGTGTGTTGACATGAGACATTACAGGATTTAATGGTGGCTTGTGGAGTTTCTTGGCATAGATAAAGGAGAATCATCTTTTTGTCTTGGCATTTCAAAGAGAAGCATAGAGAAATATATTGCAATTTTCTACTGTACAGCAGACGTTTATGTCTTTGAAGGTTGGAAAGCCTTATGGCTAAGTGGAATTTCACCCACGTGAAGAACTTTGTATTATGGAGGAAATTTTGAGTCATCAGTCCACAAATACATGCAACAAAAATATGCTGTACATGAATAAATTAAGGCGAAAAAATCCTGCAATCCTTTGCAGTCTTAGGAGTGTGGACTGTGGTTTGGCTGCGACAACGATTTATTTTTGAAATGGTGTATAAATAATTATAAATAAATAAGGTGTTGAGCACTAAAGATTCGAGGAGCTTTCAAGATCTAAAATTACCTTTGTGTAATGTTCATTAGCAGATGACATAAGACTACTTCTAATAGACGATTGATAATGGTTTAAATATCAATATGCTAACATCTTAGTGATCTAGTTAGTGAGCAAGTTAGTAACTCATTTGCGTTTTCAGACCCCTGACAATAACTCGCTTCAATGCTTTGTGTATCCACAAGTTAAAAAGTAGATTATGCACTGAATCTTGAACCTTACTTCACTACAATATTTTACTCTGGATATCTTGAATCCCTACAATAGACCATTCATTAATTCGCTTGAATGACTACAACAATAGACTCAAGTCGAGGCTGGGTTTTTTTCCCATAAATTAACTGTATTGTCTGTTCCGGCCTCACCTCTGTGGTCTATTCTACTTCAAACCTTTTCCCTGGTCCCCTGGAGGTTCACGATAATGGCACTCCACTTTAATATGATAATTCTTTGTTTCCTTCATAGATAACTGGAGTATGAAGGCCAAGAGAAGGAGCACAACTGGCACTGGAAGAATGCGTCACCTGAAAATCATCCACCGTCGCTTCCAAAATGGATTCCAGGAGGGACAAGAGGCAAAATCACAGAAAAAACGTGGAGCAGCAGCCCCTCAGCCTGCTCAAGCTTAATGCTTGAACCTCATTGTCAAAAATAATACGTAATAAAATCATTTGCAGGATAAACTGCAGGTTTTAATGGGCTTTCTTTTCCGTGACCCAGAAAACTCCAGAAATGCAATTTTTTTTTTGGTGTTGTGGCTCTTGGCTTCTGTCATAAAGATTACATTCATCTAATTTTGTAATTTTAGGGTCGACAGAAACCAGAACTAATAGCATTGGGAATTGTAAACCTCACAGTAACCTGTGAACAAAATTTGCCATTCAGGTGGGGAGGGGGGGGGGGGAGATGTATTTGTTTGTATTTTTAGGGTACTATCAACCAGACGTATATACTATCAACCGGAAGTAATATACTATTAACCGGAAGTAATATACTATCAACCGGAAGTAATATACTATCAACCGGAAGGTCGCTTTGAGGTGTTGTTTTCTTACCACACTTTATTGATTTTTAGTCGACAAATGATAGCTCAACTCAGTGCCGGATCGATATTTTTTTTATGTTAGATGTTGGACTTGCATGAGATAGTGCGTTACCATAGCAACGATGAATATATTCCCAAAATCGGTTTTTCTAAATGTCTGGTTTTTGCATACACCGGAAACAAAAATGCTACAAAGTAAAACAATGCTATATGATAACACAGCAAATTTTCGATTTCGAAATAACCGCATCGAAACATTCGAAAAAGTTTCTTCACTATTAGAAGATAACATTTTGTATTCAAATACTTAGCTAGACCATCGTACGTAACAATGCAATGCGCGCGCAGAGCAAGGTCGGATTCTTGGGAATCCACTGAGTGACTTGCATGCACTGATCAAGCAGAATGACAGCCCATGTACAAAAACATGTTTTGATTCATATGAAAGGTTCGATATTTATCGATTACTAGGTCAAAATATTCATTTTTTTCCTTTCATTGAACGCCTTAATTGATTAATTAGAAGAGTGACGTCATGACTAATGAGTGACGTCATAGAGAAGATTCATTTAATTGATTCATTAAGTTTCAATAAGTTTTGAGAAAAAGCGCACTTAAAATCGAATTGTTAAAATGTTTTCTGCGAGAAATATCATCCTTGGGACCTTGGCGGTAGGAGGAGTAGCTGCAGCGGGTTACTATGGTTACAGATATTACAGAGATGAAAGACTGACCAGCTTGTTTCGAATTGAAAAAGATGTTCATCGGAGTAAAGATGAGACGGCTGTCAAGAACCAAGAAATCATGTCAGCCGTAGAAAAAGAATTGCCACAGAAACATGTCAGGCAGTTCAATGAAGGGAGACGAGTTCAAGGAAAGCAAAAGAAATCAGAGGCTGAAAATTATGTGGAACACTTGGCCATACCTGCAAAATCTGAAAATCTGAGAGAAGAGCACATGGCCAATGCTGAAGGAACTGTTTCGCAGGAGCCAATCGTAAAAGAACAACCAGCAGATACTGACGAAGACGACGACGAAGAAGAAGCTACATTCGTTCCGACTCGAAAAATTGTTCATCTTCAGCATGTGAGGAATGCTAAAGAACTAGAGCTCACCTTCGAAGCTCTTGCAGATTATTATTTTAATCAGGACAGGAGTGACGAAGAATTAGAGGAAGCCAAGAGAGAACTTGTCTGGGCGTGGCCGATAGTTCTTGACTACAGAAGCCGTGTCGTATCTCGGAGTTCATCATCAGCTATGGAAACAGAACAAGGCTTCTCTGATAATGGAGCCGATACGTTTGACAGCAGCTCTGCGCCATCGATCGTGGTCACAGAGGACGATGGCAATGCGGATGATGAAGTGGAGGAATGGAGCTTCATGCCACCCACTGAGGTAGAGGAAGACGCTGGTTACGAAAATGGAGTAGAGGAGAGCAGCTAAGTGCCATCCATTGAGGTAGCAGAAGAGGATGTCCAGAACGCAGCAGCTCAGCTGTAGAATCGATGGTGACAGCGAACGATACAGGGTATGAGAATGGAGTGGGATGGTGGTGCTACAAGGAGATGAGTGCTGACCAGGAGGGATCGGAGTAGTCTGCAATTATGGTGGTGGATGAAGGCAGAAGATACGAAAGCTAGGTTTTCATTTTATCTGAGATGCATGGAAGACTGAAACTCGATGAAATGTTAGCTAAACTAAGGAATTTAGATTCTTGATTCGCTCAGCCTTCCTAATAACATTTCTGAAGTTATAATGAGAGAACTTGAACAAGTATGGACTTAAATGGATGGTTGTGTTGGCTGTGCAAATCAGTAAAGAAAATGCTGTCAATGATAGACAACTGAAAAAAGGATCGTTTCTTTATTATATATAAGTTAATTAATAGCTCCATTTGTGTCTGGCGGCCCTGCCAGTTGGAGCTCTCTACAGACAAATAAAAAATATCTGAAAGAGAAACACATTTATTATCGATATCCTTTAATTATATTACTATTATGATATTATTACAACTAACTGCGTCTATGCGACTATTATTCCGCACTCTGCCGGTCGGTCGGTCGGTCGGTCTGTCTGTCTACATGTATGTCGTCCGCTAGCCGTCGGATTTTTGGGGGGGGGGGAGACAGGGCCCCCTAAAAAAATATTGGGGACACATGCCCCCCCCCCCCCCCCTCCCGCTTCCGCTGCCCCTAATACTTAGTGACACTGGCATGTTTTTTCCGAATTTGACTCCTTAATGAAGCAAAAAGTGGCAAAACAAACAAAAACTGCCGACTCTATAAACCTCTATCAGCGCCAAAAAAGCATGGCTATTCTGTTAAAGGATTACTGTAAGGGAAATTGGAGTTCCCTGCTTCCATTTCAGTCAGAAGTTGTACGGCAGTAGTCGTACTCCTCAGTGGTTCCGTCGTGGTTCTGCTTTAGAATAAGATCTTCCCACGGCATCACATAGACGTAGATGCTAGTCATCAAGCATGTTAAAACAACAGTGGCTTCTGCGCTCACTTCTTCCCAGTCAAGCCCATGTAACGGTCCACGATACAAAATCATCGTGAGGATAAAGCAAACTACACACGACAATATAATTAGGAGCTTAGCAAACGAAATCACAGTCATTGTAAATATCTCACAACATTGATTGAGACCCTTAATATTCATCATCAACGAGGTAGGAACAGCCAAAGCTACTGTACAAGACTTGAAAATGCCATAACACAGGCCAACCGCTTCTGGTAGTCTGAATACAATTTCGTAACAAACCACAGCAGTTGTTTCATTCTTCTTCTTTAGATCTTCACAGTTTATTGGGTGGTTAATTGGTCCACCAACCAAGAAGCAGTCCTTAGTTTCGTCGCAGTAGCTGCTTGTTTTCAAAAAGAGAAATGCGCCAAATAGCTGCAGAATATTGACAACCAGAAGATAGGCCACCAAAAAAAGGCCATATTTTGCTTTAAGAGTTAGTGGTAAATCACTTCTCAACATCATCTTTTCTTTATTAAAGTAAACTTCGCCATCCTCTGTCGTTTTCTCCTTCAGGATTTCTGGAAATGCATTCAAGGCGATGAGTTCGAGTAGCCTTTCCAAGTAACCTTTCTCCTTACAGCAGAACCAAAGAAAAAGACAAAGACAGAGGAACACCAGCAAAGGAGAGAATATTATGAAGACGTAGCTTGCCTGATTCATACTTTTTTCTGTCCGATTTGAAAATAGTTTGGTGCGAAACTCACTACAACTATGCTTAAACGGCTGCTGGATATTAAATTTCATGAGACTCGATCGAAAGGATTCCAAGAAAATGACCTTTAACCATAGCCTAGACAACACCAAATGGAAAAACGTTGAATCTGCGCATGCGTATACGATTCAGCATATTTTCCAAGAATTCAGGAAAGTTTACTTTAGTGAGTAAAGTAAAATGTTCGTTTAAACTGAATATACAAACAATTCGTATACTTATAATGTAAGACCAAAATACTATATCAACAAACTGACAATTATTATATACTTAAATGTTAAAAGAAATGACTTGGAGGTTTTGCATTTGAATTCATGATCAGTTTTTGACTAATTTCTATACGAGTTTAGAGCATGTGCTCTCATGTCAGCAAAGATGGAATGCATAATACTAAAGCTTGCAAATGGTGTAAGTGCACACTTGACTTTGTTCGTGTCATGATCATTTCCGGATCCAATATGTACAGCAAACAATTACTCAAACAATAAAAGTTACCGCACGCGATAAACGTTACCAAGCAGAGAACTATTCAGTTGTACAAGGCTTTATTTTCCGCCATCAGGACACGGGTTTATATAAATAAAATTTCTTCCATACACGCATGGTCAGCTGGCCGCTCGAAAAACTCGGAAAAAAAAAAGTTTTTTTTTAGATTTGTCTGATGCAAAATTTTCAACCTTTCAACAATTACTCATTTTTTATTTCCAACCAGTTATGTTTATGGTTTCTTGAATTTCTTTGTTTCTCGACTATGCCATTGGGTCTATAGTTGACATTTGAACTTTTATTCTCATGCTCGCATTTGTTGTCGTGATGTTATGTCGCGAATGTCCAAAAAGTTGAACTTCATCACTGACTGGTATTCCGCACCACTGGCAGAAAGTACGAAGCTGATTAACAACAGCCTTTCTGATGTCTCTTCTTCTCCAGCAGTATATAACAGGGTTCAAGCAGCTGCTCATCAGCTGAACTGCTATAAGTAAGTAAAATGCGTCAAAAAGTGCCTTGTCCGGTTGCTTGGTGGTGTAAAATAGCTGACACACAAAAGTTGTAGGCAAGTAACAGAGTAGAGAAATCCCAATCACATAACCCATGGTGACTGCAAGCTTTGCTTGTGAGACAGTACTTGTATTAGTGTTCGATGTGGCTTCATGTTGGGCATGAATTTGGCGGCGATGGTGGCGTACAAGAAGACAAATTTTAATATAGGATGCACCGATGATGATACAAGAAGCAAACCAAACAATACCAGCAAGTATTTGACCTGTTGTGAATATAACGCCTCCAAAACACGAACAACACGCAGCAACGATCCAAGCAAACCATATCAAAAGTGCAACGATGAAAGCTCTGTTGTTGGTTACCAGAGAGCTGTATCTCAATGGACGGAACAGAGCCATGCATCTCTCCGAGCTGATGGCGGCCATTAGTGACACGGAGTTCGAACATACAAACCCGACCAGCGTGTATGCTGTTACGAAGGGACAACTTCCGAGAAAATCACTTGTTTTTATCATCACCGCCATCAACATCGGTTGTACAACAGCTCCGACTAAACAATCACTGACTGCAAGAGCCCCAACAAGGATGTTATCTGGTGTATGAAGATAAGATGTTCTCATTATGGCCAAAAACACTAGAATATTTCCAACAACAGAGACAGGTGAAGATACACAACATAGTGAAAGAACTACTTTACTGACGTAGAAAAAACTATGAGACTCGAAGAGAAAAGGTCTACGGTGCTGATAAGATGAAACCAAACAATCCAATTCTGTTGAATTCATGGTACCAACGTTTCAAAAGCGAGTCAAACAGAAAATGAACAAACAGCTTTCTTGGGACTTTTAGGTGAGTCAGCCCGAAGCCCTCTGCTTCAAAAAGCACAGTAACGAAGCGTAATTTCCAATGTTATCTGATCTGTTTGTACGCGGTTAATTACAAATACTACAATTAGTGTTTATGTACATAGCAAGCTGTTCTTCATCATATAAATTAAAACTGAGCAAACAAATGAACAAGTGAATATGTTATGTTCCATGATCCATGCATATGTCCTTGCTTACCATTTGTACATCTTCGTAAAGAGTTAACTTTGAACAAAAGGGATAATTTCTATAATTTTATTGGGCAATAGCTGTTAATATAGTACACTATGAAAATAGTTTAAAGGAAAAGTAGATAAGTAAAAATACCCAATAGGAAAAACGCGAACAGGACTCTAAGTCCCATGCTAGGCACTTCTCTTGAAGACAGACATACAAATAAATGTAAGTTAGATAATATATATATTAAATGAGTAAATGTGTTCTTATCTGTGACACGGACACTCGCGAACTAGTGACCATGTGCAAGGCAAGTCGATATTAAATAGACTATCTAGGAGAGTGCAGTATTTCAGCCTTAGAAACGATTTGAATGTCGAAAGGCTGGACAAAAAACTAGGATAATAATGTGTCGAGTTCAGTTGCGACTTTTCATTAACAAAAATAACAAAAATATTCAAGGTAAAAAGATGCATTTTGCTAATTTTTTCCGGTTCGGCATTGTTGAACTTCCCTAACCAAAATATCGAACCCACGTGGCAAAATCCTGGATCCGCCCCCTGGGTCTCTTTGCTTCCCATTGATAATTTGAGCCTTTCAAGAACAGCTGCTATGTTTCAAGTAAGAAATAATATATATTTATTTTAATAAAGTTAGTCACCTGAAAAGCTGCAAAGCTGAGACCGGTAAGGATTATGGGTAGACAAATTTTACATGTTTCAACTGCTTGCCAACGATTATTAGAAAAAACCTACTAATGGTCTATCACCAATCGAGCCCTGTGATTGGCTGAGCTACTAGCGGTCTATTAGTGATAGACCTCTAGTAGCGAAAAGCGCCGGTTTTGAAAACCAAAAAAAATATATTTAAAGCAAAATCCAAAACTTTTTGCATCCTTTTATTGGACCGATTAGTAAGTTTTTACTAAAACAATTAGACCTCTCGCCCTCATGGCCTACGAGTCAATAGCCCATTCGGCCTTCGGCCTCATGGGCTATTGACTCGTAGACCATTCGGACTCGAGGACAAATTGTTAAATGGACTTGAGATCAGATCTTTAATCAGTTCCAATTTCACTTCCTGTGAGCATCCTCAAGCTGCATTTTGTATCAAAGCTTTACTTGTTGGATACTATGAAATGTTTCCCATGATCCTCAGCGGTCTCAGCTTTGTAGGTTTTTGGTTATCGACTAACTTTATTGAAATAAGTAAATATGTTAGTGACAACATACAGTGGTATATCTCTGTTTGATATTGGGGTTTCTTTGATCCTATTGTCATGTATTCACTGACAGCACTAGTTCAATAACGGTAAAAACTAGCACTTACGATAATTGGTTTCACTGCGTTTATTTTAGGTTTTCGATCATTTTTATTCATTTCTCACCTGTCAAAAGGGACACGAAGGATATAGACCATTTCACGGTTTTCGGCGGCCATTTTGAATTGGGGCAAACCCGGCAAAATATATATAGAAATCTGGATGATATTGACTTCCCTTTACTCCGCTCAATTTTGTCAGATTTTTCTCGGTCTATTATCATCTACATATATCCCCTAGTCAAAAGGTACTTTAAAAATTGCATTCCTGGCTATACAGCGCTGAGCGTAAGACCATCCTTGAAACACAGTGAACAAAAAACAAACAAGCGAAAAAAAAAAAAAAAATCCAAAAATCGTTAATAATAAGAGAAATTATTCTTGTCATTGTTATTATCCTTTCCCTGACGATGAGTTGGAGAGACCCGAAAGCTCGGAATTAAATAATTTCTCAAGATAACTGTGTTTTTCTTGCACAAAATCGATGCTAAACCTGCGTAAATGAATGTACCGGCGATCATAGTAAAAGAACACAGCAGTATTTTACGCATTGGAAAAAAGGTATATTTTGAGCATGCACCTGGCTTCAGCTCTGACAATAACTTAAACCATGTCATTGAAAGTTTTTAGAAATTCTTTCAACTGCGCGTGCTTAATCATATTTTTTTAATTTTGCATATTGCCCATTTCCAGCGAATCAAATCAGTCCCATTTCCAGTTCAACTAAACTACAATCAAAATCAAATTAAAGATCACCATGTGTACAGTTAAAATTATATTTCGGGTCTCAATCAATCATGCTTTAGAGAGCTGACTATATTCAATATGCTATATAGCTCAGCTAGATTTCGTTTGAAGTACATGCTGATAGCACCTCTTCACTATTGGCTGACATGCATGATGGATCGATGCACCTGCATGGTTGTTCTTTATCCTTCTCATTGACAATGACCGGTAAAAAACACCCCTAGGATTTACTTAGCACTGAGTTTTAATTGCTATATCAGTAAATTGTATTGAAGTTCACTTCGAGCCATGCATTGTAAGAATATGGTAATGAAAATCTTCCTTGAATTTGGAGTACTCTGGTAGTCTAACAAGTTCAGCATCACCATAAAGTCTGGAAATCTCGCTTTTTCGATTGAAGGAATACGGTGGATTGCAATAGCTTCATAGAGAGCGTTTGACATTTTCATCACCTATTCTATCAGTAGCTCTTTTCGGTTCTTCAACTGGTTTTATTTCGAACATTTTTATCTGTCCTTTAAAAAAAAAAAAAAAGTTACGTAGTGCTGAGTTTTAATTGCTATATAAATTATATTGAAGTTATTTCGAGCCATTCGAAGAGCCATTGGAAATCTTCCTTGAATTTAGAGTACTCTGGTACCGCAATCTATCAATTTCATGTCTGGAAATCTCGCTTTTTCAATTGAAGAAATACGGTGCAATAATTTCATAGGTCTTCATAGAAAGCGTTTGACATTTTCATCGGCCTTATAGTCTAGCTCAGCAGCTGTTTTCGCGGTTCTGGTAAACTGGTCTTATTTTGACTAAGAGATGAATATTTCCACAAACATTTTTATCTGCCAGGCTTTGCGTCCCAATGGTTTCAACCTGCTCATCTATGAGACCAAAGGCTTTTATTACACCAGCAGAGCAGTGACGGCCTTGAACTTTCTTTCTTCGCCATTCAGTGCCATTGGGAACGGCTTGGTTTTGCTAGCAATACTCAGAACATCATCTCTTCACACTCCTGCTAACACTCTTATTGGTGCAATGTGTGTGGTGGATTTTCTAACTGGAGTCATAGCGCAACAAATGTCCACGGCTTTTATGCTAAGTCATCATCTACGTCTAAGCTGTGCCTTCGCCACTTTGATGATTTTCGTTGGCTTGGCTTGTGTTTGTACATCTGTGTCTCTGATGGCAGCCATTAGTGTTGATCGCTACTTGGCTTTGTTTTATGCCTTGAGGTACAACGTTTTGGTCACCAACAACAGAGCATGTGTTCTCATTTTTGCCGTGTGCGCTTTTTGGTCTACAATATTCGGATTCAGTATAATAAACCTCAATAGTTTTTATATTTCTATCGCTGTCGGTTCTCTAGCTTGGCTTATAATGTGCATTGCAATTGTTTACTCCTATATTAAGATCATCTTTCTAAGGCGACATCATAGCCGTCAAATCCAAGCCCAACATGCTGCTGTTTCCATGCCAACCGAGACTGCTTCCCATTCCAAGCTTGCGGTAACCATGGGATACGTGATAGGGGTGGCACTCGTGTGCTACTTACCTACTCTTGTCACTTTTATCCTGTACATGAATGTTTTGGAGCTTCCTCCACAATTTTTTAATGGTTTCCTATTCACGTTGGAAATTCAGTTCATGAACAGTAGCTTTAATCCTGTTATTTACTGCTGGAGGAGGCAAGAAATAAGACAGCCAATATTGTCCATGTTGCGAGGGGCGTTTCCCTGTCTTCAGAAAAACAATCAATGATAAAGAGCCTTGGAGCTCTTTATTTCTGCATGCAGCGCGACTTCAAGTTTTGGGAATATTTGAGCATAATATCCAGGATCTCCTTTCCAGGGATAGTGGGTACCGCGGGTAAGAGGGTCTCAATGGGGTTATGATAACCGTTAGCCGTAAAATGGCCCAAACATTTAGCCGTTAGGCGTAAATGTTAGAAAAAATTAAGCGCTAGGCGCAAAAAGTCTAAAAAAGGTTAACCGTAATTTTTTTTATAGTCATGGTTTGTAAGACTTTTATTTTTCGAGATCTCTACATCTACATCTTTATTAGTTGATAAAAATTGTAAAATATCACATCAACTGTACATAACATGTTTATATAATAAGATAAATAATTAATAATTGAGAAGTTACAATGAGTAATAAAATAATAATAGAGCAAACGCATTAAAACCATTGAAACAAATGCAAAACAAGACACAAACAAGTAGTAGCCATGTAGTGACAATTAGTCACTATCACTCATCCAGAGCATCCACCACACAAAGAACAAAGTGAACATCACAAGGGTCTCTTGTGTATGTGTCCCCGTGTAATGGATGCTCCGGCCGAGCGACAGTGACCAACAGGCACCACCTGCAAGTATCAATTTCGAATCAATTTCACGGTTTCAATGCGCTTGCTCTAATAATAAAAAATAATAGTTCAAGTTAACAACTTGCTTTATTTTCAGGACGACAAAGTGCGTCATATTAAAGATGGCGATCTAATTTAGTTTTGAATTCATTTAATGACTTTGAATTTACTAGTTCTGAGGGTAAATAGTTCCACTATCTCTTCTCAAGACTGATGTAATGTCCTGCATTCATCCCAGAATGCAGAATGTGTTTTTACTGACAATGTAAAATTAACCATTAACTCTTATAAAACGATGGAAATTAATTATTAAGATTTTTGTTAGCCGTAATGGGGAAAAATTAGCCGTTAGCCGTAAAAAGGCCAAAATTCTAACCGTTAACCGTAAAAGCTACCACCGCCCCCGGTATTGAGACCCTCGGGTAACCTAACCCCTTCCCCTCCCTTCTAATTCGGGTGTCCCGTAAGATGACAATAGGCCACGGTCATCGAGATATTAAAATTCTAGCACGACACCAGGAGGGAGTGGGTGTCTCTAGGGAAACGGCGGGACAGTGTTGTTGCCATTCGTGAGGTCACGGTGATTTCCAAGATGCACGTTACCAAGGCTCTCCCGAATGAATAAAATGTAGTTAAAAAATTGCATTAAACCAGATTTGCATTATACCTCAAAAGTATTAGTAAATATATACCTAAGTCCAAAATAGTGCACGGCCGGGTGAGCTACATGAAAACAACGCATCCAGGGCCAAATTTACAAATTTACTTATGATTTGATGTCGCAAAATTGTTGTGTTTCTGAATTTAAGAAGGAAAGAAAGACCGAACAGGTGTATACATGACATAGTCACCACATTATTTCTTTGAATTTGGCCCTGGATACCTCGATCGTTTGAATGTAACTCACTCGACCGTGCGCCGTTGTGGACTCAGGTGTAAAGTGCTGTGGATTTTCTTATATCATTGTAGAGTAGTGACTAGGATTTCTACCAAAGTTTTCTCATTATTGCCAAAAGGCAGAAACGTCGTATATTATTCCTAGGATACCAATAGTGTATTTTGTAATCCACATGTTTGTATCTGCATATATACATGAACTATATAAGATATCGAACGTGGTCTATTGTTTTGATATTCTTTTGACCTCTTGACACGTTAGCGCTTCCTTTCCAGCTGAGTTGATCGCCTTCCCTGAAAGGAATTATGGGTCACTATTTTTGGTTAGCATTTTTCGAGCATTTTCCGAGTGATACAATGTAGACTTTTCTTGTTGATTGAAATATAAATCCGCCATGAGTTCGACTAGCGTTTACGATTAATTTAAAGAAGGAATAACTCGTATTTCATATTATCAAATTTTCTTGGCAGAATAATGGGAAATGCTAATCTAAATACGATGTTGAATCCTTTTAAAATTCTGATTGGTTGACCTTGAGCTCGAGTTTGTTCTTAAGGTCAACTCAGCTGGTTTCTTTTCAATTTTTCTTTATTTGTATTATTTCCCGTTTTTCTTTCAGTTTTCTTTCCTTGCATTCTTTTCCTTCTTCTTTCTTATCTTTTTCTCAAATTGCCTTTATCGCTCATCTTTTTCGGCAAATTTCAACTATCAAATGCTTTTCTTTTAAAACATAATAAGGAAATAGCCAATTAAGCCTGAGAAGTCAATACTCAGATAGCTGTCAATATTCCATCTAGTTTTAAAAACATATTTACTTACCTGAACTAATTTTCAAAATCGAGTAATCATCAGTTTGACTAGTATTATCATTTTGTTCCGCGTAAAAAGGGTCGGCGCTGTGGTCTGCGTAAAGGGGGGAGGGTTGTAAGCAAGGGAATCCCATCGATACCCTAGTCCTGAAACAACGTCTGGGTTGATGAAAGTCAAAGTACGGCTATAACTCACAGATCGAACCCTGAAACAACCTCTGGGCTGATCAAAGTCACGGCACGACTAACTCACAGATCAAACCCTGAAACAACCTCTGGGCTGATCTAAGTCAGGGTATGGCTAACTCACAGATCAAACCCTGGAACAACCTCTGGGCTGATCTAAGTCAGGGTATGGCTAACTCACAGATAGAACCCTGAAACAACCTCTGGGCTGATCTAAGTCAGGGCACGGCTATATCTCACAGATCGAATCCTGAACATGTAGGAATCAAACCTGAGACCCCACAACCCCAGACGTGAGGCAAGTGTACTGCTGCTACGCCACCCTTGATTCCCAAATGAATTATGCGGAATAATTTGTCTTTGCATTTCGCTTCTTTATGGTCAAATATTTACTTTTTCCTCATGAAAAAAATCCAATTATCTTTCCACAACGGTTTCATGTGTTAAATAAACAAAACACAGTACATAATCACTGCAGACTTGACGATTGGCTAACTAGCTGGTGAACATGATTTAAGTTGTTGGAACGTGTAATATATATAACTTTGAAATAAAAACGCCTGAACGCCGAAATTTTATATCTTAAACATGCACCTGTCATTTGTTCATAAAGAAAAACTAAATTTTCCTCCTTCAAAAACCAAATTAATGGACGTTTCGTTTCAATAATAATAATATATTTTGCTTTCTTTGCAATTGTGACATTTATTATGCTATTTCCTTTTTGTCATCCTCAGTTTTTTCCTTGATATATTACTGTTTGTACACTAGGTTTTATTATCTTATCATCCTTGCAGACAAACCAGCTGCATTTCTCTAAACAAGTTTCGCCCTCCGGCTAGCTCTTCGATAGTTTGTTGCTGTTGTTATTTCTCCTTGCATTAGATTATATAAAAACCCTACTCTTTTTCTTCATTTCACACGGTTCTAAACCTTTTTCATTTGATCTTTTACGCACTAAAGTCAAACTTCTTTTAGGAATTAAGTAGTTTGGCGTCTACTCCGAGAATTTTTCAGCCCTTAAAGTTCGTTATTTCTTCTCAATTTTCTCTTTTACTCCGACGAAAGACGTAGTAGTCGGCCGAAACATCAAAATATATTTGCTGACGCTTTTTTATGCATGCGTGACGAGTGTTATGCTCAGAAAGTCAAGTTGAATAAGAGAGTGTACCTTCATAATCAAAGGAAAGGCAAAGAGCGGGAGCACCCTGTTAATCAATTTCTGTGATATTAAATTCATAAATTCATCTAAAAGTATAACTTTTTAAGATTAATTAAAAAAAAATTGTTTTCCTTCAATCATAATAGACGTTCTTCTGACGTAGTCTTAGATCTGTCTTCTTAAGCGTTTGCCGGATGAGTCAAAGAAGTAGTTTTTCATGAATCGGAACTAGGTTTCATCACAAGACTTTGTTCATCGACAGCTGTGCCGACTGATGCGCCGTGTTTGCCAAATATTGGACTCCATATATGGTAGAACTGTGACTGCCTGTTGAAATTACACTGCCTAAAAACACGATATCCAGTCGTTTGGATTTAATTTCTGCAGACATTTTCTTTGGTCTTGTGTTTCTATAAGAAGACTCGCTGAATCTCTTTCGAAACATCTAGCAAATATATACCTGCAAGAAGAACGGGATAACAGAAAATAAGTACTAGTGAGAAAAGTTATGAATTCAACTAAGGATTCCACTGACTGCATCTTCTGGACTCCTGGTCACCTTAATCCGCTTAACTTCGACTCGTCCAGTTTCTTTTATGTAAGCCGAGCAGTGGTTACAATCAATTGTCTTACTTCACCTGTTTCTGCGGTTGGCAACGGTCTTGTATTGCTGACAATCATGACCACTCCTATTCTTCAAAATCCTTCAAATGTTCTGATCGCATCGCTGGCTTTATCGGACTTTCTGATAGGACTTGTCGTGCAGCCGTTGTTTTCAGCGGTTACTATGCATAAAAGTCTCTTCATAAGTTGTAATTATCAAGATAGTATAACGTTTATTGGGTTTCTATGTACGTCTATATCAGCAACGTTGATGGCTGCGGTTAGTTGTGAGCGATATATGGCCTTGTTTCTTCATCTCAGGTACAACACTCTAGTTACCAACAAAAGAGTTATCATTGCCGTTTTGATAATCTGGATCTATTGGATCGCCGACACCTCAGCATTCTTCCTCGGAGGCGTTGCATTCATTTTGGGACAGATCTTCTGTACCATTGCGTGGCTTTTATCATCATTTGCCATTTCTCTCTCGTACTTCAAGATTTTTGGCCTTGTTCGCCACCACCGCCGTCAGATTCACTCCCAGCAAACTGCAGATTCTAGGGCAAGCTCATCACAAACTAAGATGGCCATTACCATGGGATACGTTATCTGGGCATCCCTTCTCTGTTACATGCCTACCACGATTGTCTTTCAGTGGTTCATGTTTACAAAGAACCCGAATTCCGCTTTATTCAACGCTTTTTATATAACAATGACAATTCAGTTTATGAGTAGTAGCTTCAATCCAGTCATCTATTGCTGGAGGAGACGAGACATTAGACTTGCTACCATTACTATGCTGAAAAACGCGTTCGGTATCTCGAACAACACTCTGAACCCAACTGGGTACTCAAGCAATAATGTCACAGAAAGAGAAAAGGAAACATCAAAGGTGGCGTAGTGGTAGTGCACTCGCCTCTCATACTCCTCTGGGGTCTTGGGTTCGATCTCTTAGTGAACTCAGCATTACATTTGAGTAGTATGTTGGCTCTCTCCCTTGATTCGAGGGTTTTTTCTCCGGGTTCTCCGGTTTTCCTCCGATCCCTCCGCAAAACTGAGCAACTGAAGCTAATTCCAATTCAATCTGTAAATTAGCTGTGCCCTTGATCATGACTTAGATTAGCGAAGAGAATTTTTAAATCTTCGATCAAACTATTTGAAATTTGACTGATTTAAAGAAAACTCTAAGTCTGTTTTATTTATAATCCTGATATTTTATAGTAAAGGACCCTTTAGTGGCAATTCCCGAAAAAAAAAATGTACAGCAACCCTGAACAGCAACAAAAGTCATATATTGCTAGGAGAGAGTGAAGTTCTATTGTCGTCTGTCAATTTCGAATTCAGCTGCAAAGGGAATCACTGCAGGGTTCTGAGATAAGACTTCCTCAAATTATCTCTTTTCAAAATTAATGCATATTTAAGATGGCAATATGTTACTATATTTACAGTCTGTATATGTTTGCCGTTGAACTCATAGTTCACTAGATTCAAAGGCATCTCAGGTTGGCCTAGTTAAAAAAAGGTTAAAAAAGCACTTGGATGAAAATTCGAAATGACTAGAAACTTGCATGGTTACACTTGTCTATACTGATGGCCCCAATAGTAACCAAGCAACATATTATCTTCCCAGACAAAAGTGAAGGATAAAAATTATCAGTTATTTGTAGCATCTAAATCCCTAATGACGCCATTTACTCAACCCTATTGTTTTTTTTTAGCTTTTAAACCTAAATTTCTCAACTGCAAGTGGCTCCCAAGCTAAAATTTTTTGCAATCTAGTTTTCGTAATCATAATTGAGTCATATTATCCTCAAACATTTGAATTATTCGGACTTTCAAAAATTGAGGCGTTTTCATCCAAGTGCTCCTTTAACCAGAGCACTCTGATTACGTATATTTACTCGGGCTACCTGCAAGGTAGGCCGAGTCTAGGTTTGGGTTTTCTATCTATCAGTCTATCGACGATGTTAGAAGTAAGTAAGCCTGCGCTGCTCGGCGGTCAGCGGTGTTCCTCTGCATGAGCAGTAGTCACGTAACTGATTAAGTGACTTGCTTTGCTCTTCGAAGGTCTCGCTGTCTCGTGGTGTAAATATTTACTGAAAATCATGGAGTCCTTCTGGGACGCTCAATACACATGCAAATGCACACGCCGTTCGCGGTAGACCCACACTAAATGATGTCGAGCGTCAGTTTCGAAACGAACCAAAGAAATGCAAAAACAATGCAAAAAATACTCAAAGCAATGCCAAAGACAGTCAAATGAACTCAAACAAACGTACTCAAATGAGCTTAAATGAACTCAGAGGCACTCAAACGCACACGCCGTACGTGGTAGACACACATTAAAAGTTGTTATTGAGCGATTTTGGATCTATGAGAATCTATGGGCAAACTACGGTATGAGAATCGTAGAACTAGACAAACTAGTCAAAATAGATTAAGAGAATCTCTAAACTACCTAGCTATTACCAGATCTCAGATACAAAAAAAAAAAAAAAAAAAATACTGAGACAAACTACAGAACGAGAGACAAACTACAAAACGAGAGACAAACAAAGCTTTGATGAAAGCTGACTCCAAGAACTTGTAGAAGTCAGACGAGCTGATAGTGATCTACAAGAAAGCGAACTGCCAAGACTCCTTGTTGAATATTTTCATTTATGAAAATACAGAAAACAAAAACCAGAAAAATGACCAGTTAAACACATTTTGGCTAAGAGTATTTACATTGATAAAACGTTTGTTTTGCAGCGAACAGTTTCGATACTGAAATAGATATGTTTATTTCATCAGCTAGTCTTGAAAGGTACTCTAGTAGGTCAAGTAGAAATATAATATGCGTTGACAAGTCAGTAACACTAATGCCTTACTAGAATTTAAAATGTTTTTTAATGTTTATGGTCACATATTTTTCTCTTACAATCTCCCACCCCACCCAGCTGTTATACATCACGACGACTTGCCCTTGGTTATAATACATAATCTACTTTTATATTTATTTATGTATTAAACAGTGTGGATGCGCTCAAAATACACCTGCATTCAATATATATCATTTTTGACTGCCAAATCAATTCCTATCCATTCCATGGTCGCAAATATATATACTAGATACTCTCTATAATGTAGCCCGAGTTCGCACTCTTAGAGTGTCTAGTTGTCGATATAATGAATCCTGGTCGGCCTCTATTTTCAAACATAAGATGATGTTATACGGACTAACAGCAAGTTACCTAAATATTCTACCTGTATTCCCATGGTGACAACCTGGTATAAGAACTTGTTTCATAGCGATTTAAAAGCACTCAGTTTTGAACTCTTTACTAGTATCTGTCAAAGTGGAAGCAAAACTGCTAAACTACTTTTTAAATTAGTGTTTTTTTCGTAAAAAGAGTTTAATTTATAAACTGACTGCTGTAATGACTACTTTAGAAGAGAATTAGAATATTAAGTTATGCCACGCTAGACAGATGTTTTCTCTTTCTCTTGTCTAAGCCATAAGCAAGAAGAAAAACAAGAAAAATCATGTTTATTAATTGAACAACGTACTGTCATTGGTTATGTTTCCTTAGCTCTATTTTCTTTTATTATTCATCGAAGTTTCAGTCATGACTTAAATTTTGATTAAAAAAAAAAAATAAAAGTCCTAGACAAAAATAAGCAAGACATCAATGACATTGTTTGCAATTCACCATTCCCTTTATTACGTCTTGAGGATCCTCTTTGAATTCTTTTTCTTATTCAAATGTTTGAACTTCTTTGGGAGTCACAAGATAATGGTGTTAACTAAGCCAACAAAATAAACTCAGCAAAGCAACAAAGAAAAAAAAAAAGAAGAAAATAAAAATAATCCAAATCACCAAAAGACGCTTAAAAAACGCTGATGCAACCAGGTAAAATATAAAACATGTAGCCAAAACTAGATTAATAAAATTTAACGATTTACAAGTGCTCAAGCAAGCAGCTTGACGCAATTTGGAGATCTAGATTCGATCTAATAAGAGGAATCGAGAATTGGTCCACACCACAGAACTTGCCTCCAATTAAGTTATGGTCGGCCAGTGAAAAGGTGAAAACGAAACTAATATATAAATTGACGTATTAACATATTATCATTAGCAACACTGCCGGGTACAGCATTTTATTGGTCCTATTTTTTTCGACGTTTTACAATTTTCTAGGCAGTAAGTTTTGGAACTTGGGAAACCGGGTTATCAATTTAATATTAGGGATAAGGTCAAAACAATTGTCATCTTACGGTACCCGATTCAGGGGGAGGGGTGGTGTTACCCGGTACCCACCACCTCTGGATGTGAAATCCTGGATTTGGTATTCAAATATCTCCAAAACTAAAAGTCAAATCACAGAAACGAATGTACTGTCTGTTTACATGTATGCTAAATAACGTATTTGTGGATAGAAATAGTCACTATGAACACCAAGTATCGAGCATTTCAACAGGTCTCTGAGGGGGGAGGGGGTATTTACCGGTACCCACCACCTAAATCAATAAAATCGGGTCCCTATTTTGGACAGTTGTTTTGACCTTGTCCCTTAGCTGACCTCAGTTAGTAGTTTCAAGTTATTAATTTCTCAAACGCTACGTTACGATGATGGGTTATCGTCACTGCAAATCATATCTTAGAAAAATAGGTACATGATTTATTATTTTGGTATCCAAGCCTCGTTGCCCGGTATATCGCTGACCAGAAGGAACGCAGGAGCTAGATTGAAGAGACTAGTGACGAGCTTTCTTGCGCATGCGTCGGCTCCAGGTGACACATGTTTAATAAATCAGTGGTCTATATTCCTATAACACCGTGATCCCACATGCCCTTTTAATGTATACAGTTTGTTAGCTATAAAAACGGCTTCGTCAATGTAGGCATCCAGAATTGATATAAACTTCAGTAAATTTTCGCAGGTATCATCACGACACCTCAGTTTTGCAGTGACATCATTTCAGCGTCATATTATTTCAGATTAGCTGTAGATTTCGCATGATTGTCAGTGAGCGCACGCGGAGAATTCAAGGTATCGAGAGACACGTGAGATTTAATACTGCTTATCAAATCAAAATGCTCAAACACAACACCGTAGCACTATCACGGCCACGGTACGGCATGTTCGTACCATGGATGCATTTTTTTATATTCACCGAAGAAATTTGTTGTAATATTTATGAGATGCTTGCACACCTGCAGTCCAGCGATTCTTAATCGGAAATGGGTGTAACAATGTCATTGAATTCCTTTCTCTCAACTCCATAATTTCCCTTTCACGTGACATCAAAGCAGCTCAATTTGGAGGACAAAACAAAAGTTAGAATTTCAATCTCCTGAAAATTGGAATCTATTGTTTTGTCCTCCAAATTGAGCTGCATTCCAACGTGCTGCAAGGGGTCTCATTAACTTATTTTTCGAAACATCAATGCAAACGCAACGGAAACAAGAGAATTTTTGTGTGGGAGTTGGACATTGTATGATCTGTATTTAAAAACAGCATGAGACATCCATTCCTCGTTCATGAGGGAATGCCATTAATTAGCTTCCTAAGAACTGAGTCAGTTAAATCAAATTTATCGCGGGTAACTACGATGGTGGTAATGAAGAGTGTAAGATAACCTTTGTTGTTGACCTCTGTCTTGTTTTTTCCCATCTAAGAAGGCCTGGGTAACTAGTCAAAAACTAGAAAAATGTTAGATTTTGTGATGAAATTATGTAGTTGCAGAACAGATCATTATGAATGCAACTGGCGTGTATTATAGCTGGGAGCGATCCAGGATGGATGCTGAGCAAGTAAAAACCTAGGTTGAGAACTAAATCACCCTTGAACAACTGGACGCATGATTTAAAGCAAGTAATTTTCGAGGTCCAAGTGGTTAAAGAAGCCAGGGAGAAAACTTAATGATATCATTTTATTGAAAAGTTAACGTTATCGAGGTAAAAAAAGTAGCAAACAAAAGGAAAGAAAATAATATGAAAGAAGGAAAAGAAAAGAAATGAGAATTAAGAAAGAATGGAAGATGAAAGGAAAGGAAAGGAAAGGATAAAGAAGGAAAGGAAATAAAATAAGGGAAAGTACAAAAGCACAAAATATATATCGAGTGATATTGCTATTCAGATCAAATCGGCCTTCATTTAAAACTACATGAACGGCACACCGTGACTAAGATGGTCACCACATGTGTCTCGTGAAACATTTCCGATTCTTGTTGCTAACCTCGCTGAAGGTTAAAAGGTTCCACTAGTCTGTCAACAAAGACAGCTTTAAAATCCATAACTCAGTTTAAAAGCCATTCATTTCGAGCTGTTTTGATGTCCATGCCGTTTGTGCTTTTGAACAGTTGTAAATAACTGAACAGTTGGGTCAAAACAGGTGTGTCAAATATAAAGCCCAGTAGTGTCAGTAATACAGTAAGACAATAAAAATCGACAGAAAATCTTTTCGTTCTCAGCGTTCGTCCTTCCGTATTCCTTTTATATTTTCTAGTCAGCCTTATTTTCAATTGAAGAAAATTTTGATAAAGGCTTACCACACCATATTTTCGTTTTCTTTATCTTATCTGTGATAGTTCTCTGTCTCTAGATTAACGCAGGTTTTGAACTTGGGAGTGAAATAGGGAGACCACACGCAGTGTCCGCTTGGTCGAGTGTACGAAGTCTTAACAGGTCCTAACTCCTGTCATTTAAGTTCGCATTTGGACGTATTACACAATGTGTGGTCTGCAAATGATATCTCTAATAAGATATAGTTTATTTACTTGGAAATTATCTGTATGGAAAATCCTAAGAACTCGTGAAGCAATTCTCTGATCTGAATCCTCAGTTATGAGAAAATATTCGTCTAAAATCGTTACAGTTTGAGCGTTGAGGCATGCTGTAGCGAGTCTACTCCAGCCAAGCTGTAGTGACTGTGTGGCCAAGACCTGATATCTCTTTAAATCTCTTTGCCACAATAAAAAGGCATTTCAACACACAGATGAAAGTTGATTGTGCCGAGAAAACATTTTTCATCCAACTTTATCCATATTTTTTCGCAAAAGAACCCTGTTTTATTCTAAGTATCTTTTCTTTGCTGAACTCATTTTATCCTTCCTCTCCAGCTCCGTGCCTCTCATCATTACTCCTGTACAAGAATTGTTTTTACAGGGACATGAAAAACAACTACTTAATCCTTTGTGAAAGAACAGGGTAAATAAAATACAGGTTTTCAGTGTCTGACAGAAATATTTTTATTATTTTTTTGCCCTCTAATCCGAGATTAAACTTCCTGTGATCAGTAAATGTGTCATGTAGTTATTCTACGTGACGCAGAAACTAAGAATTCTGGTTAGTTATATTCTTTTAGTGTAGGAATCAAACGCTAAATGTCCATGTAACCCTCAGCGTGGCTTCTCTTTCATCAAATGACCTTGATATTTCAATAAAGTGTGATCATTCGTAGTAATCATTTTATAAGGGTTATAGTAATTGTTATGCACTGTGGTAGGTAGGTGTTTTCTTGTTAAGTTCCACGTCATCGAAACGTCATATTCCGATATATTCCTTTGAGCCAAAAGGTCACAATTACCAGCACAATAGCGTAAGCAGACACTTCACGCTTGAGTCCGCTTGTTCGGAGCTTATCAATTGAAATATCGAGTGATTTGCATTTAGTAGTCAGAGAAAGAGAGACCCGACCATGATAAGACCACGGTTGTCAAGGAGTGCTACCTAATGATTGTCCGCAGGAAGTGAAAGTTTGCAAAGAAAAGCGTGGAAACCGCATTTGCGACATTTAAAAACTATGGTCAAAGGGCCAGTCAGTTCAGAAAACATGTTGGAGAAAGGAAAGACAATCGATGCGGCTAAAACAGACGCTGAACTTATTAGTAACTTGGATGAATTATCACAGCACATTTCATGTATTTCTCTAGAAAGTCAAGGACAAAATCAGAAGGAATCGAACAGTAAAAAGAGGATTTCGGCCTCAGATTCGGAATTTAGTGATCGGAGTTCAATGGCTTCGGTAATATGGAACCCATGTATTATGGAGGAAATTTGTAACGAACTGAACAACAACGCGGTCGGCACGAGTGTCATTGAACGTGGAAATAGAGCGAAATTACGGCGTTCCAACAGTACAATACCAAGAAATCGAAGATCAGGAAGAACAGTCAGTGACCCTGTCAGGTCTGTTATCCCGAAAGTTTGTAGCACAGTGGTGCGAAGTTTTAGTTTAAATAGACAACCTATATCTATTGGCCACACAGAGTCATTCTGGGAAGATGGATGTAAGACTACGGACTTGTGTTGTACTGAGCTTTAAGTGGAGGCTATTACTCTAGGAGAGGTCTTACTTGACTTTTTAAGTGAAAGTCATGAGAATAATTCGACAGCAATGGAGAAGGCTGTAGATTGTCAGATTCGATCACAGCTGGTTGACGAGATAATCCATGGTTTCTAACATCAGTACGATGGCCACACTAGCAAAGACTAGTACTTATATATCTAATTTGCAAGCCAAGCGATTTCCAAAGTTCTGGAAACTTTTAGTTCAGCAACAAAAAGCAGCTACAACGCGGTCTAGGATTTAATATATGGCTATTTGGAAGAAAAGCTAATCTTCATGCAAAAATTGAATGCTTTTTGACACAATCTTTCTACAAGAAATTATAAGCAGTACTCAGAAAGTGTTTACAAGAAGAGAGCCTAGGAGAGACATGTTTTGATTCTGCTATTACACAATCTTGAATATCAAGCTATTCACTAACTCTCCGGTTCAAATAAAAGTACTTATTATAAGTACGGTATTGTTTTGCACAAGTAAAGCTCTACGATACGGGACAACAACGGGCTGTCTGTAGTACAACGAAAAACACATTTAAACATTTCCCCACAAGGAATGTCATCGGGAACTGCCTGGAATACTTCAGACCAAGATAGCCGTTTAAAAGGAACAAACTTTGTGCCAAAATTGAGGTTATGCGTCTGTGGAGACGTAAGAGAGACCGACCAGGAAGCCCAAACAACACAAGGAACTATTAACTATTGTGTCCCTATTTATACACTAATTCGTCATTTCTTTAACCGGCATGTTTGAGGTATCTCCGGCCTAGCCATGCGATCTTTTCAAACCACTTCAAAGACAGAGGGAGAGAGAAAGAAAGAGGGTTATGGTAATTGCTCCGTTGAGATAATTCCATTATTTTTGTTTCACAATGTCAATTAAATTATCATTTTCTTTAGCCGTCATGCTGTGCTCCAAAGTGTTTGTTTTGTAAGAGGAACGCGCCGTGCATTCATTGACCAAACGATGCTGCAAGTTCAAGGTTGTTTGAACTGCAGCTCATTATCGCCGAAATTTTCAAGAATCACTCATTTTTCTAACTTTTTCTAACTATTTTTACTAAGCTTTAATCTATGGCAACTTGAAGCTTGAATCTAGACTCTTTGCATAAAATCTTTAGACCATTTTAGATTAATAACAATAGCAAAAATCTTTCCTCCGGTTAAAAGGACCAATATCGCTACAACTTTGTAAATACAAACTTAAAATCTCTTAAAACGAGTCAAAAGTTTGAATCTTGTGACCGACAAATGTAGAAATTTTGAGTTCCATCATAGGAAAACTAGTTTTTATGAAAACTTTTGTAAGAAGAAATTCTCTCGAAAATTCTAGAGGAATTGGCGAAGCGTATATATATTTTATATACTGAGGATTAAATACACTTTGCATAAGAGTGAATGAACAAGGTGTTAACAAGGTGCGAAGCGGAGAACTTCTTTAATCTTTTTAGCCGGGCAAATATAATTTTTTTTCACGTGTATATTTTTGCTTTTCTTTTCTTTTTATGAAATCAATTAAGAAAAAAAACTACATTTGTGCATCTGAATTTATTCCTTTACTCTAAAAATCATAGTTTATTTATTTTGTAGATAATTCCAGTAAAAAAATACTTATTAATACTTGAACAATGGATAACAAATTTGTATGTAAACTGGCAGCATATCATGTATCGATGCCGGAGTTTTAGACAGTGTATTTGTTAGGCAGTGAGTTGAACTTAGAAAACAAAAACGTTTAAGCAATATTGTCGAAGTTCAATAACATATATTTATAACTAATGCTTAATGAGCCATGAACCTCTACATTTTACTTGAAAATATAAGAAATAGCTATTCTCGTGAGTGTCGAAAAATAGCGTAAAATAATTTTGAACCAAGAGTAATAAATTATAAAAACAATGTCAATAGGAAACCAATTTATTTGCCATTAAATTCAACGGAAATGAAAAATAATTCCTAGAATTCCAAAATCAGTGTAAGGTCATACGCAGAAGAGCTAATATATGCATCTTAGACTAATATTTATAAGTTGAGTACAGTTGGTTAGATATATGATAAATTATTAATGAAGAGAAAAATGGCTCATCTGTTATTAAGGACATGTCTAAAACAATTCATGTTTTTGTTCTAGATGATTGATTGATCATTAAAAATGACCTGTGTCTTGTATTGATGCTTTGTTCTGATATTTGTTTGTTCATGGAGCGAGTTTGGAAAATAAAAAAGCTAAATTACTAAGTCAGCAGGTAGTTGGTGATAGTGTCACGAACAACAGATTGGGATAATAGTTTTGGAATTCTCGTGATTGGAACTGAGGAATAGAGGGATTAATTTAACTGCATGCCCAGAAATCAGGCTGTGTCCAACACACTAATCTGACTGCGTTTGAGGAAAACGCCGCCATACTTCTCGATGTGTTTTGGTGTTGCATCCACACTAAGACGATCGAAAATGCATACATTTGAAAACGCTCTCCGGAGTGGAGGGAATTTGGAAACTTTCGATGCGTTTATGGAGCGTTCTAAAATGCATTCAGGTTTCAGGATGGGATTCAGTTGTTCAGCTGTTGGTCTTTGTACACATCAAAAGGCAGCTTTGCTCTAGTCTTGACGCAAGCATTGTACGGCCTTACCGAGCCTGATATGATGTTATTTATTGGTATATACCCATGCAAGACCCTGCAGAATCCGAATAAATAGTACTTCGTTTGACTTGAGAAAATGATGTCATGCGCCATTAGTTATATTGCGCCAAGAGATCATTGGATCGTCAGACACGCTTCTTTGTAAGGTTGAGAGGCTGTCACTGTAAAAAAAAGATAGCTTGGATGGAGCGGATTGATCGGACGTTTGCATGGATGAGATGAATGGATGGAGGGATGGATGGGATGGGATGGACAGAGGGAGACAAGAATGAATGTTGTAAAATATATGGTACAATAATACATGCATCAGAAATCTGCGATAAAGTGTGCTTCTAAAAAGAAGATTAGTATTATGTATCAAAAGTTTCAAACTGACCCTTTGTATCTGCGAGGAATATGAAAAAATCTAATGGAATCAAAGTAACAGTGTAGTAAAGTACCCACAGATGTCACTGATTGGCTCTCAAAGATGACTTAATACTGCCAGAGCTAGCTATCCAATCATCATCTCGTCCCTCAGGAAACAGAACCATTTCCTTGGGGTATGAGGTTAATTATTTGGGTGTAAACGGAAATCACATAGTTACATTCGTTACATCCTGCAATACCACAGTAAGATGCGTTTGATTATACGTTCAATTTAGACAAATACTTTTCCATTATTGTGGTCGGCCTTGAGATAAATTAACGATTCATTTAATCAGCCGAAACAAGACAGTTGTAGACAAACTAATGGGTGTAGTATCATGAAAGCTTATGAGTAAACACAGAGCCGCCTTGGGAACTGATTGTGATGTAAATGGGAGTCCATTGGTAAAAAGTACTGGCCAAAAGAAAGAAAGAAGGAAAGAAAAAAAGAAAGAAAAAAAGAAAGAAAAGAAAAGAAAAGAAAAGAAAAGAAAAGAAAATTTAAAGAAAGAAAGAAAAATTTAAAGAAAGAAAGAAAGAGAGAAAGAAACTGAAAAAGATAGAGGAAGGAGAAAAATAAAGAAACAAAAAAAAAAGAAAGAAGGAGAGAAAGAAAGAAAAAATAAAAGAACAGAAGAAAGATATAGAGGAAAAGAAAGTAGGAAAGCATAACAAAAACAAAACAAAAAAAAAAAGGAAAGGAAAGGAAAAGAAAAGAAAGACAATTCTTGAATATCGAAACTGTCAAACAGTCGAATCCAGGTCAAGATGTCGAGTTATTATGGGTACTTAGTTCCACTTCCCGCGTCCATTGTTTCGTTAGTCTAGCTATTCATATGCCAGCCATCATTACTTCCTTCCTACTCAGTCACTTGATAATATGTGTTTGCCTCTCCATGAATGTTTGTTTAATGTACGAATCACCTTAAGCCATGCAAGATTACAATATGTGCTTTGATGTCTCTACATGTGATTGAATGATCCTGCTTATTTCAGCCATAGATATTTTCTAAACATAATTATCATCAACTATGCTTCTTCCAAGAACTTAATATTACTGAATATTGGCTGCAAAAGATTTGAAATGACTTCTGAAAAAACAAAACGTACAAAGTAGACTTTTAGTAACAGATCTTGTTGTCGCTCTCGTTTCGTTATATGTAACAGCTTCGTACTTTGGGTAGTTGACAGTCGATTAAATGACAGTGGAAACTCTGAAAACAAACTTTCTTTATGATGGCAGATGGCAAATTTAAATTTGCCAAATAAACTGCTAAAATAGAATCAGAACTGAATGAGAGTGTGCAGTGGAATCTGGAACACGTCTCTCGTCTTTCTTTTTTTCTTTTCTGTTTTCTTTCTCTCTTTCTCTCAACATTACAGAGAAACAATAAGAAACTGTTTTTCGGCTTATTTCAAAGGCTATGCCAACCGAACTAAGCAGAAAAAATCAGCCAAATTAATCAATATAATTAAGTGTGATACCAAGAATATCATCTCCGGTTTTCGATTCTATCAAAGAAACCTAGACCAATATTATCAATCAGGAAACATAAAACTGCTGTATGTTTGAAAAAGATGAACCTTATCAAGCATTTCAAGATTAAAATAACGGAAATTGTCAGAGACTTTCCGGCCTAAGAAAGTACGTATTGTCTGCCAAACTCGTTATTTTTTTGAATAAAAGTAAATGTTAGCTAAGTCTAGACCCACGGTAAATAAACTGATAACTAACGGTAGTGACTTTGCTTCAAAGTTATACAAAGAATGTAGGAGTGGGTGGATACATTTAGATGACGAAGTCGTACGATATTCTACGTAACGGTTGTTGTGGTTAACCGGAATATTGTGGTTTTGACGACAACACGAGAGTACGTGCGTTAACTGTATTGTTCCTGTTTATTTCGTGCATATGTCCTGCTCGGCTCTGATCATGAGATGATGATATTTAGAACGCACGTAAGCTAACCGCAATAACGGCACACGCCCGGCACACGCGAGTCGAATATAGGTTGCTGTGGTTTCGAGCACAATTTGCATTATATATTTTTTGGATAGATTTGAACGGTTGGCGAGTAATTTTGCACTGGTGTTTCAACGAAACTGCACTTCTCTTAGCCAATCAAAAGTGAGGATTCTTTGTATCTATATTATTATGTCGTGAATTTTCCGTTCCCCGTACGTCGTGATACCACTGACCGCAATGACTTGAAGTTGTAGCCCACAAACTGACCAATCACAGCGCATTAAATTATATTGCCATAACAAATGAATGATATAATATTTTTTGAACCTATCATTCCTAAACTAGAAAAAGAGTACCGTATGTATTATTCCAGAACTGGACTCACTCTTCTTAGTAACTGATTAATTCATGTCGCAAAAATAAAAGGAAAACAGTGCACGCGCACGAAATACACAAAATACACTTTTATCTTTACGATTCTTACCAGTCTCTTTCCACTACTATGTTCGTCCTCGCCGCGCGCATCAATAAAAATTGGTCCAGCTCTGGAGTACGTATGTATGGGAACTATTAAGAATCCGAGTGTACTGAACTATCAGTCGAGAGTGCGATGGCTAAATTTTCTTTAAATCCGAAAGGCCCACAGTACACAAAGACTTCGTTGTACTAAGGGAATATTGAAAAAACAAATGCTTCGAGACCCTTCAAAATATTTGCAATGCTTGTATGACTGATGTTGAGCCCACCAAAATTACCGTATGGAAAATACACAGTATAAAAACTTTGTTCAGTCAGCAGCAGCAGTAATAATATTATTACAGTATTAATCATATCCATTTTAAAATCATTAGCAAATCCTGTAATCTGATTGGGTAAAAAGTGTGCGATTTAAGCATAACTTTCGCACACTTTTTAGCCAATCAGATTGCAGAATTTGCTAATGATTTCAAAATGGATATATAATAGTAATAATAAAGATAATAATAATAATAATAATAATGATAATAATAATAATAATAATGATAAATGATCCAAAAATGTTTGCCATGCTTGCATGATCGTGAGCCAAGCAGAACCATAAGGAAAATACATAAAAATGAAGCTGAAAATAGCACTTCAACTAGACTATATTTAAATGGATGATTGAGGAAGGGAGGTCTCAAGCTCACTCACAGATCTCGGTTAACAAAGCAGGATAAATCAAGTGTAGCAAGCTAGTCAAAACAAGTTATTATGTATGGCTGATCATCTCACGAACTGAGTGCAGTGCTTAGACCTTCAAAGCTTAATTACAATGAGCTAAAGTGTTATTACGACTGATAGCTAGAGGCGATAGCAGCTTTTGAAAATGCTTTGAAGTTTCTTTTGTGTACGAATAAATCTGTAAATTGATCATCGAAAGCATACGTGTTTATAACAAATGAAAAATGATTTTATGATAAGTTTAATAAACACCATGTTTAAAAATATAGAGAGAGAAAACGAAAATATATAATATCAAAAACAATATTATTGAAATGATAATAGGAAAAATATGTTAATAATAATAATATAATAGTAATAATAATAATAATAATAATAATAATAATAATAATAATAATAATAATAATAGTAATAATAATAATAATAATAATTTTTTTTTTTTAATAATAATAATTTTTATTAAATTATTTCACAATAATAATGACAATAGTAAAAAAGACACGAAAATATTAACAGTGATTTTGAAGAATAATAAAGATACTAATGATTTATAGAATCTAAAAAAAAGAATTAATACTAAAAAATATCTATTTACATGTAATATTAAAAGGAAATATATAAATCATGAGGATATATTCTAAGACTATAACATAAATCATAGAAAATGTATAAAAATCTTATATATGTGGGGAAAAAAAAAAAAAAAAAAAACTAATATAAAAAGTTCCAGGGCCTAAATTTTAGCACGAAATCTATCTAAATCAAAGTCTGTTTCTTGAATATTTGTAGTTCTCCTAATTGTTCTAGATCCTCTAAGGCAGAGTAGAGCTGATCGTAGTATCGCAAATGAGACTTTGGATCTTATCCAAGACATTGTTGTAGCATAGTTCTCTCCTTTCTTTGCTGCGATTAGTTCTGCCAGTCTACTGTAGAATCTTTTACACTCTTCACCCATTCCTCCAGTAGTTGTAAAGACTAATGGGGTGAAAGTTCCGTGTTCTATATCCATGACTCTTTTGGCGTATGCCCTCTTCTTCTCATTTTCATGTTGACGATATATCCGCTGGGGGGTTTGTTCCTTGTAGGAATCTGCGTTGGGGTGGCATACCCTTACGTCAAAGAACGCAGACCTCTGCTTTTCCCAGAATCCCCGGGCGTGTATGTCAAGGCGAGCATCAGGCGCTTTGTTAGCTCCGTTTGGTAGCCTCTCGCCAGTAAGTTCTTGAAGGACGGGTTCTATCTCGACATCCTTGCAGACCATCGTTAGCATGTCTGCTTCGAGATCCCGAAGCTCATTGTGTCGCTGTATTATGAACCCACCTCGCCTGCAGATCATGGCGTGGTCGATATTGAAGGTGTCACCACACACGCATACTGATATGTATCTATAGTCTATAGTCTATAATAATAATAATAGTAATAATAATGATAATAATAATAATATTAATAAGATAATAGCAACAATAATAATAATATGTATATTATGTATAATAATAATATATAATAACAATAACAATAGTAATAATATATTATTAGTATAAATACAAAGGTGATTATACAAAATCGCGCGCTCTGATTGGTTTTCTATCTCGGATTATCAGCCGATAATCACCTTTTCGGACAAAATGGCTGTCGCGCTTTTAAAAAATAAAATATTTTCACTTTCAATGTTGTTTCCTTCTTTCTTTTTTGAAATAATCACCTTTTTATTTATACTAAAACAATTATTCACCTCAGGCTCAGTGATTATCGATGAATATTTACCTAGCAGCTCGAAGACTCGCGCTCGGTAAATATTCATCGATAATCACTTCGCCTTCGGCGAATAATTGCTAAATAATAAGAATAACAAGAGAAACCAATAATAATAGTAATAATAATATATCTGTTGTAGCTCTCTGTGAACCCAACGCGCATGCTCATGAAGCCTGATTTTATCACTAGATCAGAACTTACTATAACTATTCCCAGCTGGTTCAAAATATCTCTTCGAAGTCTAGTTGCTTCTTTTGACGTAATCCTTAATTATAATACAATATAGTAGACAAAAATAGCTTTTAATTAGTCTTAATTGAGCTCCAAATCAACCATGTTGACCACTTCAACAGTTATAAATATGTACATATATATTCCTTTTGCAGTTGAATTGTTTACGAGGTTTTACTAAGTCAGCCATGAATTCTTATTATGATTTACAGGGCACTAGGCCAAAACACGAATGGTCCAAAACAGGGAATAATACACCATCCCACCTCAGAGATCAAAATATTTAGATTGAAATTGGTTTGAATTATGTTCAAATGAACAAGCTGCACAGCAAACCTGAAGATTGCCTTGGTTCAATTTGGAAGGGGGAATAGAATCATCTAGAAGATTCAAATTAATGCTTTTCAAAAGACTTCCAAAAACCGTATTTCTGAGAGCCAAAATTATATGGAAAGCCATCCCCCCAACTTTCTTTTGACTGGTCTAGTTACATATAATAGTTGTGGTCAAACTAATCAAGAGAGGCTGATCATTTTGGGGATTAAAATGTCTCGAAACCCGATTTAGCTGTCTCCGTTTACTAATTCAAGATCAGAGCTTGAACTGGCATGGCCTCAAAACAATAAAAACAATCAAATAGTATTAGCACTTGTAGACATTTCAATGGCAGAGGATAAAGTCAGAAGTCAAAATCAGAAGAAGTCACTATTTATAAAATATTGCCAAGGGGGCTGGTCACGGATGATGAATTAAGCCTTTATTTTCGTCGAATTGAAGAAAGGTTTTTTCTTTCTGGTTTCTTTGTCTCAAACAGAGACCATTGTAATGCTCAATACTGGGTGACCGTGGCCTTAGTGACTATAAAACGCTTTCACGTGACGTCAAAGCAGCTCAATTTAGGGGACAAAACAAAAGAATTTCAATCTCCTGAGAATTGGAAACCTGTTGTTTTGTCCTCCAAATTGAGCTGCATTCCGACGTGCTGCAAGGGGTCTATTTTCTAAACACAAATACATTGTTCAATTGTGCATTTTTTGAAAGTGTAACATCGGGTAAAACAATGTAAAAAAGACAGGTACTGAATCGTGAGTTCTTTCTATTGCGCATGTCACAATTCATAAGCCCGCGCATGCGCGCTGATATTTCTTATCCAATTTAAAACCGAGTATTTTTAGGGGGAAATGCGTAGATCCTGGTAAACACAAGCTGGTGAATCTTATCCTAGCAATGTTTTACATCGATCAGCGAGGAAACCCAAGTGACATCAACCCGTCTAGTAAAGTAACCCCTGTTATTGGCCTATTGCTGAAAGGATGCTTCAGTGTTCGTGCGCACACAGGAAGAGCATTCCTTTAACAATTTTTCGTGTCGTGCCCTTTTCAAGTTGAACTTTAGTGCCGCATAGTTTCATTATCAGTAGGTTAACAACTTCCTTTCTGTTCGTTGTTTTCTGTCTCCTGTGACTCTCTTTCTTGGTGTTAATTAGTAGGAAAGACATGTACAATTCCCGGAAAAATTATCGCGCCGTCATTAACTTTTAAAATTTAGGGTCGCGCGCTATTTCGTTAGTTGTGAGTGAATATGGAACTTCCCCTTGATCCGTTAAAAAGGAATTTAACTCAGTGAAATTCTGTAATTAAGTGAAACAAAAATAACTTCTCTTTTTCGAAAACAGGAAATGTTCGCAAACAGTTTTACGAATCGAAACTCTTCGCGTCATTCGTAAACCAGTTCAGCCGACCTCGCTCGTAATCTTGATGCCATCCTCTTCAAAACAGGAACTGTTGCTAAAACGGTTCTGCAAATCTCGTCCGGTATTGAGTGCAACTGAACTTTAAGTCCACGCTATTAGATGTACTAAGTGCATGGATAAACAGGATCCCTTGGCTAAAAAGGAACTGTTTTTGACAGCTAAAATCGTCCTGTATGAGGGCCTTTTGTGAACCTTGCATGAGACCGCTTTATATTTAAATTTTACTAAGTCGATATCAGTATAAACAGTTTTCTTTCTGCTGAAAAGGAATTAATGATTATGAATTCCGCAAAACTCGTAGCTTTTAGGTTGAACTTCTTATAGAATTAGGCATAGTGTTGTAGTTGATTTAAGCAGCAGAGGCCAAACGCACTTGAAATGGAGCCCTGTCAGCCCACCACCTGTCAGTGTTTCTATTTTCTAGTATATCGTTTTTGATTGTACCGGATAAAGAAAGAAGCAAAGCAGAGCAGAGCAGAGCAGAGCAGAGCAGAGCAGAGCAGAGCAGAGCAGAGCAGAGCAGAGCAGAGCAGAGCAGAGCAGAGCAGAGCAGAGCAGAGCAGAGCAGAGCAGAGCAGAGCAGAGCAGAGCAGAGCAGAGCAGAGCAGAGCAGAGCAGGGGCAGGAGCAGGAGCAGAAAGCATTATAGATAGATATGATAAAGAAATAGACCAAAACTGGAACGTTTTTCTATTTTTGCGCTCGTAGCTTCAACTTGAAAGCGTAGGGCTTGTTGACAAAACAAACCAACAGATAGTACAATCTCAGGCTGCTTCTGTTCCTTCTGTCCCTTTTATTGTGCTACGTGTCTTGATTTTGAACTACCTAAGATAGTTCTACCAAAATCAATACATAGTTCTTGTTATTTCTGTTAAGAAAAATTCGTGATTATATTTTTAAGTTTGCAGTAACGAAAAAAACGGGAAAACGTGAATCTTACGAGATAACCTTTGCTGTCTTCAATCATTACGTCAAACTGAGCGGTAAGGGGCAAGGCATATGAATACTACCGTAAACAGCTGATAATTATCTAGAATCTGTACTACCAATTGTTCTAATATAAGTGCAATTCTTACAATTTTGTTTGTTTCTGGAAAGCTCTAGCAAGAAAATAGCCAACGTTCTATGTACCAAAAGATCAAAACCAGCTTTTCTTAGCTTTTTTTGGATGCCAAAATCCAGGACAACTTTTGTTGTAATTTTTGCTCAGTGCCCGAGGGCAGTAAACAAAGTCATTGAACGAATTCAGACAACGCCAGAGAAATACCTTAAAGTACATCACGTAGTAGTATTTTTTAGATAAACAACCTTATCAATGCTATAATTGTTTTAGAATGTTTATGAGCAGAAGTTACTCATTGACAAGAGTTTGATTATAGGCTGGTAAAGTTATTAAATTCGCAGATGATATTTTAATTCGATCTGGAATCTCAGCAGTGTGTTCTTAGGAGCACACTTTCTTTATATTTATAGCAGTTTATTGTCATTATTTTCTGATTTAATGAAGCTATTGTTAGAACCCGATTATTGAGATAAAGCAACCAAGAGGTCGGTTTGTTTTGGGATACCCAAATCTCGGAATTGACCTACGTCATATCATAGGACCGATTTGCCAAGTAGCGTAATCTCATAGGTCAGATAAAAAAAACATAAATGATTCGAGTGGGGTTCAATTAAGTAAACTTTGAAGACTTTGTAGCCAATTATCGCAGAAATACGTGATGCATGGTCGGTAAAAATGGGAAAATGGCAGATCATATCGTGCGAGGGTGGGAATTTACAATATCCAGAAGATAATCCCAGAACTACGTAATACTCGTGACGAAAATAACCCACGCGTGCGCTTTTGTTAAAAATAACTTTTGGATAATATCTCGTTAACTTTCTGATCATTTGTTATCAATTGGCTTCCAGTTTATTTTCTGGTTCGACCGTGCATTTACCCGAACTATTTGAACTTTCTGGAAAAAAGATTGATTGTTCTCAAAAAATCTCAATGCGCACGTGCCGTTTTTGGGACAGTCCGTTTAAGTTAGCGTGATTTTTTACAATCAATTCGTTCATGTTTGTTTGTACGTTCATTTTATATTTAAACTTTTGCCAAACTTGCACTTTTGCAAGCTGTTTAGTTGACTTGCAGAAGCAAAAACAACATGACGTGCACTTCAAACATCGCGTCTCTTCCCTTCCCCTCTTAGCCTTCCCCTTGAAACTCGTTCAGACAAATTTATATTTGAACTTTTTTAGGCCTTCCCCATTTCTATAGATCACTAATAGTATAAGCCAAGTCAGCTTGGTGTAGTCAACCTAGCAAACAGGGTATACCAGTAATATATTAATCCACATGGTTTGAAAATAACATACTTCGCATTTTCTGTATAATATTTCGAATGCTCCAAGATAATCGCAATAATTTGTAGTTTTGATCTCATTAACCACCCCAGGGTTACACAGTGGGACTATCTCTGCGAGCACGTAGCTCTGGTAGCTGCAATCACGTACATTCTATAAAGTGATCTTGAAAATTTTAATTTCATACCCCCTGCCAAATCTTTATCTAAGGGAGCTGGTATTTATCGACCCTTAAATGCGAGCCTATACAACTAATGAAATTGCACAAATTCCATCGACAAAAAGTTGATTTTTTCTTTTCTTTTCTTATGTCCTTACTTTGAAAATAGACAGAGTGGTCTAAAAAACCCTTGGATGCGAGCATACAAGAAATGGAATTGTACAAATTCCATCGAGAAAGAGTTTTTTTTTTTTTGTACTTTCTCATATTCTTACTTTGAGAATAGTTTGAAGAGTGGTCTATGGGCGGTTGATCTTGAATCCTGCAGCAGTTTCTGAAGATAAGGAACTGTGCAGGCAACAGATACAAGCAGGAATATCAAGGCATGTATTACAAAGAAGATTATAGCACACTTGGTTATCAGTTCGAAGCCGTCTTGTCCTCTTCTGTCCTCTTGACGTGTGGTTAAAACCAAACTCTTCATGAAATCCCCAACAGTAATTAAGAATTAGACTAAGATAAGCATAACATTTGACCGGATCAACTGAGTAACTCGTGCTTAACAGGCATGATATTATGGTAAGATTTTAAAAAAAGATATTACTAAATAATATCTCGTTCCTAATTGGAAGCGGCTTAGGTTCTTGGTAGGTTGTTTTCTTTGGTCAAACCAGGGTGAGGGGAAGTATGGAACGTTTTGCCGGACTGCTTCAGTCACACCTTTTCTTGGTACTTTATAAGGACGAATTCAGAATTTTTATGATATGGCGCAAGCATGTAGGCAGGTTCTCCAGCTTCCCTTTCGACCACAAAACTCAAGACATCTTTCTAAATCAGTTCCAATTCGATCTGTGCCGGTAGCCATGACTCGCGACTCAGTTGATCAGTAAAGGTTGTTTTATGGTCCCATAAAATTGATGTTTTAAAGTTTCATTTGATGGCTGATCAGTGGTAACATAAGAGCTGTTTCCGGCAGCTAGGTCTGATGTTACAGTAACAGAAATAGAGTAAGCTAGTAGACTGTATCTCAGTGCTTTTATTAAGACTACATGCACTCTCCCACATACAAATGTATACAAACAAGCCTGTTTACACCGGATTAAAACATTAGTGCTCAAGAGGTTCAGCTGGGATGATAATACCAAGGCATCATCTTGAACTGCAGACTTAAACTGGAATTTCAAAAACGTGTTTTCCATATTGTACATTGTACTCTGTACATTAAAGGACGAGAAAAGTATGAATCACAAATTTGCATATCTTACAATCTTGCCAACCAGCTTTCGAAAAAAAGTTTGGCTAAAATCATTGATTAAGTTGTTACGAATGAGTCTTAAATACTTCTAGAACTCTCCTTACCAAATCTCATTAAGTTCATGGTCCGTGATGAAAGATGGATTCCTCTATTAATCATAAAAAGCCCGTCCTTAGCGCTAGATAAAACCTTTCCTTTACAAAAACTTGGCTCAAACTTTAAATTTTAAACGTAAAATGTTAATTTGCAAACAAATGGCTGGCTTAAGTACTTTGTTTACGGTTTTATAGTAATCTATCCTAAAGGCTGTAATACAAACAGAATCAAGAGAGAGATAAACCCTATAAGGTTATGGGCGGGTTTTAGCAGACAAATAGTTGGCTGCATAGAATCAAGAGTTATCAAAATCTTTATACCCCTGCATCTTAGGTGATAAGTGGCACCTTCGTCAATCCACCTCTTTACCTTAGGCATAGATATTTTCTCATTTTAACCTTTTTGGGAATAAGATTATTTAAATTTATGAGACAAATGTGGTCTAAAATGGGGCAAAAAATTAAAGCTAGAGGTCCAAGGTAGCGTTACAACTGACTTTCCCAAAGTCAATTATATTGCAAGAGGGAGAGAAGAATCTTCTTTTCGACACCATTTTTGCATCTTTGACAGCAGACTGAAATAGGGCCGTAAATGTTGTAGCAAGAGTTGTGCAGTTCAGGAGAGTCAAAGGACAAAGCCATGGCAGCTATGTTTGAAGTATATAACCGCGTGGGGAAGCCAGTACTAAATACCGCCAGCATGGCCGCCACTTGCTGAATTTGTAAATGCTCTACCATCAGAGTTTTTCACTACGTATATCTTGAGACCACTCATGTGAGCTACTGATTAGCAGTACCTTTTTAATTCTCATTATAATTACAGACTCCGAGGTCAGGGATTAAAAATATCTAATTGGTCTACCTGTGGTAGGCCAAGGTTAATCTTTCGCTTCGAAATGACAAAAACTTTTTCCATGACGTAGCTTCTTTGATGTTGGATGACGTCGGCAAGATAACGAAGGTGGCTGTCAATTCTTTTTACCAGGACACAAGCTGATTGGAAATTGTTAGATGGACTAAAAAATTTGTTCGAGATGTTTGATTGAGATAATGTTTATAGAAATCCCCACCTCTTTACATTTTTATTAAATAAGTAAGTGACTGAAAATTGCTAGATTAAGGTTAAAACAATTGCAAGTCCAGTATATTAATTTTGTCAAGTCATTGGTAGTTGTAGGAAAAGAGTAAAACGCTAGCTTGTGTGTATGTGACTGAGATCTTGTCAAATGTTCAAGTGTTCACTCCTGTTATCACAACAGCAACTGAGTCTTTGAAAAAGCTAGATTTGCGTAAAATGTAAATGAAGATACGCTCAGTATAGCTGGTTTTACTTGGGAACTGTATAGAACAATAATAGATAGTTCATGTGTATGTGACTGAGATCTTGTCAAATTATCAAGTGTTCACTCCTGTTATCACAACAGCAACTGAGTGTTGGAAAAAGCTAGATCTGCGTAAAATATAAATGAAGATACGTTCAGTAAAGCTGGTTTTACTTATAATAAATCGTTCATGTGTATGTGACTGAGAGCTTGGCAGGTGTGCAGATTGTCAAGTGTCCATGCACTCTTGTTATCAGCAAAACAAGTGACTGGAGTGAGAAAAAGTCGGCGTGGGTCCCTTTTTAATGAGGACTTTCTAAGGTCGCAAGCTAAGTGTCCACTCTAGATATCAGCTAGAAAGAGCTAGATTGAACGTATTTGTATTCATGAATGCGTAGTTTCGATCAGGTATGGGAAAGCCAAGAACTACATCGTAGTGTGTGTCACTCATCATCAGCTAACGAGGGACTGGAAAGAACTAGATGAACGTATGAATACGTAGTCTCGTCTCGTTATGGGAAAGCCAAGAAGCACATCGTAGTGTGTGTCACTTTTGAATGAGGACTTGCTAAGTATGTAAATTAATGTTAAGGTGTCCACTTTTATTATCAGCAAAACAAGTGAATGGAAAAATCTAGATCAACGTATAAATATACGTAGTAGTGATCCGTTATGAAAAAGGATGAAATATATTGTAAAGTGTGCACCACATTTTAATGAGGGACTTAATGCTAAGGTCACAAATTTTAAAGTATCCCACTTTTCTTATCAGCAAACTGGCAGTTGTATGGAAAAAGAATACTTGACGCAAGAAAAACTTCGGTGGTTTTACTTGTTCTATTCATTTTGTGAAGACAGATAAAAATTACTGCGCATCCTTTATCTTGGTTAATTTGATCAAATAAAATGCTTTTTTTGGGGAAAGGGCGAAGAGATGAAGGCGGACAAAGCCAGCCACCTTGCTTTAAGTTTTCAACACAGACTCGTAAAAAAATATCTTTAAATTATAAAGGGTGTCAGACTGGCAAGCATGGTGACAGCCATACCCGTCCAAATGTCCGCAATCTATTGATGAAAGGAGTAGATGTGACTCAGTAAGAAAGGTCATAAGAGGCATTTCTTTACAATTCACGTGGCGCTTAGCAGACGTAACTTTACTTTTCAAAGGCCAGAAGGTTGTCATTGCATAACGGTTAGTCCAGTGTCTAAAACAGATAATATCAAAAACAGCGATCTTTGGAGTACAACCGCAGCAAAGCAGCTCTCTTTTTTTTTTTTTTTTCTTCGAGATTAGGGAGCTTTCATTACCCTGGGCTTATAAAATGGGATTTTGATTGTTGTCTGCGGTCTACTAATCCGAAGGCAATTGGGATACTCCGCCATCCAAGCGCTGGGCAACTGCCAAGAAAAGGTCAAAGCCATTATATACAAACGAGACCATCTTTACTATCGAGCCAGAAACTAGCAGTGTTATCGGTTATACATACAAACCAGAATTTTACCCACGCCAAATTAACGAAACATTATGAAACGATATCGACTCATTAGACGTCCAAAGGGGCTAAAATGCCACCATTACGCGAAGACTGACCAAAATGCCATCATGTTTGAGTGACCGATTCAAAATCAGCCTGGGTTAAGTTCAATTGGGTCTCAATTTACGGCAGACTTTCTGGCACCAGCAGTAGAGTTAATACTCGGCGTATAATATGACGAGGCTCGGAGTGAAAAAAAATACACAAACACTAATAAGCCAAATCCAATTTATTTAATTGAATACATTTTCAAAATATGGATATACTGCTCTATTTCGTACAAAAATTGTGTACAAGTACATTGTTTGTCTGAATTCGTGCAAGAGTTGAAAAAACGTACGTTTCTCGCAACACCAAAAATCTCTCTTAACAATATTCAGATAGTTTGTTCATCCGGTTAGCTCACTCTGTGCTGAAGAAAAACTCGCGCACAAGGTAAACATCCTTTTATGCTTGGACTTTTATTTTTGTTTTGAAAAATAGCAAAAGATTACGCCCTCTTGCACGTCCAAAGTGAATACAAGGAACAAAACAAACGTTGAAAGAGGAAACAGAAGATACACTGCAAGGAATAGTCAAATCAATCCTTTTATTCTGTCTATTAGGTAGATAGAAAGATCAACTACAGGAGAAAAACACAAGGAAGATACAATATTTGTAATAAAATACATATTTACAACCATAATAAATATATAAATATAGTACCAACTGAAACTATTTATTTCAGTAGTGATTCACTGGACTAAAGTTGTTCAAACGTCCTTAGTTACAACTGTGTTAGTTGCGGAATGCTTGCAGTTTTGCTCTATTACGAACACCAACTACAGTAGCATTGCTTTTTTGCTTTTAGATTTTACAGTCGACACGATAAAGTATACTCTACATTTTGCAAGTGTCTAGTGTTTTGCCTCGTGAGGTCTTGCGCTCACGAGTACGGTCACCAAGTTAATTCATGGTTCTCCGTCGTGTTGGTACTTCTCATTTGATGATTATTGAGTCATTAGGTTCTCAAAATGACTGTTTGCTTACAGGTTTATCTATTCATGAGCTTTGTCCTCTTCAGTTCATTGCCCAGAGAACTGCTCATTGTTCACACAATCTATCTTGATAATCCATATTTGAAGATACATTTGGAATTGGGCAAGCTCGCTACCCTAAAAGGCAGTTCTTTTGAAGCACTTTATCTGATATCCCATCTAACGATTAGGACCAATGCTTTAGTAACATTTTAACGTCCTGTGACTCAGTGCGACTTCATTAGTTCTTCTGACAGAAATAGCCCTTGGTCAGTTGGCTCAAACAGGATACAAGAAGTCCATATTTTCTTGTATCGAAGAACTCTGGCTTTTTGGTAGAATTTTGGGTCAGAAAGACGAAGGTTTTTTCCTTTCGTGACTGGCACAGTTCTGTTGACAGTGGCTATCTGTGCCTTGAGCAGTTGGCTAATGAGGTTCTCAGTCACGAGACAGCCATATTTACTCAACAGGAGTCGACGCATCGTTTTGACCGCAGCTCAAACTATTGTTGTCCTCACAGATCAGTAGAACACAGGTCTGTTGTCAGCGTCCCTTGGTTCACTTTCTCGTCCTCATCATCGAATGAAGTTAAGACACGTTTAAGTTCATCAATGTCCAGAACCTCTTCTTCCTTGATCGTTTCGTCAATGTCAACTTTAAAATGCTTAGTAGTCGAGCCTCTCCGACGTTGGACCAAATTCTCTGGTCCTGAATTGTTCTTTACTTCAACACTAACAGACAGACTTCGCTGTCTTCCCGGGATGATAGGACGGCTCTTTTGTTTTGTCCTCCTCGGGAACGTATTACACAACTTCCCAACGTCGTAATCGTACCACAAAGGAGAGCACAAACGTTCTTTTTTCGGAATGTATTCGTACGTTCCAAATCCTATCAGTCCGAATGAATTTATTCGGGGTAGAGAAGTGGATCTTAATCTCGGCTGCCGTGGCGGTGAGGGCTTTCCACTCAGAATACCCCAAAATTTCTTGAGATCTCCTCTCATTTTCTTCAGTTTTCGATAAGCCAAGTCGAATAATAGCAAAGGTACTCGCACAAAAATGAGTTGATTTTTCTTGTCTCGGTCAACGGTAACAAGGTCCGTGTGATTCATACAGCTTCCACAGTACATCTGAGGTTATCGACACTGTTTCTCGGGTTTTATACCAAGGCGTTACGGAAATAGAAATGTTGCTTATAAATAGCTCCAGGCTGATGTATAACTAAAAGGAAACGTGTCGGATTTCAAGTGTCGGTTCTTACATACCTTTAAGAGATGGGGTATCTGTTACGTACGTTGACGATATTGATCAAGGACAATGAAAAGATCTATCAAGCAAAATGACCAGAGTTCAGATGATGACACCTCTTATTCACGTTAATTGGAATGACATCTCGTATGGCGTAATTTAGAGCAAAATTGAGGCACCGGGCTTATGTTTTCCATCTCCTATTTTCGTGCTTTGACTGAGTCGATACTAGTTGGCCGGAGAGTAATTATAATACACTTAGTAATAATCACTAAACTTAGTTAAGGTAAAGCCGTAGTACCTTCATATGATCATCAGCCAATGAAAACATGAAGCAAATACCAATGTCCTTCAATTGCCCCACGCTTCTTAGAAAACCGACTCTGAGTTCAAATAAAAAAGGAAGGAACTAGAATGTCAAACATTTTTAGAAATTTGACAATTTTATATGTTTTCCTCTCATTTACTATTTTTGTTACTCGAAAGTTTCTGATCAGGCGTCATGTCGTCTGCTCTTTTTTCGCTTCACTCGTCGTTTTATTAAAAAAACTGAAGCACCGAAAACAGCGTATAGACACAAAAAGTGCCGAAAGGACATATATAATCCAGAACTAACACTGAACAAATAAGCAGCCAGGCTAATTGATTTTGAGAGTATGAAGCCGGGCTAATTGGTTTTGAGAATATGCTGCAACTAAGTATCAACAAATCCTTGGCAAGAAGGAACTACTATGAAGATTTTCCCTCATTTGGATTTTGGAATTAGCTTCAATAGTCAGCTCAGTAGCTTATTTTAGATACTTTTCTTGGTAATCCGGGATGTTTAGTCTTATGGTCCGCTGTGTCACGCGGATGATTCGAAATCCCTTCCAAAACTTCCAAGGTCAAAGCATTCGAAGAATTTACGGCTTCTAACCTGTGTTCGATCTCTTGCACTGATTGTCGCGTGCGCTTCAATTGATAAGTAAACAAGATAATTGCATCGGCAATTGGCCGGTTAAAAAGGTAATCTCTCGTAAGATTATCAGAAAAGATCCAAGGAAAATATCGTCGAGATTCCAGTCATAAGGTACCTGTCTAGCTTATTTTATCATTTCAATTGTTTCATCCTCTTTTAGGGAAAACAATTGGTCGATTTGCACAACATAGAGAAGCGAAAGTACCGCTTTTCAGCTCCTCCGCCCTATTTGGAGATATTGTTAAGACCATTCAACACCAGCGCGTGAAACAGCAAAAGGTACCTGTCTTATCTTGCTTACTATTAATACCTGGAAAGTGTACTGGATGATAAGGAGCAATCATTTGCCTAAAAAAACGGCACTTATTCATCCTTGTTATATCCAGCTTCAGCCTTAATAGCCAGTATCAATGGTATTAATCTATTATTGAACTTTGTCAAATGGGTATGGAAGGACGCGCGCACTTTGCATATATCAGCAAGTATCTAGCATACAGTGTTAAAAGTGGCCTTGCACTTGCTCACTTTCAGTCTCGTACATTTTTCTGGAGCGTCTGTTTCAATTAAATTAATCTATGATTAATTGAACTTTGTCAATGACTAATATATGCATGGAACGCACTTTGCATATACCAGCGAATGTCTAGGCAGCATACGGTGCAGTGGCCTTGCACTCACAGTTTGGTATGCGTTTTGGAGCATCCGTTTCAATGGTATCAATCTATCACTGAGCTTTTTCAGTTTCAGTATCAGCTAATATCTGGAACGCGTCTGCAAATACTAGCGAATGTCTAGCATACGATACAGTGGCCTTGCACTAACTCACTCTCAATCTTGTGTGTGTTTTGGAGCATCCGTTTCAATGGTATCAATCTATCACTGAGCTTTTTCAGTTTCAGTATCAGATAAAGTCTGAAACGCACTTTGCATATACTAGCGAATGTCTAGCATACGATACAGTGGCCTTGCACTCACTCACTCTCAATCTGGTGTGTTTTTTTGAGCATCCGTTTCAATATACAATCTATCATTGAACTTTTTCAGTTTCAGTATCAGCTAATATCTGGAACGCGCGCTGCAAATACTAGCGAATGTCTAGCATACGGTACAGTGGCCTTGCACTAACTCACTCTCAATCTGGTGTGTGTTTTGGAGCGTCTGTTTCAATATACAATCTATCATTGAACTTTTTTAGTTTCAGTATCAGCTAATATCTGGAACGCGCGCTGCATATACTAGCGAATGTCGTTTTGGAGCGTCTGTTTCAATGGACATTCTATCATTGGATTTTTTCAGTCTCAACTAATATCTGAAACGCGCTCTGCCTTGCACTTACTTTCCGTCTGGTATGTGTTTTGAAGCGTTTAACTGGTTCAACACCAGTCGGGACAAAAGGTCGAAATGATCCGAATTTGTCTCATTTTTAAACCCTCAATTTAGTAATTAAGTACGCAATGCTCATATTCTAGTAGTTTCTTTATTAGTAGTTTCTCCTTATTTCTAGATGTCCCAACCGACTCTGTGAATTGCAGACAAAACACTTGTCTTAAGAGACAACAATTTTGCAGCAAGGATGTAAATAGTTGGACCAGATTTTCTGGTTTGCCTGAGCTGAAGAGCAGTCAGGAATGGTAGCAATGTCAAGAACGATTACTAGTTCAAGTCATGTGGATTTATTTCTTCTGATGGATACTGAAACGCCACATGGCCAGTACCTACTAAATTCCAATTCGACCAGTGAGTTCACCATGCCTTGACTTTGATCAGCGCAGATGTTGTTTCAGTGTATTGATAAAATTTTCTTTCGGTGTTATTATTTTTATTTCTGTAAATATGGCTTATAGTCAGATGAGGTTATATAGGGGTTTAATGCGCACGTTATCCAATTAATTATAAGTTTAATCTGCACAGATTAAAAGTGTTATTACATCTTGTGGTCTATTTGATTGTCATCGAGTTCCCTTCTCAAGAATGTCGTGCATGGCATCACAATACTTTGTGATCCATTATCATCATGACCACTGAAATAGCTACAGTTCAACAGTTTCTTATCTGTGTGTACTAGGCCGGCTAGCATCTTGTCTCGCCTTCTCTTACTCAGTGTTATGCGGAATATTAGTCATATCAGTACAGTTGCCAAGATTGTACGTAATAACACTGAAAAATGGAATTGAGCGGTGCCCCTCCCCTTTCCAAAAAAACTCCAATGCATTGCTTTTGAATTTAAAAACTATGCGTCACAGAATTGATTTTTCAACGATTTTTATTTCATTAATGCGAGGTGATGGAATGCAAAATGAATTCTTACAACTTAGCTCCTTCAAAAGCAAAACTCTAGCTACAAGTTTAAACTATACTTCTACCGATCAATAGAAAATAACTTTTCAAGTGTTCTGGTGTCATTCACCTCTTAAGATAGAAACCTATACAGGTCCTTAATCTGCATGACGTCATTTCAGCGCGTTCAAGTGCATAAAACTTGACAAACAAGTCTAGCATGGATGACGTCTTTTATGGGTTGCGTGATCCCTTCCTATAAAAATAAGAAGCAAAAGACATGGTATTAATGTTGGTTGATCATGACAAAATACACCAAAACCAATTTTTTTTCAAAGTCGACCAACATGGCGGCTATGACATCACACGCACTCCAAAAAATGGTTTTATTGATTGCCATAAAGTTCTTGAACTTTGTATCGCTTAAATACCTCTTTCTGGGATGTTTAAGCAGCGCGCATTGAAGATAAAAAGCCAGTGATTCTGATTGGTTTGTGCGCGTCCAATCATGAAACCTGAAATTCCTTATGTGTTCACTTGATGACAAGTTTCGTCTGGGTCCTTTTCCTCTCGTGGTTGTGGCTTCTGTGGAAAAAGGACTTCAAGCAGAGCTAATTCGTTAACAGCATGAACAGACGTGAAAATATCTCAATGGTTAAAGACATTAGCAAATCAGGAGGTTAAATGCTTCGTATGGACTAGAGCGTTTTCATCGGAATCCCTGTACTCTACAGACCCCTTGGGGCAATTCTTAGTCAACGAACTACGACACAAAAAATATTTCACATAGGACCATTATTCAGTACTTACTAAAGGAAAATTCGATTTTCGGAATTGAGTTGAGGAATCCCTGTATGGGGTCTATGTGTAAGACTCCTTGCAGCACGTCGGAATGCAGCTCAATCTGGAGAACAAATCAATAAGTTCCAATTCTCAGGAGATCGAAATTCTTTTGTTTTGTCCTCCAAATTGAGCTGCTTTGACGTCACGTAGTCATAGTTTAGACTGCCAGTGAATTCTCCCCCACTGCGGGATCCTTTTAAGTAAGGCGTAGTTAACTATGGGGAAGGCAAAAATGATCATATTGCTCTGATCCTATTTTATTCTTAAATATGCTTTTTGTGGATAGAAATCACAATCTTTCAAACGGATTATCAACTAGCTTTGTTTTAACCCTATATTGTCTATCCCATTTTTATGCTGCAAAAATGTTTTTAGCCAAGAATGTAAAACATTTTTAGTAGCAACCAGTAAACCAAAGCTCAAAGGTATTGTGTTTCTAGGGCCTCCTGATGTAATAATGCTCTTAATTAGCAACCTGAAAGCCTCGGGCAACAAATGAATGATCTTTTGAGCGTGCGGTTTTAAGGCTGAGCACCAGTTCATGCAGCATGCTCGATAAGGTATGGTGCTGCACCACGTTTTCTAGCTGTACCAAACATCAACATTGCCTTAACCTCAAGTAATTAACTACTGTTGAAAAAGTGATTAATTTTGTTTATATATGATGCACCGCCGATTGATCGATGAGGATCGATGAAATGATGGTAATGGACGATAAAAGGTTGAAGAACAAAGCAACAATCTGACATACAGAAGGAAATTAAACGGATGGAACAAGTGTAGAGAGCCATGTTAGAGCATGTCCACAGGGCTCATTCTTTTTTGACTTTTTTTCATTGTACTTTAACTACAATCTGATGAAAATCTCAGGGTCAACTCCCTCTGTTATGATGCTATTAAATTCCCTTTATTAGACTCGTGGTTGTCTGCTTTTGCTTGCCAAATCGGATTTTAAAAGCCCACGAGGATAGGTTGTCTAGGAATTAGTCCAATCGCTGTTAGGTCATTGATTTTGAAGTTCACACTTCATTACATCTTTACACGAAAAGTGTCCTGCAAACCTTGCAAAAAACTCGAATTTCTGCCAAATTTTGATAACTTTATCTTCTGGTGTTCCACGACAGCCATGGATGTTGAAAGGCAGGGACGTCGGAACAGTGCAGCAATGTTTTCGCGTGGTAAAAGATTTCATTTCTTATAAGGAGAAAATTCCTATATTGTTTTGCTGAACAACATGGCTAATGTACTATAGCTAACATCATAGCCAGCCTTTTTTTTTACATCCAAAGTTTCGTCACGGTATTACTTTGCATGCATTTTGTTTAGTTCTTTTAAGACATTTTCTCTTTCTTCCTCGGGGGGCACTCCTCCCAAGATAACGAGACAACAAATGAGGCTAAATTTGCGATATAGGAACGCCCTATCCGGCCCCGCCATTCATCGACTCACCATCACTATACTAGTGTATCATCGCCCGAGGCGAGATCAAAAACTGTAATCAACGCCCTGACTTGCTGTGTCACACTGTAATTGCAAATTACCTAATAGCTAACCTTTGTACACAAGGCTGACTTTTAACATGAAACTGTAACTCCTGAGGTTGGTTCCATTAGCATAATAAACGCATAGTTAAGCTCGCTGGTAATAGACGCAAAATTGACCCAGAATGACCACCTTGAACTAGTTCAATCCAGTTGGACAGGTGCAGACTTTGAGAGGAAGAAAACAAGACTTAAACGTTCGTGAAAACATTCTTGCAATTACTTAGCTACAGCTATATTTTTGTAATAAAATTTAAGGGAACTATCTACGGTTAAAAGTATAGGCACCATGACTGTTTACTTCGATTCAAGAGTTAGTGATATAGAATGATAACAATGTCCTTGTCAAGCTGTTGCATCCTGAACATATAGCGTGCAATCACGGCAGATGATGTTGTGTTGCCATGACAATGATTATAAAACACCATGTAAGTGATCCAAGATATGTTTGCTGTACTATAAACAAAATTGACTTCGAGGTAAGAATTGTGTAGTTTGCGTGCATTTGGTGGGGCAATCGTGTTGCGCCCATGAACTCCCTTACTAATAATCTTTGCTTGTCTTGGCTTATAAATACCGTGCAAGCACTAGATCCTTCTCTTGCCTTCAAGGATTTTAATGCTGTCATGCAATAGGAAAGATAATCCCGATGTTATTCGCCTAACGGATAACATACAGCGAGCCACTCTGTTCTCTCAACATGATCTCTCCATGCACAATCTATTTATGGCAAAGCTTGAGCAATCTGTACCCAAACAAATTACAAAAAAATGTACATTTTTTTCCAAGGCTTTGACCAAACATTTGATCATTATTATGAATCGTGATCAAACTCAGTTCCTGTTGACAACATTTCAGGGCTACTTCAACAGGAAGCGTATAAAAAGTATACTTTAATACTGATCTGTATAAACATGTCTTTAATTAAAGGCAATATAAGGTGCCACTCACACACCGCAAAGTTTGGAACAGCTTTGACATGTTTGATAATCATACAAAATTACCCCCTAGAAAGACAAGACAGACATAAGTAGTTGTAGGGCAAATGAGCAAAAAGAGTGAAACCAAATATATTTCTTTAAAGCTATATCAGATTGTCAACAACAAAGAGTGGTGTAAATTTCTATGTCTTTCAATAGTGTAGAACGATCAGAAATGTGCCTCGTGGCAGTGTTTTCTTAGCATTTTATTATGAACACAAATTTACACTTACGTAAATCCCCAGTATTCAATATGCAACAGCCGATCTTACGTATCTGACGCAAATTTCTATATGTCTTTCAATAGTGTAGAATGATCAGAAATGTGCCTCGTGGCAGTGTTTTCTTAGCATTTTATTATGAACACAAATTTACACTTACGTAAATCCCCAGTATTCAATATGCAACAGCCGATCTTACGTATCTGACGCAAATTTCTATATGTCTTTCAATAGTGTAGAATGATCAGAAATGTGCCTCGTGGCAGTGTTTTCTTAGCATTTTATTATGAACACAAATTTACACTTACGTAAATCCCCAGTATTCAATATGCAACAGCCGATCTTACGTATCTGACGCAAATTTCTATATGTCTTTCAATAGTGTAGAATGATCAGAAATGTGCCTCGTGGCAGTGTTTTCTTAGCATTTTATTATGAACACGAAATTTACACTTACGTAAATCCCCAGTATTCAATATGCAACAGCCGATCTTACGTATCTGACGCAAATTTCTATATGTCTTTCTATAGTGTAGAATGATCAGAAATGTGCCTCGTGGCAGTGTTTTCTTAGCATTTTATTATGAACACAAAATTTACACTTACGTAAATCCCCAGTATTCGATATGCAAATTAACAACAGATCTTGCGTATCTGACGCAAATTTCTATATGTCTTTCAATGGTTTAGAACGATCAAAAATGTGCGTCGTGGCAGTGTTATTAATGCGCTTTGTTTTTATAAGTTTCTGGAAGTTTATTTATTTTCTTTTTTTTTAATTAACAAAATTTAAAAAGTGAAGTGAACTTTGATTAAAACGTGACGATTTTCAAGTTCTGCTTATTTAATTTAAAACATTCGATTATTTCTTAATGCTGTCACGTATATGGCTTAATTAAAAGGTGCAGAAAAGAAAACAACTTGGAAAACGTGTCGTGAATCAAGCTCGAAGAATAACCTTGTCAAAAAACACTACTGAATTTGTGCACAAAAGTGTTTAACTATAAAACCCCAAAATATCCTTTTTTGACAATTCAGCGCAGTTGTTTTCCAAGCGCGCGTAAAGGATATCCTGTCGAGTCGAGAAAATGTTTTAAAATTTCTAAAAAAACCGTGCACGCAAATAAAGTTTCACCGTATTTAATTATAGTTGATTCTTTAAATATCACAGCGCACTTAACTTTTACTGTAGAATGTTCTCTGCGCAAAGGAAATCCTCTACGCAGGTCAAGTCTAAGAACTATAGTGGAAAATAGAATAAATTTGCGCCTGATTTCCGGGGTTAGCGAGAATTCGTAATTCGTTTCCTATTTCATTGTTCGAAGGGCGAGGGGCACCATATATAACTACTATATATGAGACGGTCAAGGTCAGACAACAGTCAGCATATTTTACGACCACGCATTCCAATCGATACTATCCCCCGCCGTCTTTAACAGACAGCATATGGACCTCTTTCCTGAGAACGATCAATGTAAGCAGACGATCATGGAACTGTTTTAGGAACAATACATGGTGGTAAATCAGTAGGCATGTTGTTTGATCTCATCCGGAGAATCGTCTGAAAATAATTCTGCCCTTCGTTATTATCCGATAACAGGACAATATCAACAACGAATGGCATGACATAGATGGCCTCTTTACGTTGGGTGTAATGTTTTCCCATTTCAGACCACGTGTCATTAACTAATTCCGTAGATTATTATTTCTGTGTTTAGCGTTTGCGCATGACAAAAACTAGAACAAAAATGATCTACTCCTCAAGATCTGAAATGGAAAAATATTTACGATGATAGTAAAGAGGTTTATTCGTTTAACAATGAAGCTTTAAGTAAAATATATTAAGAAAAAAACAATTAAAGCAAAAAAAATGAAAAATAGAAGAAAAAGACAAAAACTATCAATAAATAAATAAGTTGAGTTAATAAAAGAGACCAATCGTAGTTAATTGAAGATTCCGTTAATTAACTATCTCATTTTTTCTTCTTCAGGTGGAAGTTCAAGGACTATAAATCACAATTTGGGCGCATTTGGTGCAGTTTTAACGTACTTTTCGAAACCCGAAAATATCGTTCAAGGGGCTTATATAAAAAGGACGAGGAACGCCTGGTCAATATCATGAATTTTACACCAACTCAAAATGCTTAAAATTGAGCTTAATCCGTTGGTGTAAAATTCATGAAAATGACCAGGCGTTCCGCGAATTCATGTTCATAATATATGTGTTGTCTAAATGTTTTTTCTAATTTTTTGTAATAAAAAACGTTATTTGTTCTTGTGGGGGTCATCCATGGACTATTGCGCATGGTTTTGGCGCATTTTGAGCAGTTTGAACCTTCTGTTGAAAAACACTAAAAAATATTGTCAAAAGAAATATCTAAAAAGGACGAGGAACGCCTGGTCAATATCATGGATTTTACACCACCTCAAAATGCTCAAAATTGAGCTTAATCCGTTGGTGTAAAATTCATGAAAATGACCAGGCGTTCCGCGAATTCATGTTCATTATATATGTGTTGTCTAAATGTTTTTTCTAATTTTTTGTAATAAAAAACGTTATTTGTTCTTGTGGGGGTCATCCATGGACTATTGCGCATGGTTTTGGCGCATTTTGAGCAGTTTGAACCTTCTGTTGAAAAACACTAAAAAATATTGTCAAAAGAAATATCTAAAAAGGACGAGGAACGCCTGGTCAATATCATGGATTTTACACCACCTCAAAATGCTCAAAATTGAGCTTAATCCGTTGGTGTAAAATTCATGAAAATGACCAGGCGTTCCGCGAATTCATGTTCATAATATATGTGTTGTCTAAATGTTTTTTCTAATTTTTTGTAATAAAAAACGTTATTTGTTCTTGTGGGGGTCATCCATGGACTATTGCGCATGGTTTTGGCGCATTTTGAGCAGTTTGAACCTTCTGTTGAAAAACACTAAAAAATATTGTCAAAAGAAATATCTAAAAAGGACGAGGAACGCCTGGTCAATATCATGGATTTTACACCACCTCAAAATGCTCAAAATTGAGCTTAATCCGTTGGTGTAAAATTCATGAAAATGACCAGGCGTTCCGCGAATTCATGCTAATAATATATGTGTTGTCTATATGTTTTTTCTAATTATTTGTAATAAAAAACGTTATTTGTTCTTGTGGGGGTCATCCATGGACTATTGCGCATGGTTTTGGCGCATTTTGAGCAGTTTGAACCTTCTGTTGAAAAACACTAAAAAATATTGTCAAAAGAAATATCTAAAAAGGACGAGGAACGCCTGGTCAATATCATGGATTTTACACCACCTCAAAATGCTCAAAATTGAGCTTAATCCGTTGGTGTAAAATTCATGAAAATGACCAGGCGTTCCGCGAATTCATGCTAATAATATATGTGTTGTCTATATGTTTTTTCTAATTATTTGTAATAAAAAACGTTATTTGTTCTTGTGGGGGTTAGCCATGGACTATTGCGCATGGTTTTGGCGCATTTTGAACAGTTTGAACCTTCTGTTGAAAAACACTAAAAAATATTGTCAAAAGAAATATATAAAAAGGACGAGGAACGCCTGGTCAATTTCATGGATTTTACACCACCTCAAAATGCTCAAAATTGAGCTTAATCCGTTGGTGTAAAATTCATGAAAATGACCAGGCGTTCCGCGAATTCATGCTAATAATATATGTGTTGTCTATATGTTTTTTCTAATTTTTTTGTAATAAAAAACGTTATTTGTTCTTGTGGGGGTCATTCATGGACTATTGCGCATGGTTTTGGCGCATTTTGAGCAGTTTGAACCTTCTGTTCAAAAACACTAAAAAATATTGTCAAAAGAAATATCTAAAAAGGACGAGGAACGCCTGGTCAATATCATGGATTTTACACCACCTCAAAATGCTCAAAATTGAGCTTAATCCGTTGGTGTAAAATTCATGAAAATGACCAGGCGTTCCGCGAATTCATGTTCATAATATATGTGTTGTCTAAATGTTTTTTCTAATTTTTTGTAATAAAAAACGTTATTTGTTCTTGTGGGGGTCATCCATGGACTATTGCGCATGGTTTTGGCGCATTTTGAGCAGTTTGAACCTTCTGTTGAAAAACACTAAAAAATATTGTCAAAAGAAATATCTAAAAAGGACGAGGAACGCCTGGTCAATATCATGGATTTTACACCACCTCAAAATGCTCAAAATTGAGCTTAATCCGTTGGTGTAAAATTCATGAAAATGACCAGGCGTTCCGCGAATTCATGCTAATAATATATGTGTTGTCTATATGTTTTTTCTAATTATTTGTAATAAAAAACGTTATTTGTTCTTGTGGGGGTCATCCATGGACTATTGCGCATGGTTTTGGCGCATTTTGAGCAGTTTGAACCTTCTGTTGAAAAACACTAAAAAATATTGTCAAAAGAAATATCTAAAAAGGACGAGGAACGCCTGGTCAATATCATGGATTTTACACCACCTCAAAATGCTCAAAATTGAGCTTAATCCGTTGGTGTAAAATTCATGAAAATGACCAGGCGTTCCGCGAATTCATGCTAATAATATATGTGTTGTCTATATGTTTTTTCTAATTATTTGTAATAAAAAACGTTATTTGTTCTTGTGGGGGTTAGCCATGGACTATTGCGCATGGTTTTGGCGCATTTTGAACAGTTTGAACCTTCTGTTGAAAAACACTAAAAAATATTGTCAAAAGAAATATATAAAAAGGACGAGGAACGCCTGGTCAATTTCATGGATTTTACACCACCTCAAAATGCTCAAAATTGAGCTTAATCCGTTGGTGTAAAATTCATGAAAATGACCAGGCGTTCCGCGAATTCATGCTAATAATATATGTGTTGTCTATATGTTTTTTCTAATTTTTTTGTAATAAAAAACGTTATTTGTTCTTGTGGGGGTCATTCATGGACTATTGCGCATGGTTTTGGCGCATTTTGAGCAGTTTGAACCTTCTGTTCAAAAACACTAAAAAATATTGTCAAAAGAAATATCTAAAAAGGACGAGGAACGCCTGGTCAATATCATGGATTTTACACCACCTCAAAATGCTCAAAATTGAGCTTAATCCGTTGGTGTAAAATTCATGAAAATGACCAGGCGTTCCGCGAATTCATGTTCATAATATATGTGTTGTCTATATGTTTTTTCTAATTTTTTGTAATAAAAAACGTTATTTGTTCTTGTGGGGGTCATCCATGGACTATTGCGCATGGTTTTGGCGCATTTTGAGCAGTTTGAACCTTCTGTTCAAAAACACTAAAAAAATATTGTCAAAAGAAATATCTAAAAAGGACGAGGAACGCCTGGTCAATATCATGGATTTTACACCACCTCAAAATGCTCAAAATTGAGCTTAATCCGTTGGTGTAAAATTCATGAAAATGACCAGGCGTTCTGCGAATTCATGTTCATAATATATGTGTTGTCTATATGTTTTTTCTAATTTTTTTGTAATAAAAAACGTTATTTGTTCTTGTGGGGGTCATTCATAGACTATTGCGCATGGTTTTGGCGCATTTTCAGCAGTTTGAACCTTCTGTTCAAAAACACTAAAAAATATTGTCAAAAGAAATATCTAAAAAGGACGAGGAACGCCTGGTCAATATCATGGATTTTACACCACCTCAAAATGCTCAAAATTGAGCTTAATCCGTTGGTGTAAAATTCATGAAAATGACCAGGCGTTCCGCGAATTCATGTTCATAATATATGTGTTGTCTATATGTTTTTTCTAATTTTTTTGTAATAAAAAACGTTATTTGTTCTTGTGGGGGTCATTCATGGACTATTGCGCATGGTTTTGGCGCATTTTGAGCAGTTTGAACCTTCTGTTCAAAAACACTAAAAAATATTGTCAAAAGAAATATCTAAAAAGGACGAGGAACGCCTGGTCAATATCATGGATTTTACACCACCTCAAAATGCTCAAAATTGAGCTTAATCCGTTGGTGTAAAATTCATGAAAATGACCAGGCGTTCTGCGAATTCATGTTCATAATATATGTGTTGTCTATATGTTTTTTCTAATTTTTTGTAATAAAAAACGTAAATAAAAAGCGCGTCTGAGTTGGCTGTTGAAAAGTAAACTGTGGATGAGGGTTCATTTGCTTTGTTGTTTTCTCCCTTGGCACGTGGGGTTTTCTCTGGTTTTCCTTTATATATTAACACGTGAGTTAATTGTTGTTGGTGCTAAATATAAGGGAAGTAGTTTTGGTGCGAAGCTCACGGAGAAACCCGTTTTCCTTGGTGTATAGTATTGTATGTTGTGGACCTACCTATATTTATATGTATATAAAAAACAAGGTTTCATTGAGCTGTAAATAAATAATTTATTCAACATTGAACATGCATTTTTTACAAGCACAAATGTGAACAGCGAGTTAAAATAAATCGCTTATGTACACATATAGATACATACTCTTGGATTTGAGATTATTCTTATATCTAACTTCTAACTCTTATTCTCAAACTATGATCAAGTATAGATGGAATGCCCTACCCACGTGAAAATCCGAAGAGTGCAAATAGAGCCTTAGCTATTTTCTGACGAGAGTTTCTCATTACTGGTAGGAGTGATGTCATGGCAACGCAATGTTTGATTAACTTAAAATACTCGTAATTAGTTTGTTTCGTTATGGTAGCCGATGGGGCTGCATTGTTGATTGTCTGTTTGTTATCTACGGAATGATATTTAACCAAGAATAAGGAGGGCGAATGTGCATACGACTTACAGCCCTGTCATGATCAAGTGTACCACAGGTAGCCCGCACTTAGACACGGGCACCATACACGCCTGTATATTGTACTTATTTACAGAGCACGATTGTTATCTACGATTCATTCATTATTTTATCTACTGCATCCCAGTCAATGTTACTCATTATGCTGCCACTGCTCTCGGAGACGTCATCACCGATAGCTTGTTTGGCTTCGGCCTGTGGTTCAAATATAAAAAAACACGTTAACACTGATTGACTGTCACGATTTCACATTCTTGGCATTGTGCACACTATTGTATTAGTCATGAGCGTGTGATGTAAGGCATAAGGTGAGAAGTGTGAGGTAGGAGGTGTGAGGTAAGAGGTGTAAGGTAGGTGTGAGGTGTTAGATAAGAGATGTAAGGTAGGTGTGAGGTGTGTGGTGTGAGGTAAGAGGTGTGAGGTAAGAGGTGTGAGGTGTGAGGTGTGAGGTAAGAGGTGTGTTGTGTGAGGTAAGAGGTTTGAGGTAAGAAGTGTGAGGTAAGAGGTGTGAGGTAAGAGGTGTGAGGTAAGAGGTGTGAGGTAAGAGGTGTGAGGTAAGAGGTTTAAGTGGAACGAGGTGTGAAGTGTGAGGCCCGAGGCGTGAGTTAAGAGGTAAAAGGTGCAAAGTGAGAGGTGCTTCATAGCGATAAACGTACCAAGAGTTGTGCCACATCATCAGACATGTTCAAGCTGTCTCCAGTATTCCAAGGACTAACATCCTCAACATCATCCAACAATTTCGTCAGATCTTTGGACACTTTTCCTGGTTTGCCAGATTCTTTTCCCATGTCTCTTCCTCTGCCACGCGACAAACCACTTCTTGCAGTTGGTCCATTTGCACCAGACACACGATTACCAACAGAACTACCTCGTCCCCTCCCCACACCGGGCTTGGTTTTCGCTGCTGCTGCTGGACCTCTTGGCTTGGTAATTGTTGATGTTGTTGGCCTGTTTCTTAAATGCCGAGCTTGTGGTGCTATATTTGGGGGGGGAAAAATCAAGAAATGAGAACTGCTATCTGATAATAACTGTTATCAGCATGTGATATCGTGGTCTATTTGCCATCTACCATCTCCCTTATTTGTGATATATACTAGTTATACAATGGTTTTGAGTAGCATACCATTGAATATCCCACGAATCGAAGGCTCGGGTGTATACTAAAATTTGTGACAAGTGACAAGTGGGCAGCTATGCAGGGCCGTAGCAAGGCCAAGAATATCTGGGGGCCCCAGGTCAAAAGCATTAGTAACATACCTAAAATTTTCAGTGTTTGATATACATTACACCCGAAATTATTTCGGGGGGGGGGGGGGCCGAACCCCTAGACCCCCTGCTATGTCATGTTGCTTGTCACAAGATAGCATTGTATAACTAACTATACAGCCGAATATACAAAGACTTTCTGCATTCAACTGTACATGTTGTGAATTCTCACCTGATCTAGGTTTCATGGGTTTTCTTTTGGATGGACCGGTACTAGTCTTCCTCGATTCTTGCTTGGTACCCTTTGAGGAAAAATAGTATTAAAATAAAAATCTTAAGAAAATTAACTGCCTTTATTTCTATTGGTTAATGGTGGTATGTTACATTTGCTGGTCATGGATTGAGTAGTATAGTTTTTATTGCACTAATACTGCACAGACAAGTTTTCATTCTTTCTTTTCCTACCCATTGCAAATTGAAGGTGCTATTCATTCACAATTAAAATCTATGAGGTTTGCTACAAGGACCATGAGGGGGAGGGGGAGGGGGAGGGGGAGGGGGAGGGAGTCCCCGCAATCCATTCCCACTCCCTCCCCCCCCCCTCATGGTCCTTGTAGCAAACCTCATAGATTTTAATTGTGAATGAATAGCACCTTCCATTTGCAATGGGTAGCCCCATCAGAAGGTAATGGGTAACCCTTTTAGAATGGAAACACCTGCATGGTATCAAAACAGGAGTCCTGAAGATATTAACAGAAGTTATCTCTTCTCGCTTACCTTGCTTAGTGTCACCGTCCCCATTCCTATCGGCCGAGTCACACTATCCTTCGTCGAACCACTCTTCAATATCCCTTTCTTCCTGTCAAACTTGAAATTACTCCCAATAAAATCAGACAACAGTTCCTTCAGCTCACTATCGTCACTCAATAGACTTTGAATGTCGTGTAAATTGTCGTCATCCATCGTAGAGCCGTCAGGAATTTGATCCATGAGATTATCAATATCGATTGACGATCCTGATCGATACAAGCCCGTCAAATCCATCCTGTGCTGTCCATACCCGTCTCTTTGAGAAATACTGCGTTCTTTTTCTCTTTCTATTTCCTGAGATCGCCGAAGCTTTTCCTTCTCGTGCATTCGGTATGTTTTCATCGTAATGAAGTCGGCACCACTCGGTGTAACTGAGCGAGTTTCCTCTCTACTTCCGAGTCCATATTGATTAGTTTCAGCTTCAAAGTCCTGGAAATCAATATCTGGGTAAATAGGACTACTTGTGTAAGGCGTCATAGCGAATCCTCGATTTGATACTTCATTTATTCTTCTGTCATAAATCTCAGGCGTGGGATCCCTGTGGTGTAGACTACCAGGCCTGGTTACACCAGATCCAGTTTTAGCTTCAGATGAATTGGACTTGTTATATCTATCATTGTGCTTTGATTTGGTTTTCTCTTTGGGTTTTGGTGGGGTGTGATGGATGTTTCGTAGTGTATTAGCTTTAGGGACTGGTTCAGCAAGCATCTCATTCAAGAGGTTTGACGCTGCTTTCATTCTCTGATCTGTGGAAGCCTCCTCGCGTTTTCTGGTGAAAATAAGGAGTGATAGCAAGATGAAGTTGCTTCAAAGAGAGGGAAAGTACAAGGCATCGTTATCTTAAACGTTGGTGTTCTCATTGATACGTAATTTGTATTTTTTTCCAACGCCGCAAATCAGACCCTGTTTCAATGTGAAAGGTAGGGTGACCCTGATGGTAAGGTACAATCTTTTGCTGCCTTCCAAAGAAGGAAACCAAAAACAAGAGTTAGCCTTAGCAGTAGGTCACTTTAACCCACTAAACAGGGTATTAAATAGCGTTATCAATAATCGTCATCCTTGCAAAAGTGATAACGATGGTGATGATGATGATGATGATGATGATAATGATGATGATTACGAATTGATGAAATCATCAGTTTTGAGGTTGAAGTTGCGCGCAGGAAAAGATGCGCGCAATTACTGTCTTGAGGACATGTTTTTGTTTACTCAAATGAATATATTTTGAAAAAGTAATACTTTTCTAAACCAACCGAGTAAAATACTGATAATGTGCATGAATATACTGAACGGACCCTATTTTTCATTTTTTCTTTTTACCTTCTCTTCTTTTCCCGTTCTTTGGCGGCGACTTTCATCTTCTTCAGCGAGGATGGCCCCTGCAACAATTAGGAGCCACAACTTTAGTCAATCACAAGCTGAATAAAATCTTCAAGCATTAAAACGACAAATATTTTTCCTAAAAAGAAAGCCCCCTCAGTGGCAGGTATTAAAACGGTTTGGATCAGTTTTGCGCTGTTTTGACCCCTTAGCCTCGCTTTGACTTTGAAAGCCAAAGCAAATCTGACTGCGGGCTCAATTGTAATAGGAGCTAGTTAAAGACAAAGAATCCCCATGACCCGCATTCTTAATTTTATTCATTGTTGCTCTTTAGCCATTAATGTAGCTCTCCCCTCCCCTCGGCTTCCGTCTTGGCAAAGTTGGTTGACTTTAGGAAATTTGCATCCCGAGCCATCTTTTAGTTAAAAATTTCCCTACTTTGAAGTTAATCAGTAGTACCTCAGTAGCGGTTGTAAATGGTTTGAATTCAGTAGACCGTAATTCCTCGACTTCATTTTTCCAAGTTGCGTGTCTTTCAGTTCGTTTCTTTGCCATCCAATCTTGAATTTTCTTCCTCTTCTCCAAAGACCTCTGGTTATTCCTAGGAAAGTACATAAAAGAAAAGAAACATTTACCTAAAATGGAAATGTTTTCTAAAGTAGAATATTTTAGTGGGTATCTATGATATGTGACTGAAGGACCCCCTTCAGACGACAATAGAACCGCCTGTAAGTTGATTAATTTTTAAACAAAAAGTCTGAACATAGACTGAATTTTTAATGTGGCTCTTGAAAAACAACCGTCGTATCTTTAAGCAAAATTTGTTCGTTCGTTCGCCTGCAATAAATCCAGCAAACGCTACACCTGGTTAGCAAAAAAGGCTGTTGTTGTTGTAGTTGTTGTTGCTGCTGTATTTCTGGCATTGTTGTTTTTGTTGTTGTTGCTGCTGCTGTAGTTATTGTTGATATCTTGTTGCTGCTACTGTTGTTGTTTTCGTTGCTGCTGTTGTTTTTCGTTGCTACTGTTGTTCATGATGTTGACGCTGCTGTTGTTGTTGTAGCTGCCTGTAGTTGTTGTTGCTGCTGCCGCTGTTTGTAGCCTCAGGTATCATCTTTAGCATTCTATGCGGTACTAACACCAAACCTTTATTTTTCTTTTTTTCCTTATAGGGCCATAAGTTACCCTTTGTATTGATAATTCATATCAAGCCATATGAATGATATTTTATCTCAGTCTGCAGCATCTTCCTTACCTTTCCCGCCTAGAAGAATCTCGGCTGTCAGAAAATATTTCCTTCAGTGTCTCAGAAGAGAGTTTTGGCATATCCTTGAATGAACCACTATTGGAGTGCCTTCAAAACAAGACGACAGTTAGAACGGTTGAAACTGTGGACTATCAAAACTTCGTATCACAAGAAGACCCTTTTCATGTGACGTCAAAGTAGCTCAATTTTGAGGACGAAACAAAGAATTTCAATCTCCTGTGAATCGTAAACCTATTATTTTGTCCTCCAAATTGAGCTGCATTCTGAAGTGCTGCAAAGGGGTCTATATCAGACTAGTGACAAATATTTTGTTTCAATTCAACCAGCATAATAGCTGATAACCAGGAATAATCAATTAGGTTATTTAGATCGTGTGTGCAGAATATGAGAACATGATGAGTGTCTGATGATTAAAAGCAGATCCCGAGAGCTGGCAACCATCAGACACTCATGTAACCTATGTTTTCGTTTTTTAAATAGCAGTTTACGTCCTCTATATCTCAATATTCTAGATTGCATGCTTTAGAACTTACAGTATATCCACAGAGTAGCTCGCCTCAACAAAGGCTCAACTGAATTTCTCTTTACAATAAGAAACAAAATTCATCTGATATCTTCAATAGTTTTAAGATCTTTTTACCTTGAAGAAGCCATATCACTAAATCTGTCTTTAGTATTTTCCTGCTCACGTTTGACGGAGTCACGTGATTTTCCCAGATCACGTGATTCTTCTGAACCACGTGACGACCTTGGTGTAGCTTTATCAATATCTTCATCGTCGGATTCATCTTTCAACGTGTTATTTTCTGATGAGAAATCTTTTTCAGAGACTTGGTCTTCGTCTTGTTTACTTTCATCTTTGAACCACACTTTCCCTTCGTTTGTCAGCACACCGTCAGGTTCGTCGAGCTCGGCGTCATCGGGAGCACCATTTATAGGATCTAATGGGGAGAAATCATAAATACTTAATACCTGATATCAAGCATTACATAACGGCTCAAGCGTACCCCCCTAGAATCCATTAATGAATTTATTATTCGAATTTTGAGTTCATTATTCACTCCATCTTGAAAATAAATTATTTAATTGAGGTTTAATTGTATTCTTCAACAATTGCCATGTCAAGGAAGAAAAACTTCCCAGAAAGGCCATCCCTTAGAATTTTAGTTGTAAAATGAATGTGAAGTTTGGATTCCAGATTTTTTAAAGAAACCTCAGAGTGAATAATCAACTCAATATTCGAATAATAAATTCATTAATGGAGCCTAGTGGGGGTACGCTTGAGCCGTTTTGAATCTAAAACCTGCCATTATTTAGCGAAGTGGGATTGATTGGGTGGTGGCTAATGCAGTTACTGTTATATGTTTTAAAGTTTGGATGGTTTGTGCTGCCCTCATCCCACACACCCAACATTCCTCTCTGTTCTTATTTGGCTCGTGCTTTCTTAAATTTACTGCACCCTAACCCCCCCCCCCCCCCCATATTAATTTAGTGACCAAGCCCCTTTCCTCTTTAAATAACGACCAGCTGCTTTAAGGGAAAATACATGTAATCCTCTATCCCCAATCAACATCCACTCAATACACAAACTCAGCCGGTAGCAGAGGCCACAGTTTTACAGACATATTTATTTACCATTTTCTGGAGAGTGTAGAGTTTCTTTTTTTCTGTATACAGGACTATCTTTCTCGCGTCTCCAGGGCGCAGTGTCTCGGACTCTCCGATACCTTTCTGGTTGTGGTTTCTCATGACGCCTTGATATTACTGCGCGCTGTTTAGCAGAACCACTAGACTCTTTAGCAGGTGGTGTCATTATGTCACCAATACTTTCAATCGCATTCAGCAACTAAAAATAAATGGAAGAATTCAGAAAAATAGCAAAATGGAGATAATGAATGGCATATGTTAGTCTGTGCTACCAGCTCTGAGAGAGTGAGAGGGGAGGGGAGGGGAGGGGGAGAAATGGGAAAAAAGAGTCTTCTCATTTGTACAGGTTTAGCCTCGTTTTTAAAAGGGCAAATAATCGCTAAAAGTCAACGGTACTGTAAAATATATGCAGCTTAGATAACACTAATGATTTAAAATCCTAGACATTGTGTCTGTGAACAGTTGACTTATGAACGAGGCGAAGTCTGAATGACAGAGCCTGTGATCAACAAAAACAAGGGTATGCATTGAATGAGAAAGAAGACTATTAATTTAACTTGAAAGAGTGCGTAATAGCCCTACTTGTCTCATCAAATAACATCCCTTGACTAGAGGCAATAGTACTTACGACATTAGAGCTCTTAAACACTCTCTTCATATTGTCAGTCATTCGCTTCATCGCCTCAAGTTGAATTGAATGAGGATGACTTTTCAACTTGAAAGAGTGTGTAATAGCCCTACCTGTCTCATCAAATAACATCCCTTGGCTAGAGGCAATAGTACTTACGACATTAGAGCTCTTAAACTCTCTCTCCATATTGTCAGTCAATTGCTCCATCACCTCAAGCTGTTCTGTCATTTCTTCCAGACGGTTTGAGATGCGCTCCTTGGAGACTTTTTGAGCTGAGCGCATCCTAAAATAATGAAGACAAAACAGTATTTATATTTATAATAATACTTAAATTGGGAGTACGCATTTTTTTCCAAAGTGTTTCTTAATATGAATGGTGATATGCAAAAAAAAAAAAATGTAAAGTTAATTTCATGGAAAACCCTTTATTATTTCAAAACGCATCACTCAAACTATATAATTTTTTTTGGTCATTGAACAACTCATCTCATGTAGAATCTATACTGAGAATATTGTCAGATGTGTCATAGGCACTTTAAGTGTGACGCTATTCGCACGATAAACGACCTCAGGGTACGAAATGAAAAGCAGGTTTTTCTTTTTTTTTTGCTTCACAGTAGAATTTGACACTGTAAATTTTGTTTGTTTATGGGCGAAACAAAGTTTTTTTAACACATTTTAAAAATGTGTTTCAAAAACCAACTTCTAAATTCCAAATGGAATCCAGTTGAAGAGGAGCAACTGTATGGAACCACTATTAATTCCCATTTATTTAGTTGTTTTTTTTACGTTTTTGGCTTAATTTTAGCAGTTTTAATCCACAACTGGACCCAGAAATACGTCAAGAATAAGAGCTCTGTTTGAAATCAAGAAATTTGAAAATAATAATAAGATAAAATTAATATATGAAAAAATAAATGGTATTTAACAGTGGCATTTCTACCGAGTAGCTATTCCTCCACTGAAATTCCAACTTGAATTTAGAAGTTCGAAGATCGAATAGACACGAAAAATTAATCTTTGCAATAAATCAAAAAATTAAGTAGATTAAATTAATATACTATCAATACATAGTTGGAATAAAATTATGTTAAATACCGTTGTCTTGGTTTGTGGATAGAGTCCATCATAGTAACAGTCAAATGGTCATAACACTTCGGCTGATCAGCGAGTTCCTTGGATGAATGATGACTAGCGCTATGAGGCTCTCGTTTATCTTTGAATGAATTAAAAGACACTTTTAGAAGAAGTCAAATGACAGAAGGTAGACGAACTTGACTTGTCTGTATCAACAATTAATATATGTTGCTATAGACCCCCTTGTAAATGACGTCAAAGGATCTCAATTTGAGGACAAAATAAAAGGATTTCAACCTCCTGATAATTGGAAACATATTGTTTTGTCCTTCAAACTGAGCTGCATTCTGAAATGCTGAAGGGGTTTCTAGGCATCATTCAGCTGATAGTCTTTCCATCTCATTATCTGCTCCAAATGGTGGTCAAACACTGACCACTATGTGTTGTCAGCCAGAAAGAATTCTATTGAAAATCTGTGATTCAGTTGATGACAATTCTGCATGAGACAGGAAATGGCGCCAAGTGAAATCAGACAATACTCAGACAAATCAGTTGGTTCGTTCAACAAACCAAGATGCAGCATCTATTCTGGATGTTGCTTGGCCCATTAGCACGATAACCGCAATTTATATGAACAATATATATGCGTCCATGCTGTACTGTTATAAATCTCGCGTTGTGATTGTGCTGTGTGCAGTTATAAAGCACGCGGGGATTGGCAATACACGAGAGAATTGTTAGGAAAAGCACGACACGTAGCGGAGTACTTCTCAACACTTCTCGAGTGTTTTGACATTCCCTGTGTGCTTTATATTTCCAGGCAGCACAGCAAGCAAGTTTTTTATTTCTTTAATTAAATAACAAATTACAATAATTGTTATTTTGGACTCGAATGACGCAACAGAAAGTGCGGGCGCGTGCCGTGTGCTCTCATTAAGCACGCACCCCAAGCAATCAGAAAGCGAGATTTATAACAGTTATTTTATAATTCTTCATTTCCAATACATGCGCATTCACTATATATACACTGCTGACCTGTATGCTGTTCAACATCAGAATACATTTCTTCTTCATCATCCCTCACGCGGTGTTCCTCTTCCTCGTGTCTCGCCGTTTCAGTGACACTGTCTTTGACCTTTTCCCACAGCTTACTGTCAATATCTGCCACACTTATGAACTGGTTAGCGCTTCCTTTGTCTGCTAATAGCTCTCTAGAGTCAACTTCCGGTACGTCACTATCATGATCATCATGGACTTGGTCGCGAGGGAATGTCAAACCCATGAATATATCAGGCGGAAGTACAGGGGCAAACGCTTTTGGTTTGTCCAGTGCAGCGTCTTCACTCCTTTCTCTTGTTGGTTCAGTTTGGTTTCCTTGACTTGCCAATGAACGGGGAAGCTCTTCACCTTCGTCTTCAAAGTGAACATTAGTTCCTTTCTCATGCTTTACTGATCGCTTTCTTGGAACAGGGTGATCTTTTTCTTTATCTTCTTTCATTTCATCCATTAGAGACAGCGCATTAGTTTGCCCTTCGTGTCTTGATGCAAGTGCCATTTCCCTGGCACGTGCTTGCTCTTCTAGACGTTCCTGAAATTCCAACTCCTCCCTGACTCTTTTTCTCACTTCTTTTTCCTCTCGTTGTCTTTCCATTTGCTTCTTCACTTCTTCCTTTACTTCTTTTTCCATTTCTAGTTTCATGCGCTCTTCAAGGTCCTTATCAAATTGTTTCCTAGCTCTTGTTTCGAGTTCTCTACAGTACGCATCCACTTGTGGATTAGATACTTTTGGCGTACTTTGGATATTAAAATACATTTGCTCTTCTTCTGAAAGGTCAAAGTTTTCGCTAATGTTCGACAATTCTAAATCGCTCTCTTCGCTCAACCCTTCATCAAGGGTTACCCTCGACGGCTTTGGCTCTTCGTCTGGGTTTTTCTTAGTTTTACTTGGCTTTGTTCGTTGAGCTGGCTTAACACGCACTTGTTTTGGCTTTACTTGATCTGCTTCTTCTCTATCTTCACGTAGGTGTTCCCTTCTTCTTTGTCTAGGAGTTAGAAGAAGTACAATGTCTGTTAAAAACTCGCGCTCTCAATATATCAATATGCGTTTATGTATTAGCTTTGAAGAGAATAAATAATAGAAGTGAATGAATGGAAACATTGCTTGGATTCCTGAACTGCTGTTTACGTCAATAATCAGCGCGCGCTTTCTTTTGTCTTCTTCTTTGGTGCGGTACTACCACGCGCGCAACAAGTTTTCTGTGTTGCGAAGAGCAACGGTGATTTTTACGTCGTGCGACAAACTTTACTCACATTTGATCCCCAGTCCAGAAATCGAACCCGAGACCCCAGAGGTGTTTATGATCGCACTAGCACTACATCAGACACCCTTGATTCCCCAAATGATGGAAATTTAGATATGAAACTAAAATCTTAATCGTGCAACTCGTCGCGCAACATTATTGTGTTGCAAGTTGCAGCGCGAATGTTGCTCGTATTAACACCCCGCCCGCAACAAATTTTCATGGTTGCAGAGAGTAGAAATAGCTTCTACTTCTGCAACAAGAGCTTGTACTTCTACAATGTTGCGCGACAAGTTGCACGATTTTGTTGCTTATACTTCCGCGCCTTTACCTCGTCATTGTTTGCCTCAAGTCTTTTTCTGGTTCATCGTATTCTCTTCCTGATTTATATCGTTTCTCTTCTTGATTCCTCTTTGGTTTGATATTCTCCTTCTCCATTCTTGAATATCGATGTGACTCCTCCTTCCTCTTTCGCTTCTTTTCAAACGCTGCCAGCACCTCTGGAGGTACGAGTTTAGGCTTTCGTTCTTGTTTTTTCTCAGGCATTCGTAGTAGAGGCATGGACGTTTCATTGCTGAACGCATCGTTAACCGGGATGCTTGTAGAACCAGGGTATCTTGATTGCTTTTCTGGTATGTGCAGCAGGCGATTCTGAGCTCCACCTGTAGGCCTTGCTTCCGCATTCTTCAGGAGCAAAAAAGGATTATTTTTCCTACTCACATCAAGAAACTTTATCTTACTAAGATCAGGCTTGTTTTGGCTTTTGTCTTGACTCGAGGGAAAGCGAAGAAGCGGCAGATCACGAGACTCGGGAGGAAGTTCAAACAGCTGGATAGTCTTTGGGTTTGACACTGGAGCTTGCTTTGGGATGTGAAGTAATGGGAAACTAGTTTGCTCATCAATGTGCTGGTTTTGTGGATATCCTCTAAACATCTTCATTGGAGGCACATTACCAAACCAGCTTTCGTTGGCAGTGGTTGGCTTCTCGCTTAAACGCAGAAGCGGAAAAGGAATGTTGGAACTATTGGTATCACCTCGATCCGGCCACGCATATCGTGGTGGGTGTTGTGGTCCATTATTAAAATCCAACGACCTTCGATCTTCTGAATGTTCCTTTATTCCTTCAGGCGCTCCTTGGTTTATTAACTGCGAGGGGCGTGGAGAAAAAGCAGTTTGGCAGCTTGCATCTCTGCTCTCATCGTACTGCGCACTGAAATCAACTGATACTACTCCCTTGTCTGCGCGATCGCTAAAAAGAACATCTTCATCAATGTCTGTAGGAGCATTAGTTGTATGTTCTGTTTGCGACCCCATGTCTTTGATTGTGTTTCTAGTATAGACAGCAGCATCCTGAGCGACATTTGTGGGTTGCGTTGTCATTGTTGATAACTTGAGCAGAGGTACATGAGTTGTACTTGTGACATTGTCAGGCTGGTGCACCGCATTTGGAGGTCTATGGAAAAAGAACGTATATAAGATAAGCCTAGAAAGATGCAAGGGATTTTAATAAGACATTTGCATTATGGCATCATTAACCTCCACTGCCAGAATCCCCTGTACACTTTCTTTTGTTCAGTTCATAAGCACCAACTGTCTAACTATTCTCACGAGGAAATACTAATTCGAATATGAAAGAAAATTCGCGTAGTGTTCTGGTAGTGGTGGTCAAATGCAAACGTCCTATCACAAAGTAGGCTATTTTTTTAGATTGAAAGTTTGGCCCAGAGCGCACAATGAATAAGTCATATTTTATTTCCACCAATACACTTCCTCTTTTACTCCAAAGAAACGTCCTAAACGCCAGTACAGTTGTAAGTTTTTTTCCACGGTATTTAAGTCCCCTACTGATTCACTTGTTGTATTCAACACACCCATGCAGGCTCAACTAGTAGTCGTTAGCCATTAGAGCAGTTTTCGTATGACAATGAAAAACTTACGGCACGGACCGCGACTTGCCGTGACTGTGTCATTGCCGTGCCGTTTGTGAAAACTTTCGACATTTGGTGCCGTGTCCGCGCCGCGCTGTAACCGTGCCGTGACTTTTCATACTCATATGAAATCTGCTCTATCAATACGTTGACATACAAGTTAAAGATACAAATAAACAAATAATTTATTAATACCTTAAAACTAGGAGCAACTCAACCCCTCCAGACACCGACTGAGACGCGCTGTTTCCAGATACTAGATCACGTGACCTGTCAATCATTTGGTGCTCCTTAAAACCATCATTGGCTACGTCTTGAGCAATTGACCCTGGTTTACTTGCAGGGCTTGAATAGTAATCTGGTTCAGTTGATTGAGGAATGTTTTCCTGATATGGTTGGTGAAAGCCAGCTTCGTGATTGGGTAGAAGACTGGGAGTTGCCTCATGTGAACCATGCAAATCAGCTTCGCGATTGGGTGGAGGGTTGGAACTAGTGTCACGTGAATCGTTACGTAAGAGGCCCCTCGGTGCATTAGTTAACTGCTCTGCAGTCTTGTTGGTTACTCCTTCCAGAGGCTTGACCTTCGAGCCAGGTTTGCGAGATTTTGGTATTCTAGAATTATCTGTAATAGAAAGTCGTTAGTTTTACAGTGAAAAATACTGGACCTTAATCACATCGTTTCCAATGAGTTCATACGCTGTAACTGAAACATTTCCACAACGGCCACAAAATTGTATTCCCACGGTGGCCAATGTGTCAGTAGAGATTCGACTGTAGAAAACTGATTATTTACTGATTATTTACCTCTTATTGTTTGAAGTGGTTCACTTTTCGCTTTAATACCACCATCAAGCACGTCGTCAACTTGCTCGTCCAGATAGAGGGATCTCTTCGCTGATTTGTCTTTCTTCCGAGATCTCTTATCTTTGGGTGGTACTTTGTCTTGGATAGGTCTCGCAACTGTTGATTCTAAACGAAGAAACTTGAATGAATATTGCTTTCGTGTGTGATGCCATGACAAAACCAGAAACAGCCAATGCAAATATATCTTGACAAAATGATAAACAGATTTAAGGAAGAAACTTAGAAAGAATTTGAGGTTTAAAGAGAGGGACGGATGGATGAATAGATAGAATGGAATAATGGACTAGAGGCATCGACGGATGGAAGGCTGGATATAGGTGTTTGGATAGACGAGATGGAAGGATGGAGAAAATGGATGGATGGATGAATGAATGGGATGGAAGGATGAAATGATGGATGGAGAGAGATGGATGGGATGGAAGGATTGAGAGAGAGATTGAAGAATGGATATGGATGGATGGATGAGAGAGATAGAAAGATGGATGAATGGATGGGATGGAAGGATGGAGAAAGATTGACGACTGGATGAATGGGAATGGGTGAACTATACAGGAAAGAATAGACTTCTTACTTATTTGCAACTTAACCATTTTTTTAACCGGCCTCGGCTCATGGACTATTTATTCACATACACCTTAAAGAACAATCCACCTTAACGTGTGCATTCATTACCTGTGTCTGAATGATGCGCTGCTACTGCTTCGAGCTTTTTTTCATGTTTCAAGCGACCTTTTCTTGAGCCTCCTCTCTTTTCTTGTCTTCCATGGCTCTCTTCCTCCGTTGTAGGACTTTGGACCATGATTCGTGGGATATCTGTATCGCTGGATGCTCTCCTCAACAAAGTGCCTGATGGCCATTCCGCGGTGAATCCTTGGCTGCCTTGTGAAGGTCTCTCTTGTACAAGACATTCTTGTACGACTAAAGAAGGGTGGTCGATAGGTTTTGGAACTTGCTTGAGGAACTCAGGGTTAACCTGAAGGATAACATCAATATCAATATACAGTGGAAGTTTTTCAGAGCATTGTTCACCCATAGTATTTATTTATTCACATTGATATTTTAACAGGATGCTCCTTCACTTTAGTGATTTTTAAGAAGGCCCTGTAAAACTAATTTTTATGCATCAAAAGGGTGTTAAGATAAAGTTGAAGGCAAATTATCGAAACATAATGAGATTACAATTATGGAAAAAATGTAAAAATTCAAATAGCATACTTTAAAGAGTTCATTCAGAAAAAAATTAAATTGAGAAATGTTTGAAGATTACTAACAACGTCACTTAGATTGTTCCATTCTTTAAGGGCTTGGTATTGTAATTATAATCATTCTTGCAAGCATGAAAATTAAAGACATCACGAGTCACACCTACATCTTCATTTAATTCCCATGGTCCATAGATGTTTTTGAGCAGCCATAAACTGTTGACTAACATTGGTAATTCAAAATGTACTTTCATCACAGGAAGCACATCACTGGCTCGTGTGACTGCCTTCTCGATGTTGCTACTGCCTTCAGAAGACCACCTGAAGAACCGGGATAAAAGAATACTTGACCATTAAATCTACCCATTTCCTTCCTCCCTCCCTCCTTCCCTCCCTCCCTTCCATCCTTTCTTCCTACTGTTTTCTCTTATTTTCTTCCAGTGTTGTTTTATCTGGTATGGTAAGGAACCACCAAACAATGGAAGCCCACCATGTCTTGCTCGTCGTTGTACTGCAGCACTTTACATTACTTTCTATATCTAGATTGTTAAATTGATAAGTAGACGGATCTGCATCATATCAGTCCCCTAATAACTCCTAGCTTCCTCATTACAAATGACAAGGGAACGAATTGTGAAATTAGAACAATAACTCACCTGCTTAGAAAGGCCAAATTTGGTAGCATCTCCATGATTTCGTTTCCAAGGACAACAAGCCCTGAATTTCCGGTTGCTTTAGTGATATCATTCAAGCTGTTGCTTCGTTTGACGTCTGTTTGTCCATCACGTAGGTGAAGATAAGGTTTACCACCTGGTTTGCTCGTGCGAACATCTGAATAGCTTTGGCTACGACATAGAAAACTCCCTGCAGTCTTTTTTCTTTTATCCACACTTGCTTTGTCGTGCAACTCTTTCAAAGCTTTGTTCTCAGAAAACGTGAACAGCTTTTCATAAGGAAGAAGTAAAGGAACTGAGCTTGTCGTTGTGGCTTGACCAGGAAACTGCGAAGCAGTTTTAGTAAAAGATATGAGAAAAAATGTGTCGAGAAAATCGAGGTATGCTTGAGAAGTTTCGAAGATTGTCGCTCCAACGCTAGGAATATTTTTACTCGTGGTGAATAAAGTTTGAGCCTTTGATTTAATGTTTGATTGCAAGCGGTCTTCAATGTTGACTCGCGGGAAGATTTCTCTATGGACGTCGCCAAAGAGATGGTGTCGCTCTTTCAGTTCATCTTCCCAATCAACACATTTCATTCGGTAAAACACCGACAAAGGCTCGTCGGAATTGTCTTCCTCAATGCTACCAGCCTCTTGCAAGGATATGCCACGAAATTGCGTCATAAGTCGTTTAAATTTCGCTCTTCCTGATGTGTTCGGGATGAGATTTGGATCTGGGAAGTGTCGGGCTGTGATTTCTGCTGTAGCTATGCTTGGTTGCATCTCTGAGAGAAGAGTTAGTAAGGTGTCCGAGATTTGGGATGTTGCTCCGAGGAAAGAACTGAATGGATGGAGCTCCAATGTCCATTGAAGAGTTTCCCAGCACAAGCCATCGATTAGGTCTGCAGTCTAACAACAGGAAAGAAAGACCAAACTACTGTCAAGACTAAGAAATCCATTCATCCGTCCGTCCATCCTTCGATACTCCATCCATACTTCCTTTCTTTCATCCATCTTTCCTACCCTCCTTCCCTCCCCCTCCTTCCTTCCTCCCTTCCTTCCATCCATCCATCCATCCCTCGCTCCCTCCCTCCCTCCCTCCCTTCATCCTTCCTTCCTTCATTCGTTCGTTCTTTCCTTGCTTCCTTACATCCATCCATCCTTTCATCCATTAAAATAAATAAATAAACAAATTCCTTTCTTGTTTGCTTCCTTACTTCCATCCTATCTTTCCTCTTTCCCCTCTTCCGTTCTTTCTTCTTTCCACTCATGAAAGCCCAAGAAGAGGTTAGCTTACCTGCGGGTCACTTTCCCCTTCATTTCTTGCTCGTCTGTACTTTCTGGCACAGTTGCTCATCTTATCCCTGGCATGAAGCATCCACATTACAAAACAAAACTGCTGGAAGCAAGCTAACACTACACTGACTGACGAACTGTGGATGGTACTTGGACGAGGAGGGCTTGGTTTTCCTGGAGAAGAAAAAGAAATATAACTGATGATTAATTTTGGAATAAAGCAAAGCAAAGTTGAGTCAGTGCTAAGGTGATTGCCTCCCCATTTCACGAAGTATTTTTAATTTATCCTACAAATTTGTCAGAAATTATCTAAAAAATTGTAACGAGTTTTAATGGCCGCACGAAAAAGAGACAGAGGGGTGTAAGGTAGAAAAGAACCAGAGAAATTCAAAATTACGATACCTTTACTTTTCGGAGAATTTCTTTTCAGCGCCTTAGCCAGACTCTCCTCTGCTGCAACAAAGGTGCTCGTCATCTCAGAGTGGTCCACGAGAGACTGCGGCACTACAAATTCCTGGTCATCTTTTGGTACGTTGTACCATTTTTCATTGGCCACGGTTAGTTCCTGGACATACCACTGAATGCATGCTGCCATACAGTTGGATGAGTGGAATAAAGTTAAAAGTTTCTGGACTATGACCGCGATTTCTGAGCGTAGTTGTCGTTCGCGGTAAACACGGGGTAGAAGAACTTCCTGTAAAAAAAATTAAGCTCAGTCGTTTGAAATTTTGATTGAAGGAAGCCAAAATATGAAATGTTTTCTGGGTACCGTAATTTTGAAAATAGCAAATGCATTTTGTGGCGCCAATCCATCTTTTGCGACCATCTTGGTCATTGACCAGGACACAGAAGCCCTGCAAGGGGATCATGCAGTGAAAAATCTAAGCTCCTCCTTTTGCACCGTGCGGCTTTTGAGTTATGATTTTTCAAATTAAAAACTTTGCGCACATTTGAAGGTTTCTATCATTGTCATAGCAATGTGTTACGTCATATTTCTATTCTCATACTAATCTTTACTTAATATTTCCAGGGTCCTTTTTTAATGCATATGCCAGTTAAAAAAACCATTCTAGCCTCCTTAAAAAATTTCCTCCAATTTTTATGATGTGTTACCTTTTCTGTAGTTGGAGGCTGTGGGCAGAACAGTGGAGGGGCTGGTAAGTACAATTCCTCTGGGACAATCCATTCCATCTGTGACACTAAACCAAGCAAGTCACGCAACATCTTCCACGTTAAAACAGGCACAATGTCCAGCCCAGCGACCACACTAGCTTGAAGCATTTTCCCAACATCTTTCACTAACTTATCATCTATCTCAAGCTCTAGGTTCCCATGGTTGGGTTCTTCAACCATGAAACGTTTTTTGATTGGAGTAGAGGTTGCGTCATCCGGTATCTCAATAGAAATTTTTTGAATGCTTGGTAAAGTAGATTGAGGTGAGTGAAATATCGGGTGTAATCGCACGAGGACGATTTTTTCAGGTGTAACATCATCTGGTAAACTTGGGAGAAGAGTTGCTGGTAGATTTTCTGCCAAAGAGCACTTTGATATATTAGCATGAGCCACAGATAGTAGCAGAGCGTGCTTCCAATCTCCTAGATTGTTGGTTAGCCACGCAGCTTCTCCAATCAGACCAGACACTAACATGAACTCTAAGGCATTATTTGCGCTCCAGATATCAGATACTCCTTGATCTCTGGCAGCTGCTGAAACCTTTTCTCTATCAAGGTGCAAGGCTTCCATTCCTTGAGACAGTGCAAAGGACTCGTCTGAAGTACTGTCCAGTTTACTGGACTCTGCGCTTATGTAAAAAGGTGGTAATGCTTCTGGATGGTACGACGGGAAGATATACAGAGGTAGATTAGAAAAATAGGCCGCCATGAAACGAGCAAGGCTTTGTACCACAGGGACCCCACATTTGTCAGCAACACGAAGGATAGGAAAGGTTTGAAGAAGAACACTCAGTATTTGACTTGTGGCATAATCCTGGCTGCCAGATGGACGGGAAGCATTGATGATGGGAACAAATAAAGAGCTCAGTGAAGAATCAAAATGCTCTAATGGCGGTTCCATGAGAGAAAACACAAGTTCTAGAGCAGATCTCAGGTTATACTGCTGCAGATTGACATAGAGTATAGCAAGTAAAGTCTCTGCGGTCTTGTCACTTACACTGACTGTTGATAGAGCAACATCAGGAGTGTTGAATTCTCGTCTTTGATGAGGTGACTTGATACTAGAAGCATCGAGAAGACGGTCGAGGGAGCCTGCTTTCCGCAGCCTTGTTGGGGTACTTTGCTTCGGCGACTGGATACCACGGTTCGCTCGTTTTCGTCCAAAAAGCGAATTCCCGGGACTGTCTATCATATGTAACCCAGTTGCAGTAATGGCGGTGTCATCTTGGTTTCTTTCGGCGATAGAGACGACAGCAGCTGCATGGTCAGCCTTTGCAGGGCCTGTTGAGGGTATCGCTACCCCTGCATCCTGTAGCTTCTTCTGAATGTCACAGAGAAGCTGTGTCATTACATCAGATCCGCTGCCATCAACCTCATCTTCCATTTCCTTCCTTAGTTTATTCGACTTCTTACAAGAGTTTGCAGTGTAGTTGTACAGCAATAGCCATGGCGCAGACAAAGACGACGCTACTTGGGATCTTTGCTTAGAGAAGCCTTCAGACCCATCGCTCTCACTGGACAGATCTGCTTGATCAGAATCTTTACCACTTTTTGGGCCACCATGGCCACTTTTAGTAGGACTAAAACGATCTGCTGACCCAGTAGACTTCGAACTGAGCTTCCAGGAATAAACCGTACCAAGAACCACCTCAGAAAACTCAAGGAACTGAATAGAACTGGAGATTTTAAGCACATCTGAGAAATACTTGCAACCGAGAATTTCTTTGATGATACCATGGACCAGCCTTAATGCTAAGGAAAATGCGTTCCTGTTCTTTGAATCCCAATGAAAAAGCTCCATCGCCATCTTGAAATAAGTGAAGCAATCCTTAAGCCTCTGAGTCTGAGATTCTAACTGCGGCCGGCCTGCTTTAAGTTCTTTAACCGTTCTTGAAACCATTTTAAGAGAACTAGTCAGAGTTCCTTCTAGAGATTCGTGGTCTCGTAGAAGAACTGAAAATAATTTCACAATTATACGAACAACAGAGTAAAGAACGGTACTGATGTCCTTAGTCCAGTTAGGTCCAGCCGAAGTACCAAGTGCGAGAGCTTTGAGAGAGATGTTTTGCGCTTCGACGAATTTCCATGCCTTGTCTTGGTGTTCTGGTGGTGAGGTGTACTGGGATGGTATGATTATTGGCATGAAGGCCATTCCTTGGTCACCACTTGCAAGACCATAACCTTGTGGTGATAAGAAAGTAAGTATTAAATCTGCATCTATTATTTAAATTAATGGTTCATTCAGTGATTCACTCACTCGTTCACACTTCTACCAGCCCTACCCACTCACTCGCCTGTAAATCTTCAACGATACCTTTAAACAACCTCTTAGCTGATCAAAGTCAGGACACGGCTAACTCACAGACCAAACCCTGAAACAACCTCTTCATTGGGTCAGAGCGAAAAGCCATCAGATGATATTAATTATTTCTTGGAAGTTGATGGTTTACCTGCTAAAGAGCTCGAGCTGGATAAAGTGTTCTCACTCATCTCCTCGACAGATTGCACCCTACTTAGGTTCGAATCCAACTGGAATAGATTGACGCGGCTGGTTGAGTTGGATGGCTGTTCAATATTTTGATCCACTTCTGACTCGGGAACAAGTCTAAAAAACATGCAAAATATCAGGTGAGGTGTGACTGTGATCAGAAATACAAATGAATGGAAATCCTGAAAGAGGGAAGGCATGTTGTAAAATAGTGACTAGAAAAACTTGGGAATTCAGAGGAAAATAATATTCTAAAATATTGACTGATAAGGGCACAGGAGATAAAACTCCACTACGCCACCATTGATTCCCAAGTGTTCCTTACCTTGAAACAGAAGTCATGAATGACGAGATAACTCCCTTATAATTAGCAATATTGGGTAACTGCATGACTGTTACTAAGTAACCATCTGAAGTGAGGATCACAGGATGGTTTGGATGAACTGCTACTGAAAATCTTTGTCGTAGTATATCAGCATCTGAGCATGATGACATGGATGAGTCACTCTCGCCATTGATCTTTGGTTTGCTGGGGAAATTAGAGATTGATAACACTCAAAATTCAGTTAAATTAAAATAATAAAGAAACAAATAAATAAATAAATAAGGATTAACAGTGGATTCCACAGAGTGGCTCTTCTTTCACTGGATTCCAATTGGAATTTAGAAGTTGATTTTTGTGGAGAGAGTTAAACCTGATAACCTGAAGAAAAACCCTTGAAGCACGGGACAGAACCAACAAACAACTCTACTCACATACAACAACGAGCCCTGCAGGGTTTGAACCTGTGGACGAATAGCTACTCTGCAGAGATGCAACTGCCAAATCCCATGTATTTATTTTTCTTTTCTTTTATTTAAATTTCCCATGTATTGTATAGATTAAAATACTTACCGAAAACTGATTCTAGGATGTAAAGGCAGGTAGTAATTAGGACCCATATCCACAGAGCATTCTGCTGTACTGATGAGCACAGGTTCGCCTAGTTTAGTTAAGATAGTGAGTGAGCCACAACGAGTAATCGCCACCAGAAGCAAACTATCTCTTGTCCAGGCCATGTCTGCTATCCACCATAATCTACGACAAAGTATGTGAGCAAAGCTTAATCATGCAACCCATGGTAGGACATCTTTTGAAAGGGTCTAGAATAAAAGCCAGTCATCAGACAATGTTCGGCCAGAATTGGAACTTGTCCTGTCATATCTTTGCCTTGCCAGTCATTTTGAACAGTAACGTTGATCCAGAAACAAGGTCTGAACGAGCTAAGACTAACCTGGCCAGTGACCAGGATCATTAACTGACTGGCCATTATTTCAAGCCCTATTTTGAACATATGTTTTTTCTACAGCATACTTACTTCCCTTTGGCTGGCACATTGTCATTTCTCACCCTGCCACACCCCTTTAAATCTGTGACAATTGCTGCCGATGAACTTGCAGTAGAATAGAACATCATTCTAGAGTCTGTAGCCACCTTCTGGTTCATAGCAATAGCTAGCACTTGACCATCATTAGAAAAACGGGCAACATAAGCTTTACTGGACTTGATGACTCTCTTGGCTGGAGTCAGGCTGTGAAGAGAGTGCACAAAGGTGTGCCACTTGGCAGTGAAACTAAGGGGGACACCTGCAAATAAGAACATAGAACTTACAGTATGTTCAATTCCAGACTGGACTTGGCATAAATTATGTGAGTAGAGTTTGTTAAGGCTCAGATACACGGTGCAACATTCCATGCAACATTGCTTGCAACATTATGATTACAGTACTATTTCAGCAGCCAAATCAGAGAAAATCTCGATTTTTTCATTTAATTTACGAGGATAAAACAAATAACATAAACAAAATTAAACAGACGTTCCAATTTTTATATTTTAGTGTGATGTTTCACGCAATGTTGCACTGTGTGTTGGAGCCTTTACACTGTAGGTCTCTCCATTGATTCAAGAGTTTTTCCTGGGTTCTTCAGTTTTCCTCCCTCCACAAAACCCAACATGCTAAATTCAAATTCAATCTGTGAGATAGCCCTGATTTAGATCAGAGGTTTTCTCAGGGCAGATAAAATTTGAAGGTTTTTTTGAAGGTTGAATAGTGTGGTAGTAGAATAGTCCCCTTCACAGTTCCCTTCCCATCTCGAAAGGCATGGTGAGCTTACAATGATAGAGACCTTTTTAACACCTTGGACAATCATTCACATGTCTCTATCATTGCAATCTCACTGTTCATCTAATTTATACGGTATGCAAAGGCATGGTTACCTTTCAAGACTGTGCAGGGAACTGTGAAAGGGACTATTGGCTTTCCAGACTTACCATCATGACTTAAGTTTGAGACTCCATCACTCCTTTGTCCAACAGGTTCCATTCCAAAATTTCCATCAATCTGGGGCCATTGTAACTGTATTGTGGTGATATGCATTTTGTCACTTTTGTTAAATATCCAAGATACCATGGCACACTGGCCTAGAACCTTTGAAAATAACAGGAGCATCAAATGAGAAAGCTCCAACTTCAAATGCATAATCATTATATTACATGTGACATAAATTAAGTGCATTTTTCAAGAGTGTCAATTGATATGTCCATGATTTATTACAGTGCGAATTTAAAAACTTGGGGCACCCAGAAATATTTCAGAAATCATGTATTGTTCATTAACCAATCTGAAACAACTCTCTATCTGCAAGAATGTCAACTGATTTGTAGTCAGATAAACTTCTTGTACTTAGAGAGTCATTTCAGATTGTTCAACGAACAGTAACCAATTTCTGAATCATTTCTTGGTGCTCATGGTTTTTTGATTCATTATGTAACAGATTGATGAACTCACCTGATCCTCAAAGAATATTGCATTAACTGCACTTTCTTTATCTTGGTCTGTTGGCAGGAGGTATTCACCACTCTGGATCTGTACCCATGTGCCAGTGAATGGCTCACCTATGGGTAGAATAAGAAATGCTTTGATATTATATACCAGTAACTGTTACAACTTACTGTATATAAACTAGATATAAATGGTGTGCTAAGGGTGGTGTAGCTGTAGCTATTTAATAGCACACTTGCCTTTTACCACTGGGGTCTCCTTTTTGATATGTAAGTATGCCCTGTCCTGACTTACATAGCTAGACTGATCAGCCAGATCTAATGTTTCAGGGTTCATCAAAAGTTGATGGAGTTATACAATCATGCACATGTGTGCCTTTCAGCTTGCAAGAATTTTCAAGATTTTTAGTTAGAAAATATATGATTTTCGTTTTCTCTGAGTATGCAAAAAATGTTGTGAATATACTTTTGTGAGACCAAGATACTGTATTAATATGTAATTAATACATGGCATAGGGTAACTCAGGGAAATATATGAATTAATATATATTTATTGGATGAATGTCTTTTTATAAATAGGGTGCAATACCAACCCCTCTCCATGACATTCATTGCAGTTATATATATCCTTGGATATATTTTTCTACTAATACTATATATATCTGCACTCTTTTCATATTACCTGGGTGTGTAGGGAATGCATCATTCTCTGTCTCCCACAGAAAAAGCTGATCAAGGCTGGACAGCAAGAGAATCTTTGTACCAGAGTTAGAAATAAAAAGATGAACTGGTTTGTTGTCTGAAAAACAAGACAGTAAAGCATTATTTTCATAATCATCAACACAGCTAGCAACATCAACACATTAATCAAATTTCCAATGGTGATTGAGTTAGATTTTTTAATCTATGGAAGCCAAGATCACAGCTATCTTGCACAGGTGCAGTAATAATTATGAAAATGGGAGTAATGAGCTGTGACAAATTTTCCTGGAATGATTTTGGCAACAAAGACAGGATTGTACCCAAGTTTTTTTTGGACTGGAGTATCTAGATCATTTTCACTCATGTAACAAGGTGGCCATATTGGTGTACATGTACCAAACAATAGAACAGTTTCTGCATAAAAATAGAGTTCAATTCCCAGAATATAGAAAACGTTGTGTTTGGGTACACCAATATGGCCACTCTGACATCACATGAAAATGGCCTATAATAATTATTTAAAGTGTTACTTACTTGATCCAAGAACATTTCTGATCTTGTCCAAAACAGGTGTAGTGTGCAAGGAGTCAGTATCTCTGTTCCATACGAATACTTTACCAGACCTTAGAGCACCAGCAAGAAACAGTCCTAACAAATAAGAATAATAAACAACATTAAATGTTATTAGGAAAATAAATTGAGATAAAGAAACAAAATATATAATTTCATTGATTACTTTTCAGCATGGATCTTATGTAATAAATTATACATTAATATATAGTATCTATATTGAATAATCCTAATAAAATTGAATATACTTAATCAAAAGCTTCCCTAAAAAGGTGCATGAGTCTTAAAAAGATTTTAAATTTGGACACCGAGCCATGGCCAGGGGTCTTAATATCTTGAGATAAGGAATTCCATAAATAAGGAGCTGCATATAATAAAATGCGCCCTACTGTATATCCATAAGAACGTAAATTATAGCTAGTCATGACTAAATTATTTCTCGATGATGATCTTAGAGTACTTGTAATGCTTGAAAAAATACATCATCAGTACAAACAATAGATGTAACTTGAACAATGAATCTTAAAATCTCTCAAAAAACTCCCTCCTTGCCCCCTCCCATCCAAAAAATGAAAGACATGGTATATATTTTGCCTAGCTCTCTACTACAGTGGTTTTCATATTTCTGCAACCTAACCAGCTCCAGACGTCTGGCATTTAGACTCCTTTCAATCAAACTTACAATGGACAAAACATTGACAGAAACCAAAACACCAGACGTCTGGAGTCAATAGGTCACACAAATATGAAAAGTGCTGTAACTTCTGATCAGCTTTTTACCATTTGAAGAAGTGTTGAGTGCTTGTACATCAATCAAGAATGGCTGTACAGATGGTATTTTCTTGCGTGTTTTTCCAGTCGGCAGGTAAAGCTGACTTACTCGCTGCTTGTCCAGTAAATATAGACCACCCTGGTCCTTAAACATAATACACAAAAAAATCTAAAATATAGCAAGCTTTTTTTTAAAAAAACATCTATGCCTTTGACATCGTAGGGAATAATATTTGGGGAAGGGGGGCCGGGGGATAGTTTAGCAAATAACTTGGTTAGCCCTAGGGGTGTACCTCAAATAGTGTTTTTGTTTGTGTTGTTGTTGTTGCTGTTGTTTTGTTTTTTTCCCTTCTTGTTTTAATCAATCATTATTTATTGGTACTAAATACATACAACTTATTTTAGCTAAGAGTTTCGAATTTCAAATATTATTTGAAGTTTTAGATTCGCCTGAATGAACGGTGAACTCGAGTTAAACCAAGTGAAGCCAGGCGAACCCAAATTATTTTAACGACATGTCACACAATAAGCTCTTGAAGTAGCAGGGTCTAAGGTTACGAGGAACATTCCTAAACTATAATAACATAAAACGAATTTTTCCTGGTTTAAAAAAAAGGCTTGATAAGTAAGCTAACGTAAACAAACTTACCTTTCCAATCCAAGCTATTTTTGGCCATGGTTTTTTCCTTTTTATTGACGTTGAAGCAAGCACAGTCAAGTTTAAATTCATTTTCTTGTGCTTTTGTCCTTTATGCGAGTGTAGAATAAGTTTTGGGAATTGTTTTTCAGAAATAATGCCATTTTGTTTATATTTTGTAGGTTCAAAAATTTCCGCTACAAGAATGTTTACTGGCCGCCATTTTGAATGACTAGGTATCAGGCTACACGACCGTGTGAACACAGGAACCCCACGTATTAACGAAAAAAACGAGCGATTGAGAAGAAGGAAAGTAGAGGAAAGGAAAGGAAAAGAAAGAAAAGAAAAATGGTCAGGAAAATAAATTGAATAAGACGTAAGAGAAAGGAAACGAATAAAAAGGGAAAGAAAGGGAACAGAATGGAATGGAAGGGAATAGAATGGAATGAAATGGAATGGAACAGAAACAAAAGAAAAGAAAAGAAAAGAAAAAAATAAAACTGTTTTTTTTCTAAACAATTTTGTTTAATATTTAAACGAGATAAGGAATATCTAAATTACAGTTTATTTTTAGTATTCAATATAATATTGATATATCAATCTTCAGCAATTATCACACGATGCGGTTTTCTTTTGCGCTTACATTTCCTGTGAAAAGTACGGTCCTCACAATCTTCATCCCGGCTCCCTCCATCAGTCTCCAAGCACGTCTCTGTGCACAGTTTACCATCGTAGAGACATCCATACAGCTCAAAACATAGCTCACACTGATGCACACAAGCGCGCTCTCCCTTAGTTTTGGCGAACCTTGACACGGAACGTGCGGCGATGAGCGAAGTAAGAAGAATAATAGCTTGTATGGTTATTGAAGCCTTCATGACGGTATCAAACACAGGAATCCCACTTTAAATGAAATTGGTAAATCAAAATAAAATATAAATCTTGAAGTTGCTTCTATGAAATAGCTTATAAAATTAATAAAGCAAGACGTATTATTGCTAGAATGATTACCATTCCAAGGGAACCAACTTTAGATGGCCTAATTTGGCACAAAATGATTTGTTTTTACATAACAGAAATGCAACACAACAGAAGTAGATATTATCTGTTTTTCTTACTTTTTTGTGTGGCTTTGTTTTGGTTAAAGGAAAGATGGTAAGTTCTGAGAAATCTTGGTCGTAAAGAAAAGGGGACCGCACAAAAAAAGGAACAAAGAAAACAAGGAAAGAAAAAAAGTGAAAGAAAAAACGATAGCTCCTAGTAAAATGTTTTTCAAATATTACCAAAAAATCCATGGTAAAACTAAAATCTCATATGAAGAATAACATATATTTACCTATACTTATATACGCGTTATTATCAGTATCTCCCCAGGCCTCTCTCTGCTGTTAACGTTCAATGTCTTGTCTTGCTTTTCGTACTCCAGGCAAGATGATTGATATATAACTACACAATTAGACTATTTGCCCTCCCCAGACAAATGTGTCCAGTAAAACAACAAACAGTTCAATCGTTTCGGAAAAGACGACTAAAACTCTAATGAATTATTTATTAAAGCCAAATTTAATTAATCTCTGACAATCAAGTTCAAAATTTTTTATTGACCTGACAAAATCATCTTGAGATTAACTTGTACCTGTTGAAACTCGATAAACCGATTCAAAATAATGTATGAAAGAGTAGATATATGTTCCCGTATGCATTCTTAATCCCAGACCCCATTTTGTTTAAAGGGGGACTAGTACGAAAATCGTTCAAAATTTAATTCGGCTGAAACTTTCCTAGAATAATCTCTAAGGGTCTAATAAACACTGGTTAAAGTTTTTTCTTGATATTCCGAAGGGAAGTATTATATTTTTACGAATTTTTAAAGAAGTCAGTGACGTCATTTACTCAACACCATACATCGCTCTATACATTTCCCTGTATTTTGTGATCAAAATATTCGCTCGTTCCATACTCAATACTGAAAAAAAGAGACTTAAAAATCAATTGTAATCACAATAAACGTCAGTGAAGTCTTTCAGCCGACCTTTGGGCTTTATAGAAATAAAATAAATCAAGAAGTTATTTACAAAGAAATGTATGGAGCGGTGTTTAGTGTTGAGTAAATGACGTCACTGACTCCGTTAAAGATTCGTAAAAATATAATACTTCCCTTCGGAATATCAAGAAAAAAAATGATCTAGTGTTTATTAGAGCCTTAAAGATCATTCCAAGAAAGTTTCAGCCGAATTAAATTTTGAGCGATTTTCGTACTAGTCCCCCTTTAAGTTGCGCTTTAATTAGATTGCTGAAGCCATGGCTTCCGTTGCGTTTCCTATCTCTACTACCGCTTCTTTTGGTTCTATCGCTTCTACTGCTAGTTCCACTGGGTCTTCAGTTTTGCTCTGGCCCGTTGCAGTTCCTACTGATCCTTTTGTCTCAGTCTCGTCTACTGTCCCCTCCATTCTTGTCTGATCTTCTGCGACATATTCAGTTCTTCCACATGATTCATGACTCTCAAGATCTTCTGTCTTCGTTTCACTACACAAGCTTTCAGAAGTCATTATATTTTCAGCCTCGACTAAGGTTATAAAAGCTTCGATATCTCCCTCTCCATCATTCATTTGCTGCGGCATCTGGTCTATTGTCCATTCCAAGGGCTGTAATCCATCTACTTCTATGCCCTCAAGAGTTTCTAGATCTTCAAAAGACAAGTCCAAGACAAACGAATCCATACCGGCCATCAGTGGAACATACAAAGCAGGATCAAGCATTGCTGCTTTCCTAATTTTCTTTCTGTATTTGATAACCTTGCTCAAGGTGTCGTCGTTGAATTGCCCAGCAAATGTCTGACTCGATTCACCTTTATTATTTGAAGGCGTTTCTTGGTTCTCATTCTCAGTGAACCGCGTTTCTCTTGTTTCTTGGTTGTACTTATTTTCCGTGAGTTGTGTTTCTCCCAATTCTTGATTGTTCTTATTCTCATAGATCAGTGTTTCTTCTGTTTCTTGAATGTTCTTATTCTTCTTGAGTTGCGTTTCTCCCTTCTCTTGATTGCTCTTATTCTCAAAGAGCCGTGTTTCTCCAGGTTCATGAGTCTTCTCATGCGTTTCTCTCGATTCTTTATTGTTCTCATTCTCAGAGACCAGTATTTCTTCTCTTTCGTGATTGTTCTTATTTTTCTTGCGTTGCGTTTCTCCCTTCTCTTGATTGTTCTTATTCTCAGACACCCATGTTTCTCTAGATTTCTGATTCTTCTCATTTTCCAGGAGTTGTGCTTCTCCCGATTCTTGATTTTCATTTTTAAAGGTTTGTTTTCCTGTGATGCCTAATGGTTGGCTGGTATTTTTAAGCACGCGGTGTCTGTAAGGCGTAGCAGATGGACGTCCATCGTCTGTCAAGCTTCCCATTAGAAAATTCTGAGCCGACCACATGTTCAAAATTTTGAGTGCGCTATTCGAAATTATTAGAAATCCGGCAGGAATTAATATTACGTGAATACTTTCAAAGATTGACAAAAATTATAAGACATTTTGCTAGGAATGCTCTATTAACCAATCAGAATTCGAGTTTTCGTGTCGTCGTTAATCGCTCAATTTGCGTCATAAAAATTGCACGCGAGACGACGCACACACGCGCACGACAATCCATGTGGCCATGGTAACCGCGCGTGCAATGATGTCTTGGTGATGGCAATATTGTTTTTTATCTTTAGTTTTATTTTCTTGAACAAATGTGAATGTTTGATAGTCTTATACGTATATGATGCTGACTATGGATAATTAAGTAATTAGTATCTAAACCTTGATAAATATTCAAGAATATTTTTCATCTGTTATAATTTATTTCTTTTCGGCTGTACATTGAAGCTCCAACCGGCATTGGCTGCCGGACACAATGTGGAGCTGTTTAAAAAAATCAGAATTAGTATATATATAGATATCGAATGTCTTTCTGTATATACCCACAAATACCTAGTAATCTTATTGTCAAGTTAGACTGATGTTGTTATTGAAGCCTAGGCCAGGCAATTGCGAATCAGGAAACCAATTGAGGCTTCTGTTAATTCTAGAATTCAATCCATTTCGTATGCTTCTGATCTCCTGCCACCATCAGAATTGCAGACTACTCGGTCGATCCATCCTCGGGTACTAGCTCATCTCCTTGTAGCTCCATGCACCTTCAGAGCTGATGTTATCTTCCACTCCATTCTCATACCCTGTATCGTTCGCTGCCACCATCGATTCTACAGCTGAGCTGTTGTCTTCTGCTCAGTCTTCTCATTGGCATCTTTTACCAATTCTATTTGTGAATTTGCTGTGCTGACTGATGACAGATCAATCCAGAGGTTGTTTCAGGATTCATCCAAATTGATTAAGAGTGCTACCTCAATGAGAGCCTCTGAGCTGCTTTCCTCTGCTCCATTTTCGTAGCCAGCGTCTTCCTCTACCTCAGTGGGTGTCATGAAGCTCCATTCTTCTAATTCCTCATCCACATTGCCATCGTCCTCTGTGACCACCATCGATGGCGCAGAGCTGCTGTCAAACGTATCGGCTCCATTATCAGAGAAGCCTTGTTCTGTTTCCATAGCTGATGATGAACTCCGAGATACCACACGACTTCTGTAGTCAAGAACTATCGGCCACGCCCAGACAAGTTCTCTCTTGGCTTCCTCTAATTCTTCGTCACTCCTGTCCTGATTAAAATAATAATCTGCAAGAGCTTCGAAGGTGATCTCTAGTTCTTCAGCATTCCTCACATGTTGAAGGTGGACAATCCTTGGAGTCGGAACCAATGTAGCTTCTTCTTTTTCGTCTTCTTCAGCTTCTGCTGCTTGTTCTTTTCCAATTGGCTCTTGCGACACGGTTCCTTCAGCGTTGGCCACATCCTCTTCTCTCAAATTTTCAGATTTTGCACGTCGCGCTAAGTGTTCCATCTGATTTTCAGCCTGTGGTTTCTTCTGCCTTTCTAGAACTTTCTTGGATCGTCTCCTTTCATTGAACTGCCTGACATGTTTCTGTGGCAATTCTACAGCTGACATGAGTTTTTGGTTCTTGACGGTCGTCTCATCTTTACTCCGATGAACATCTTGTTCAATTCCAAACAAGCTGGTCAGTCTTTCATCTCTGTAATATCTGTAACCATAATAACCCGCTGCAGCTACTCCTCCTACCGCCAAGGTTCCAAGAATGATATTTCTCGCTGAAAACATTGTAACAATTCGATTTTAAAAGCGCTTTTTCTCAAAACTTATTGAAACTTAATTAATCAATTAAAGGAATCTTTTCTATGACGTCACTCATTACTCGTGACATCACTCTTCTTATTTATCAATTATAGAAGTTCTGCCATTCCGGTTCACCAGCGATTGAAAGAGGCGAAATTTGTTTTTGTATTAGCTGACCCAGTCAAACATAAATATGTAAAACCGTGTAAGTGAATGAATTTTTTCTGAACAATTAGCCTGTTTCCTCGAGTCTAGAGTACCGATTAACCATAGTGTGGTAATGAACTGCACTCAATGGATCCCAGCTTGCGCTGCGTGAGAAGAATGGGAAAATGGGTGCTAATCTACCCTCCGCGGAGACTGGGCAAAGCATTCGGGTAGACATAGGATCAGTTCCATTATGGGTAACTAATAGTGAATTGCGAGGGAAAACATCAAAATTCTATATCTACTCAAGTATCTTTATAACGAAAAAGAAAAAATGAAAAGCTTAATTCAGTATGAGCAAGTTTTACAATTCCTGACAAGAGCTTTTACTCCACTAAGTTTCTCAACATATCTATATGTTGTTATATTTTCTGTTTATATGTTAATGTGACTATGGTCTACCCATAGGGAAGTTTCTTAGTCCCCGTGCGCGACAAAAAATAATGACCCAACCACCACTTTTACATTACTGCATGAAGTTTAATTAATAATCATTAGAAATTCTGAATTATAGCAGGCTGCCTTCCTCAACTCTCCAAGGCTGACCTAAAACTTAAGTCATTGAGGGGAAAGACTGATTGCGCGCGTGTAAATACTCTTGCACATGTTTCAGGCTTTGGATATTTTGATAAGTAGGCTTTTTGCGTAAGAGGTCCTTCTCTACGATCATGTGCCTATAGTCTATCCATGGCATCCTTCATTTCTTTATTTTCAATATATTTTAAGTCTTGTCTAATCTAATAACAATAGTGGCACATAGCGTCATAACATGCAGTTACTTCAATAACATTATAGAATCCCTACTGGCAATTGTATTTCTGATCACGTACGACCAGATTAATAACAATTTATTTGTTGACATAAAATAGAGGTCCACTTTGTCTCGAGACCTTTCAAATACTTCTGTGACACAGACAGCTTAAGCCTGTCTGCCTCAGTCACTAACTGATCAATTCGCGGCGCAGTCCTTTGTTATTGATCCAAATTAATCTGACCGTGCTTGTAATCCCGCAAGTTCAAAGACGTTTATGCACCCTGTTTTGTCTCGCGACTCTTTTTAGAGTTATCACGTGATTGCCTACGTTCTCTTCTCTCAGAGTTCGGTAGAGCAGAGAGTCGTCGTAAGACATCCATCTTCCACCTTTGTATCACGCATAATCTCCCTGTTTAAGTTGCTAAAATCGAAATTAAAACCGTCCAAAATGGCTGCCATATCCTCGGTAAAAGAATAACTTGTTTGGAGCGGTCGGAGTGAACGTTCATTCAGTTTTGGCGTGTCTTTAATAGACGCTATTGTATGGCGTCGGCCATTTGGATATTTGGTCGTTGCGTTGCATTCAGGAAAGTCGATTTTTGCAGAGGTTTTAGTCCCTTTTTCTATTTCCAGCTTGTTTCTTAACTTGACAAACGCAGCTCTGAAGGATTTTAAACCTCGCTTTTGTTGCTGAGCTACAACATCGATGTTGTACTGCTCTGGAAACGGGACGCACTTGGTGCTTTCCAGTGACTTCATCTTTCGGAAACACTACAAGAAATGCGGATGCAAGCCAATAACGTTTTCTTTCCGCTCTTATTTTATGTCAACCTTCCTCACAACTTCAACACCGTCTTCCTTAATTGCTTGCTCACTCACAATGATGATATCTGCGTCGGTACTAGACCTTTATCCATCGTGTCATCTATACCGTTACATATCTCTCTGACTGATCTCGTACGTGATTGAGAAACCGTTCGTGATTTCATTAATAAGGATACAACCTATTATACGACATGATCATGTCATTGATATATCCTCTAAGTAAATAGGATTTGTTGAGATAACAAACTCAGATTAAGTGCTCCTTAATGTGTTTCAAATTGAAAAGAAAAATATGATCCAGAGTATTGTGCTTTCTAATTCAACTTAGACCATCTTGTTTTGTTCTGCCCGTCAAAACAAATCAAAGCATTAAAAAAGGCGCCAACCTTTTACGATGGTTTACCAGATTACAATCATATTTGATTGTTTCAAGAAGAGTGTTTGCATTCTGTAGCCTTTTGTCACTTCAGTGTTTTTAAGCTCTTTAATCTTGGTAAATCTCCCGAAGGTCGCCAATTGAAAGGCTTACCTAGGCCTGGCTATAAAAAGAAGACTTTGTCCACTATCACCCGTTGTACTGGTTGTACGTGTTGTTTTTCCTGCCCTTATAACCTCAGAAATCGTAAATAGTATAACCTACAGAAATTTCTCCAATTAAACCATCTAAGCCATGTGAATAATTGGGTCAATCGTATTACTAGCGATATAAGATGTTTTCTTTAATATTAATGAAGGGTCTAGAAGCGCTGCAAATTATTTCTACTGCGCGTTCTCTTCAGCTGCTCGAATTTTCTACTGCTAAGACCAGTGTGAAACGTTTATAAACTTAAATACCAATTTCCTTTCGTTAAGTACTCGACTCCTAGCTACTTACAATTCAATTAGAAATAGAGTGGATGAGCTGATAGAGCTACATCCCGGATAGTGGATTCTTGAACTGCTAACACGTCTAGATCCTGATTGATCCTGATATGGTTACGAGAAACTAATTGCTAAGCCTGGAGCTATGAAACACTGGCCAAAACCCTGAGGGAAAAGGGCTGTCCAAAAGGGCACAGAAATGATTGGTAACCTGGAAGTATTTAAGTTATGTATACTTTGGTCTTATCGTGAAATACAGATGCGGTGTTAATTAGTAGTGTTCAACAGAGCTGCTGCGCATGTGAAAAGACTGAACGGAGTACGGGTATTTTATGCCATTTAATCAGTTACTATTTCAACAACCCATAATGACCAAAAGCTCAGAGCCGATTGATGTTCCCAGTGATACATGTATAAAGCTACCATTAGAGTCACAATGAGTTTATGCTCCTCATACTATAGTTTACTGTGTAAACATGTGGAGACCATAGCACAGAAAGTCAGTCAGTCAGTCAGTCAGTCAGTCAGTCAGTCAGTCAGTCAGTCAGTCAGTCAGTCAGTCAGTCAGTCAGTCAGTCAGTCAGTCAGTCAGTCAGTCAGTCAGTCAGTCAGTCAGTCAGTCAGTCAGTCAGTCAGTCAGTCAGTCAGTCAGTCAGTCAGTCAGTCAGTCAGTCAGTCACGGGCAGTACGGAATAACCCCCGGCCCGATGTATTAACCAGCTTAGGACCCCAGGATGCCCGCGGCACAATGCCCAATGGAGTACAAACGTTTGAATTACTAATATTATTTGATTAACTATTTTTCGATATCCCGTCTCGATTTCTAATAAAAAAATCTCCTACCAAAGGTCAACCAATAATACCAAAAAAAGAGCGCAATTAAAACCATTAATGGTCATTCATTAATGTCAGATTAGTTCATTTAATTAATTGTATAACTAGGGCCACATGCATAACTGACGTTGAAATGTAGTTGGGAATTCAGTGGCTTTAAATTAATCGTGTTCAATGATAAGGAGAAAGATAATTGTCATAATTGTATTGACTCCATTTATTTACTGTATCAATGCATCTAGTTTTACTTGTCTATCTTTGGACTAGATGTCGAATGTCACATCTATTAACACCAGGGGTACATGAAGATGAAGAACACTATACATACGATGGAATATGGGCTTACGTTTTGTATTTTGTTGCGTTCTTTTCATTCTACCCAACCTAGCATCCTTTCATCCATTTATCCATCCATTTATCCATCCATCCATCCATCCATCCATCCATCCATCCATCCATCCATCCATCCATCAATACATCCATCCATCCATCCATCCATCCATCCATCCATCCATCCATCCATCCATCCATCCATCCATCCATCCATCCATCCATCCATCCATCCATCCATCCATCCATCCATCCATCCATCCCATCCATCCATCCATCCATCCATCCATCCATCCATCCATCCATCCATCCCCCATTCCTTTCTCCCCTATTCTATTACTTTCAATGGTTATCGTTTCACTGGTTATCGATGCTGATCCATCCCATCTGTTTTTAACCAATGTCCATCAGTCACCCATCCATCACTCGTGCAATCTTAACTCTAATGGTTCAACGTTATGCTGATGAACTCCAAGGACATTACCATTTCTTGAGTTCTTCAGATACCGAGACTTCTATAAGCTATTACTTCTAAATCAACCAGTTAAATTTTAATTTACATGTGTTCAACTTCTTCTTTGTTACTACATGTATGCCTCTATTTACATGGGTTCATATAAAGCTCTAAATATGTTGCTAGCTGTGTGATGTGTTACCGGTTTTTTCTTGATGTTACTTCTCGTAAAAAAAACCAGTTTTGTTACTGAACATGAACGGTACATATTTCTAAGTCTAGTAAGCCAGCAAATATTTTCAATATATCATTGGCTTAAGCTATATTTACACCATAAAAACATGCTAAAAATGTTGCAGCTTATGCCGTTTTTTACTGATGTTTCTTCTCGTAAAAAAAAACAACAGTTTTGTAACTTAATTCTGTATATCAAAGCATGGAAGCCAGCAAATATATCCAATATGCTTTGGGCTAAGCAGTTTATAAATCTTAGTAGGGGAACAAAATAAAACTATTTTTAGAACAAACCTATTTCAATATTATCGTTGCAGAGATCTCTCGTCTTTCTCGGACAAAAGACTTCACAGCAGGCAAATGTGATTTAATTGAAATGGCAGCATCTCGAACGACGAGTCTCCTTATCTACTATTATAGTTAACCAATGGTGCTTGTGAACAAATCAATCACGTTTCATATCTGTCTTTCAAGCTAAGGTTATTTAATCAGAATAAAAACCTTTCGATAATAATTAGTGTAAATAAAATGCAAACTCTGATAATAAGAATCCAGTCTTTCTGGTACTGAATTCAGGGTTATCTTTTCGTGCATTGTGACGGGGAAAATTGGCTCCATGTCACATAGTCAAATAGACACTATGTAAAAATAATTTTAAAAATTATATTCTCTGACTAGGAAAAGCCATGCTAATGTAATTTGCTTGCTGAACATAATGACACAGATGTTAAATATCGTTGCACAGGGTCTACATGTTAGACAGTGTAATCATCGGCTTCCTGTCAAAAAAAAAATCATCTTTGGGTTACGGAATTGCAAGCATCTATAATATTTATCCAAAGTTCCTTGCAACACTTATCCAATTTGTCCATCAATCTTAGCTTCATAAAACTCATAATTCTGTTGAGCATAAAGTAGTCGTAAGGGTTCCATTTATGACTTCAGTTTCATCAACCTCTGAGAGGGACAACGTCTTTCTTGATCGGGGTTGTGGCTCCCACACTGGTAGCGTCGGTAATGTGTTCCTTCTGCGTTCTCTGACACTTGGACGAGGTTTGCCAATCATATTTAACACGGTATATATTGATTTATCTGCAGTATTTTCGTTCTGAATTTCTGTAGATCCAAGTTTTAAGGTTGGTTCTTTTGAGCAGTCACTAGTCCAGTTACAATAGGACGTCCTTGTGGTAGTGTTAAGTCTCCTATCATCTAAAGCTCTTTGCAGATCAACACCATTTGAATCCGAGTACATTTTAGAACGAAAAGAAACATTTACTTCTCCTTTCTTTTTCTGCAAGCTGCTTTGTTCCTGGTCGTTGGTTTTCATGATTTTTCTAGATCCCACACAACGGTTCTTCAGCGACCGATGTTTATCTTGATTTGCTTGAACTCTTTTGACCGTTCAAAAGGCACATAGCATAAACCATTCATTCGAGAATACAAACTCTGAAGAGAATGGACAATTGTTCAATGACTTGGTATGATTTTCTAAGAGTCCTTGGCTTATCTTTAAAACGCAACTGAAACTGTCTGTGTATTTTAAAAGTGCTGCGATCGAACAGCATCAGTTATCCTAGGAATGTTTTGCTCTTTATCACTGGTATCGTATGATTGCACCCTGCATCGTAAATAGCTTCTTCTTTGTGTTTTATTGGCGGGAACAGAGCATCATTCGATCACTTCACCCTCATAAATCATATTAGGCTCTTGTCAAATCATCGGCTAACTGACTGACCAATAGACATCTTACTTTTTATCTTACATATGCAATAGCTTATAGTCCCGTACTACTCCAGGAATTAGATCAGACTAGCTCGGCTGACGTTGATCTAAACGTCGAGTCGACAAAGATGACCTCAATCAAGCACTTAAAATACCTTCAATTATAGCTGAGATGATAGTTGAGGAAAGCAGGTTCCCTAAGTATTTAAATCCCGTCTGATTAGGTCAGTTCTTGTAATTACGTATACGAGTAATGCACGTTGAGGCAGGCGTCATAAGCTCGTCATAGGTCCAACGCTGATCCTTGCCCAGCGGGGACTGAAAAAAAACTTGATATATCCATTTCTTGAACTGAAGAAACATCAAAATGACGTCATACCTCATTCATTATGAGGAAAGGAAGTGCGCAGACAAAAATAGCTGGAGAGCAACTTCACATTTTCTTCAACTGGAAACAGGTTCAATCTCTCTCACCTATATTAGTTTAAAAAGCACGTATTAGAAGTAGCTGATGATACAAAATTACTTGATTTGACTACTTGTTCCTATCCTTCGGGCATCCGAACGGAAAGTCAGGCTGCACGCAAACTAATTGTTCCCAGCTGCGCTCCGCTGGGATTTTGATGATATTTTGCTGAGTTTTTGATATTACAAAGACAAATGACCAACATGAAATGAGTCCTCGCTGCGCAGAACACAAAAAAGCCGGAAGTTTGGAAAGATGTGAGCCCGTAAGGCTTGCGATCTGTTTCTAGTCAGCTAAATAAACACTCTTTATCATTATGTCATTATTGGCAAAGGTATGAATGGACTTGTGGAGAGAGAGATTGAGAGAGAGAGAGAGAGAGAGAGAGAGAGAGAGAGAGAGAGAGAGAGAGAGAGAGAGAGAGAGAGAGAGAGAGAGAGAGAGAGAGAGGGGGAGTGAGTTAGATGTTTGCTGATTGATAATTCTGGCGCTCAAGATGAGACAAGTAAAATTACCTGGGTTTGTAAAAAACCTCCAAATTTTATCGATAGTACCGCGAGACAGTCTCTGTGCTGATCTAGGTCAGGGAACGGCCTAACTCACAGATCGAATAGGAATTTAGTGTGTTAGCTTTTGCGGAGGGAGGAAAACAGGAGAACCCGGCTGATTGGCGAGCACGAGTTTGCGCAATGCCACGATCATACAAGCTGGCTTCCAAAATGGTACGTATACTGTAAGGACGATGATTGTATTTCTGAGTACTTGAACGTGCATGCATGGATAGACATTCTACAAAATGTTTAATTGCCCTGAATATTACATTAATTGTTGAGCTAAAAAGGATGAAAGGGGTTGCGCAACAGTGAACGAGCATTATGTCAAAACTTTCATCTCGAAGCAGGCTCTCCTTTTTATCGATTCGTTGACTTTTATAACAAAGCAGAGCTGCCATATTGGCTACCAAGGTAGACAATTTTAAGTATAACCATAATAATTGACGACACTACGCCTTCTGGTGCTGCACTGGACTCTACTGACATTCAGAAACTACCATCAAAGTTTAGAAATCCACGGAGCAAGTACACGCTCAGTTATAACTAATCCGGTCCTTTACGTCATGACATGACGTCACCAAGGGACTACTTACCATTCAACCAACCACAACAGTGTTAATAAAAGACAAACAAGGCTAATCCCTGTATACACATGCATACTTTTAAAGTCGACAACTGGGTTCTTAATCTCTATCCCTATATTGTTTTTATTGTAATGTCTACGCTAGGGTGCCTCGTGATTACTGAATATCCATATGGTTTAGGAGGGTGAACAAATTGATGCAAAGTTTTTATGGAATATCATGTGTCAAGTATCACTTGGAGAAGTTAAAGTCAACAATGAACAAGTGCCCTAAGGCAATATCTTTGATTACATAGGGCCTGTAGTTATATTTGAAATCAATACATCACGCCTGAGTGATTTCGTTCAATTCATTCGTCTCTTGTTCTTCAAACATTTGTATTCAGTTGGTCAGTGTAATTAAGTAACTTCAATTTGTTTTGGCAGTGGAATGGATTAGCATAAGCCGTACTTAAACAAGGCTGTCAAAACTTTGCTGCACAACTGTCTGATCAAAACATGCTCCTGGACTATTCATAACAACTTCAAAAAACTGTCTGCTTGGAAATCGTCTGTGCCTCTTTCGGACACAAGACTCTAGGGAGAAATTGTGCATTCTTGCATGGCTTTGCAAGCCCGGCTGCCGAACTACTCAATCTCTTGTTTAGGTATGATGCAACGAGTGCATGACTCTACTGAATCAGAGAAAGGATTTTCATCATACATCTATTCACAACCTTTCGAGAAATCAATATTTAGAAAGCAGTTGGACAACAACGACATCAGTGAGACTGTCTCGCATGGAAAAGTTGATTTGCCAAGCACTATTACTAGTGCAGTTGAAGAAAGCTCTTCCTCGACAAAGGCTGTTGCTAATCAAGCATATGCTAAAGAAAGGCCGAAACTGCAAAGAAAGAAAAGCAGTTCTTTGAAAGATTTGAGTAAATGCGACAAAAATCTGCAGAGTAACATTTTAACGTGTGTCCAGGATTCGCAGAAGCTCCTACGACGATATCACTCGTTTGCAGGACCACGAAGTACCTCGTATGGCACACACGTTGACACTAGTGATGGGCTGCTCACTACTACTTTGTGTTCTACAGAACTATAAATAAAACGGCGATATTTGGTTATCGTGGATTCATATCTGTTTGATAAAGCATGTTTTTCATGAGATTATCAGAGATGCTTGCATGAGTTAAGGCAAACATTACTGAAACATCAATACTTGCCTCACTAGCATGACATATACAGCTCCGAGTGGGGATTACAAGGCGACAAGTTCATTGTTTATGGAGATTTTGATTAATAAGTTTGCACCTGAGCCAAATTTCTGACAGGCAGTCGAGGTATCTGTATTTGATTTTCGTGAAACGACATATGCACGTGCTCAGTGGCTTCTTTTTGTGAATGTATTAATGTCATATGCAACATTATTTTATCAAAGAAGTTGAACCTACAACGTATTAACCTGAATTTCTTTACCCTTTCTGAGGAACGTAGCCTTCATCGGGAAAAACGTACGACACATCGGGACCTTGCACTCAGCCTTCATTGGGCAAAATGTTCAACACATCGGGACCTTGCACTCAGGCGCCATTTATGCTCTTTTGATCCGAACCTGAGTTTCTTTACCCTGTCTGAGAAACGTAGCCTTCATCGGGCAAAATCTGCAACACCTTCGGGACCGACCTTGCATTGATAGTATTGACGCTCCTTTGATCCGAACAAAAGAACATAAGTGTTCAGTATATCATAATTGCCGGGTAGCACTCATGTTGTGCCTGTCAGTTTGAAAAAAAAACTTTTTTTTTACTTTAGCTTGGTTTGTACGTTAGGAAGTTTGTTCTCTAATGTATAAAGGAAGCTTTATAATTCAATTATCCCATAAAGTGATACCGTGTGGGAGTACCGTTGGAACGCTGTTACTGGGAGGGTATTCAGACTAATTGTTTACACCTTACGTCATCATGCAGGTCAGCACGAGCGTTTGGCCAGAGGACTTTCACAATGTGGGAGTAATTGCACTGAGAGATCACGTGACAATGCCTCCTCAAACGAAGCAATTGTGTAAAAATGAACCCCAGAAATAGAAAGAGCACCTTTATATTAGAGAGAGGTGGTCTTTTAGCTCATATTAATATTGGAGAAATTGTAATAAACATAGAATTATACAGTTTATTGGAAAAATGTGCTGGACATTGGGAGCTTTAGATTTAACTACGAGTCAGAAGTTCCTTTTAAAGCGGCTACTACGACTGTTGTTTTAGAGATGTGTTGTGCCAAAAAGTGGACGACAACGAGTTTGTAGTGGAAGATCTAGAATTTTGGTTTCAGTGGCCCCATTTTTCCTTCTCCTACAGGGCAATTCGCTCATAAATACTTGCTATGACATTGCCCACAAACTGTTTTAGTGACAAAAAAGTATCCAACCCTAATACACTGCCACTGTTTTTAGATGAGGTTTTCCCCATAACTTGATTAAACGTTATTTGCATGCTTTCAAAAGCTGCATGTCTTATATGTCTACGTCATAGAAATTCTTGTTGACGACATAAATTGCATAGTATACGAGACTGCCGTCATCGTTTCAATGGCCGAAAAATTGCAAGTTCTAGATGTTTTAACATCTTAAAAGCGCTAGCCTCTTTCACAACTTTCAGGGCACACCAAGGGAATAAAAAAACAAAAAAAATTCATTTGAGTAAAACACATTGATCAGTAAAATCGAGAGCAAAATTTTTCTGACTGCATGGCTTGATTTTTTTTGCACGACATACGGAGAATGAATTAGGCGCGTGTTTATGAAAAGTAATTGATGAACTCCGACCCGACATCCTTACCATATCGTCTTGCTAACGATGTATTTGATGGATAGACTGAAGGCCAGGGATTCCTCTATAATGACAATAAATGGTTCGAGCTAATATTCCCCTCGTATTGACCTCATTTCTAAAAGATAACATACATCTTACAAATTCAAACAAACTGAACAAGCCACAGCTCTTAACGCCAATGGAGAAAACAGAACAAGCGCCCGCAAAAGCGGGCAACGCTCATCATCTTAAACTGACATCGCCACAGATCAATTTTCCATCAGAAATCTTAAAGAAAGATTCGACTTTTCCACTTGAACTTGAAAGATCCGACAAAATTGATTCCGGGATCTCGGCAATCTTTGATTCCAAAGATTTGAACACGCTTGTGAGACGGAGAATGACAGCTTTAAATTCTGGAAAAAGGAGTGCTAATGATATTAAGAGTATGTACTTTTTAAAGGAACCAGAATTTGGAAACGTTCGCGATTTGAGGCGTAATTCTTACGGAGGAAGGTCGTCTAGGGAGGAAGCCGATACGACAGTGGAAGATGGGTTTCTCACTACAACACTCTGCTCCACGGAGTTGTGATCAAATTTGCGTGGTCTTTACTGTCATGAGGGTGCATTTTGGTCGATGAAATTTGGTCGATAGATCATTTAGTATTTCGGATTTTAATTGGAAATAGTACTGGAAAAGATGGCTGCATGTTAGGAACCAAACGAATGTAGAAGTCAACGGACACCCCCTGTTCAGTGGTTAATATACAAAGGCATGTGTACGTAGCAGAACCAAAAGGAATTGAAGAATTAAATACATACACAATCAGTACGTTGCATGATCAAGTAAGCTTCTTGTAATAAGGTTTTCTCATTTCCACAAGGCTAAGAATGCCAGTTGCACAAATTGGAGGCACTATGCAACAACAACGACAACAACAACAACTTTCCAAAAGAATGCATATCAATTATTCTCTCAAGTTTGCTTTGCGAAGGGATGCTTGATTACTGGAGACCCCCTTCTCGCTTCCTCCTCCCCCTGTTCCTTCTTTAGAATAATAAATCATCGTGTAACCTGGAGAAATTGTTTTTAACCCCTGAGTTGCTTTACGGTTATCGATCGGGTGATATGCATTACTTTTAATGGATCCGCCGCTTAATACGGTCACCCTGGTCCGTGAGACGGACGCTTTATCTAGTCTCCTGGCGGTTCTCATTAACGACTTTACGCCTTGTAGCATCAGCTTTCGATATTGATGCGCCAACCAAACATTGACTGGCCGATAAAACAAGCAACTGCTTACATGAAGATTCTCTACAGGAATCATCACAATACTCTTGTTCAGTAGTAAACTTCACAAAGAGTTAGAGACTGCGGCATAAACACGACGGACACATGTGATGAACACTTTTAAAAGAATATAATATTGCAGACGTAAGATGTTGTTACTTTGTTATACACCTAAACACATAATGTCTGTTATTGTAATCAGATAAATAGAATCAACAATCGCGCATTTGTTGCGCGCCGATTGCATGGCAACACGAGCAGCATTCGTTTTGCAGCCGTACGATCCAACGACAGAAAACCATTTCAGTATTATATTGGGCGTATAGACCTCTTCACCTTGGGCGTAATTTTTTTTTTCCATTTCAGACCACGTGTCATTCTCTTGAGAATAAGATTTTGTTTGAGTTGTATCTATATTCATGTATCTTCTCATGCGCAACCGTAAAACAAAGAAATAATGCTTTAGGGAATGACATGGGGTCTGAAATCGAAAAACATTACGCCTGAAGGTGATTAAAAAGGTACAAAGTGCAATGTATGCAATGTGTATAACGAATTCTCTCTAATCGCGAAACCATTTAGAATTTCAGTGTTTCCATTGCAAACTGCGATGTTTAAGAATTAGAGAGATTTTAAACCATATATTGACAATTGCAAGTAAATTCTTCTCGTTATAAACCCATTTGAGTGTTGATTCAGTGATACTAATTGTACCTCGTGACCCCTTATCTGACAACCAATAGTGGAGAACCCCCATTCAGGAAAGCTAACAAGAATCCAATTAACCAAAGTAGCTTATTGGTTGTATTTGAAAGACCTTGACCTTGACCTTGATCGACTATTCCCATTAATGGACCGGAAGTGAAAAAACACGGTTTTCATTTCGGAAGTACTTGTCGTGATTGTTGTTTGAACAAATACGCCAATAGACTTATTACAAACTTAGACGTTGCACTGTATAGGCCATTATGTGGATTATTTATTCAGTCGTCAACTAATGCTAGAGGAAACAAGTAAGACATGTGGGGGGATGAATGGGAGGTGTAGGGGGTGTGAAGGGAGGGATGAGGGGAAAAATGGAAGGGGAAGGGGAGGGGAGACAGGGGGAGGGGAGACAGGGGGAGGGGAGACAGGGGGAGGGGAGACAGGGGGAGGGGAGACAGGGGGAGGGGAGACAGGGGGAGAAGGAGAGGAGTCGAAAAATCAAATTTTTCATCAGTTAAACAAAAAAATAAGGGAAGTTCTATCATTCTTTGTTGAGAATTTGCGAAAATTGGCGTCTAAAATTTTTAATTCTTCTCTGTATTTCAGTTTGCTTGTTGTTGTTTTTTTCTCTCTCTCTCCCTTTTTTCTTCTTTTTTTAAATATTTCGTTTTTCCTTTTCTTCTCTCTTACTTTTTCTCGATCTTAATTTCTTTCTTTTCTTCTTTTTTCCTTTTCTTTCGTTTAAAAAATGTTTTTTTTGCCATGCACACCCCAATTAAATCCTTCTTCTATCTGCTAGCTGTAGGCAGGATGCATTTCAAGGAATTTCCCCTTGGAATTTCCCAAGGAATCTCTCTTTTTGGGGTGGCCGAAGAGAAAAGTGAAATACAAATCTATCCCTTAATACCCCTCCCTCCCTCCCTCCCTATCTCCTCGGCTCCACCATCTCTTCGATCTCTCTTCACCATGTGTTCGGTATCATTCATGGCACACTTTATAAAACACAGCCATTTTCTCTTCAAAACAGTTCATTGACAAGAACAATAGACTATTTATAGGTTAGGATAAGAGGGTGGAACTAAAAATAGGAAAGCACACGACTCAATTTAGCAAAAACAAAAGGCAAGTAAACTTATAGTTCATTATCTGTTTCTCTCTTCTCCATTAATTCATTTCCTTTCCACTTTTTACTTCCTCTGCTTTGAGTCCTTGATTCCTACTCGTTGTACATTTTGTATTTTTAGAGTTCAAATACATCAACTGGGGTAGCCAGAAAGTCTTCAATACACATATACAGTACATATCTACAATGACCTTGGAGTGACACGCAATACGAGGCCACGAGGAGGCTGTCTGGTCCACAAAGATGACCCAATTCAAATGACAGCTTCAAAATCCAAAACTTGATAACCATTTACACAATCATGAACAAAACATGTAAGCAATTTTAAAGGTTTTTTTTGAAGAAAACCAAAGCTTTCTTTTCGGTCTTTTCTGTAAAAGGACCCGAGGCGGTATATATTTTCATTTCCGAAAGGCTCTCGAGTTACGAAACTGTATCCATGTTTCTGTCATCAAACCAGCTTCAATAAAGACAATATTCTGTAAAAACAATCTACGAGAATAGAACAGGAAAAAATGCAGCCTTCTTTTCAGTATTTGTCCTGACGTTTCCAATTTGCTGATAAATTCAATTTGTCTTCTGAACAATAACATATATAGTGTTATATCAATGACATAAGCTGCAGCAGTCAAAACAACGTGTACCTTAAAGAATAACACTCATTACCCAACAAACGATCAAAGTTCCGTCGAACATAGATTGGTTTCTAACATACCATCGTTATCTCGATGAGTATCTAATGGTTGAGTCACACGAATACGAGCTGAGCACGAACGACTCCGGTCCGCGTCGCTTATTTGTGACAAGAAAGCAAAATCGTCATCTTTCTCGAAAGAATTGCTTCGTTTTCGTGTCAGGGGTTTCTTGGCGGATATTTGTCGTAGCCCGCGATCCAGGCTAAAATAGGCAGGAGAAGGCCGGACGTCCTTTCTTCCTCCTAAAGGCCTTCTTGACATAGAATCAGTTTGATCGCTGTATCTTCTTTGGAAACCAAATTGCGTGACCCCCATACCGTTCACTCTATTCAATTCAACATTATTTCTATAAAATGTACTGGGAGGCTGTAAATAGTTTGATTTGGGGGGCTGAAAAACTGGTTCTGTATCCTTCGCATTTGTCGAGGTGAAACTCATCTTGAATTTCTCTCGAATCCTACCACTGAAAGACCGACTTCTCTTCAAGAGAGGCGATCTTTTTTCCCTAGTTTCTTCGGATATTTTTTCCGCATTTTTCAAGTCGTACGCTTTAGCATTGGCCTTCCCGAACCATCCCACTAAAGAACGTAATTTATTCTTGTCGCTGTGTTGCTCCTGTACATGTGCAATATGATCCTTGTTTATCGAGGGCTCCTGCAGTGAGGTTTTAAACCTATTTGAACCGTATGTTCCTTCGGTAGCTGTACCAGACAATTCTTTTCCTTCAACCAGAATTTTTATTCTTGCACTAGAATATGGCGTCAGATCAGAATGACTTTTTCTTTGGAGTTTAGGACGAAGTTGGTTCGGCTGAAATCCTACCTTAACACTATCATCACGTTGTCTGCTTAGTTGAGAGTGCTTTTCAATACGCTCACGGAATGTTTCTTCGTCTGTATCCACGCCAGTATTCTCATTCATGACAGCCTTGCCGTTGCACTGTGCAGATTGCTTTTGCTTGTCATCTCGCGGCCTTTCTTTCGGATGAGATCGCTTTTCTCTGTACGAGGAGTCATTTTCTGAAACTGTTCTCATTCTGCGGGTATCATGATCATCAATGCGCTGCATGGTACAGAAACCAATTCTAGTTTTTTCCATTGCGAATGTAATAATATATCTTGACTTGTCCTTTGTTGTTTGTAACAATCTGCGGGCACTGAACTCTTCTGCTCGTGAATATAGCGACTGTGAAGTCAGAAGCACTTTAAGGTCACCACAGTAATGTTATCACGAAAACCCTCTCTACATATCTATCTCTGACATGCTTTATCGTTATCCAAGCGTTATTCCATTAGCCTTGAGCTAGTACTACTGTTAATGGCCAATAAACCCCGTATCCTCTTCAACTGCCTTCCAATTTTCTCAAATCTCCGTCTAGAAGGATTCGTATTCAATAGAATATCTCTATTAATAAAGATCCGTGACCAACTTCACTGTAAACTAGACGTGTAGACGTGCATTGTGCCACAGGCTACCCACGCAAACTGTACAGTACAACCCTATGACGTCATCCACGTAATATTTAATGACCTTCTGGTCAAGGGGCGTGGTCAAGGAAATGAAATTACAAAACAAGTATTTTGTTTTTGATCATATAGAACGTGCTTAAGCGTCACCTAGGAACTTGTTTTCACCGCAAAGATTTGTATATGGTCTCTCCTTTACGTGCGAGACAACACTAAATGGATATTTTGGGCGCAGTTCACAGCTAGTACTTGACGTCCTAAACAATTCACCGCACAAATAAGGAGAGCTCTCTCAATCGTGGCGTCATAAAGCGAGCTCATAGATAGAGCGGTTTTTGTATGAGTGGGGAAACGGTACTGCAGATTCGTAGCCGTACTGTAGCCGTACCGTATCTTACCGTAGACTTAACAACGCGTTGTGATTGGATGAATTACTGGAAGACAATGGGAAGCCATTTCAATGTTACGGCATGTCGTACCGTGTATGTGCTGTAAGTCAGTATCATACGTTTCCCACTCATACGAAAACCTCTCTATCAAGCCTTGAATTTTCAAAAGGGAGAGTGCAAAGAGAGACTACATTTTCTAATATTAAAACTGAGTTCTTAGGGCTCAATGTGATCAAATTATTAGACCTAATCATTACTTCAATTCTTAACCTCATAGCTTTGCACTATGACTATGACAAGACAAGATTCCTAATGAGACCCTATACGTCAATAAACTTCAGACGAACTATTTATTCTACTCGCGCTCGCTTCTCCTGGTTTGACTGACGTCAACTAGTCATCGATCCACCCACACATTCCACATCCCGATACTCGGCAAAGCTGTCCAATCAGATACATTGTAACTTCAGTATAGTTTATTCACTCGTTTATCATCCAAAAAATCAACTCACGCCTACTGACAAGCAATCGTATATCTTGAATGTACTCTCAGAGCTAAGAGAGCGTGGTCGTTAAAGACTTCTCAGATATGGAGGCTTGGAGTTTGAAGAGGCCTAGGGGGATATTTGTGAATGAGGCTAGTTTTACATTGGCCTCTTTTTGCGTGTTATTTTAAACTCTCAAGAAAATTAAATCTGATAAGTAAAAATCTTGGGGCAAAAACAGTTAGACTTGTCAAGTCGTACTCACTGTGTGTGTTTGTGGATGAGAGAGCGGCAAAGTTCGATAATTATTTGGCGAGCGCGAAGCGCGAGGAAGTTTATCAAAGAGACGTCAGCCACCACCACTATTTATTAATAGTTGCATCCATCCATCAATCTATCCATCCACCATCCATAAATTAGTCCATCCATCCCTTCTTCATTCATTCATTTATTCATCCATTCAGTCATTTATTCATTCATTCATCCATCCATCCATCCATTCCTTCCTTCCTCCCTTCCATCATTCATTTATTCATTTATTCATTCATTCATTCATTCATCGATCCATCCATTCATTTGTTTGTTTCTTTATTTACTCAATTTATTCATCCTCTTTTTATTCCTACACTTCCTTTCCCATTTTCCTTTACCAATTTTACCCTCCCCTCCCCTCCCCCCTGCGCACCACCAGCAACGCAATGCATTAGTACTCATAGCCCTGACCACTCGGTATAGAGATTACCATTATATTGACATTCGTCAGTACAAAAAAAAAAAGTCAATATTATAATCCTGATCAAGTTAAACCCAGGAAGGATTTGATTATAGGTGGTCAATAAGATGCACTATAAAACACTACTAGGGATCAGGATTAGAAAAGCTGGGCAAATGATCCTGAGACTAGAAAGGAAAGAAAAACGGCTTAATAACCTTTGAGTATAGAAGGATGTGATCAATTATCGTATTCTTTTCTTTCACTAGTGTTTTTTATGGCATTAATCAGGGAAACCTGATAAATTTAGATTTTCCTTTACTTTTCTTTCTTTCCATCCATCTGTTTTATTTCTAGATCTGTTGCGTTTTTATTATTATTATTATTATTATTATTATTATTATTATTATTATCATTATTATTATTATTATATTTGTTTTGGATTTTCCTTCTTTCTTTCTTTCTTTCTTTCTTTCTTCCTTTCTTCCTTCCTTTCTTTTTTCTCTCTCTCTCTCTCTCTCTCTCTCTCTATCATTATCTTGCTTCCTTTTAAATCCCTTTCCACTACATTCCATATTTCTCAGTTCTTCAATTTTTTTCTTTCTTTCCATCCATCTGTTTTATTTCTAGATCTGTTGCGTTATTATTATTATTATTATTATTATTATTATTATTATATATATTTTTTTTTTGGATTTTCCTTCTTTCCTTCTTTCTTTCTTTCTTTCTTTCTTTCTTTCTTTCTTTCTTCCTTTCTTCCTTCCTTTCTTTTTCTCTCTCTCTCTCTCTCTATCATTATCTTGCTTCCTTTTAAATCCATTTCCACTACATTCCATATTCAGTCTCAGTTCTTCAATTTTTTCTCGCTTTTCTTTCCTTTCAGCTGCTTCGATTCCCTGAATGGACTGAATAAAAGTCATTCCAAATGTCGTATTCCTTTCGTGATAACTCTCGTAATAAACTTATTAAAAATCTCCCGCCTGATGAGTTGGGTTTGTTTGAGGTAAATATATACACGTTAGGGATGGTATCAGTAGCTATAAAGCAAAGAAAGGAAAGAGCTATAACTGTTAGAAACTAAGACATTCCTAGGTAGCCCCAACAGCTGAAGCTTTTTGACATGACAAAGATTAAATAACGATTCCCAGACGCCAGAACGGCGGACGATGAAAGGCAAAGAAGCCGAATTGTTTGAGCAAGACAAATTTGAGCTCAAAAATATTTTCAAAGAAATTAGATATAATAAATATATTAAAAATTTTCTCATTTGTTCTTTCTTGTGTTTCTATGCCTCTGCAAGGAGTCTTTCTCTCTTTTTTAAATATTTGGAATTGGAGCGCTATTATTATAAAGGCAAAAAATATATATAAGCCAGCAGGTGTCTAAACGTAGGATAAAATACTTTTATGTTTTGCTTTTCCATAGCTTAATAGTACATATCCATCTAACCATCCATCCTTCCACCCATCCATCCATCCGTCCATATATCCATACCTTTATCCATCATTTATTCTTCACCATCCACCCATCCATCCATCCGTCCATATATCCATACCTTTATCCATCATTTATTCTTCACCATCCATCCATCAATCCATCCATCCATCCATCCGTCCATCCATCCCTTTATCCATCATTTATTCTTCACCATCCATCCATCCATCCATCCATCCATCCATCCATCCATCCATCCATCCATCCATCCATCCATCCATCCATCCATCCATCCATCCATCCATCCATCCATCCATCCATCCCTTTATCCATCATTTATTCTTCACCATCCATCCATCCTTCCATCCATCCATCCATCCATTCATCCATTCATCCATTCATCCATCTACAGTTTGAGTTTTTTTAGAATGTGTGCACATATTTGGTTATTACTGATGGTATCAATAATAGGAGTACAGCCTTTATTCCCACCCCGACCCCTCCCCCAAAAGACACATTTTTAGCAATCAAATTTTTTTTTTGACCCTAGATATCAATCTTAAAACAGATATTCATAATACTACAAAGACATTTATCTCTACACTTTACCAGCAATTCATCATGATCACCATAATCTTCATAAACGTACGCGATAGATTCAATTATGACATTTTTTGATCACTACAGAAATTACGACTCCAAACTCTATAAATTTCTAATCCATATATTTATTATAATTACAATTAAAAGACAGAAAATAAAATTTGTAATCATATTTACAACATGCGAGTGCATTTTTTTTCAAGAACAATTCTGTTTAAGATTACATTTTAGTTCTAATTTTAATTTGTTGTTTAGACGTTCGAATTCATACTGTCGTCATCATGACTTAATCTTCTTCTGTTGATCTGGTAATATATTTTTTCCCGGATATTTAATCGTCTAAGTAATATTAAATGTCAAAGCAATATTTTAGTAATATCTGTCATCAGGACCAACCGATGTGATACAGAGTAAACAAGGTACATTTTAGAAAAAATACTGTCCATATATCCGCCAGCTAGACTAGTTTCTTCTATGATATGATACTCAATGCTAAAATGATTATAGCCCTTTAAGATATACATTTATAAAAAGGTGCGTATATATATATATATATAATAACTGCGCTTCCAGGACAAATTTTTTTCGCTTTCTTTCTCTCTCTCTCTCTCTCTCTCTCTCTCTCTCTCTCTCTCTCTCTCTCTCTCTCTCGAATATGAAAGTTTCAATCTGTTTTCTCAATTGAAATGTTAAAGTTGCACTAAGCCAGGATCCATCGTCATTTTAATTAGATTTGAAGACTCTGGCTTAGTTTTTTAACATTGTACAGTTTCGGTCCGATCTCAGGCCTTCTTCAGCATAAAGAACGCAGTAATGTTGCACGCGCGTTTTGAATATAGGTATTGGCGCTCACTGTTTTAGTTACAAGCGTTTTATGAAATGTTAGGAACCTGAATATAAACTTTCCGTTAGTTCTTATCTGTTTAGTTCAGAGTGCCATGTTTTTTTCTTCAGTGTCCTATCTTATTTAATCCGTTCAGTGCAGTTCCATATTAGTAATGTTTGTAACCTGATTGCTTCTCTGGACATAATGGCTTCCAATCCGACTGACCAACTCCCTCGATGCCACACGAAACTTAGAACTGAACAAAAAAATGATTATAGGATTCATAGCAGAGCTGGCGTAGGCCAGGAACACTCCGATAAAAAGAAACGTATTCCAGCTGCAAATTGGCTCACTGGAATAATCACTGATAAAAAGATCGAGAAAGACTACCGTGTTCAAAGGCGTCCAGGCGATAGCAAATGAGACTACGATAGCAAAGGAGAGATAGAGGACTTTGCGTTGCCGCATCGAGCGTTGAGTGTTCTGGGGCTCGGATAGCGAAACCCCTATGCGTCTTTGTTGGCCTTTGAGTCGAACAAAGATGAAAGAATAAGCTACAGCCATGAGGATAAATGGCGCAAGAGCAAAACAGATGAATACAGAAATGTAATACGATTCGTATGTAAGACCTTTGGGATTCCAACGTATGAAACAAAGAAGTCGGTTCTGTCGATCAGGCGCTACGATGAAAGATTCGAAATAAACACCATGGATAGTAACTCCCAAAACCCATGTTAACAAGGCAATGAGAATACTTGATCTTTTTGTCATCGGGAAGCGCTTTAGAGGAAGCACTACAGCGTAAAATCTATCTATAGTTATGAGTATAAGACTGAATACAGATACGGCCGTGGAGAGGTCTTGCAGGAAAAATAGGATTTTACAAAGTGCCAAGCCAGCGTTTCCACTGATTAGCCATCGGCGATCACCAAAGTAGATCTCCACGATTCGTCTTGGAATGACAAGAACAGGGAAAATTAGGTCTGAGAGCGCCATGTTTGCAATGAAGATATCTGTGGTGTTTTTCATGCTCTTGGAGCTCACGACAACTATCAGGATTAAGGAGTTCCCAACAAGAGCCACGAACATCACTATAAAGTTGGCCAGCGTTGCTCCAAACCTTTCAATTTGTGTATCCAACACAGCAGTACATGGCGCTGCAGTATAGTTGGAGAGAGAACCCAACGATGTAGAATTTGCTAGAAGCATCTTAATTCGTAAAAGACGCTCAGTAACGATCTCATTTACAGCTCGTATCGATGTGAAGGAAGCACACCAACTTTCTTAACATTACGACGTTATGCACTTGTTATTATATCTTTAGATACTTGATTCTGATTGGTCCATAGTGTTTGCCATATTTAAAGCCAACTTTCCATTGGGGATTAGAGAATAATGCGTTCTTAAGGATTTGAGGGGATTTACGTTGAAAGCGCTCTAAAAATTCATCCACTTTCGAGGATTCTTTCCAAGAAAACGCGTAATATGCTTAAAAGAAAATCTCCGGTTGAATTATCTTTTATAATTACTGTAATTTTAAGAAACACTTGCATCTAAAAACAGATTTGGAAACGACCTTTTTTGTGTTTGCGTGATATTCGCTAATTTCAAAGTGTCATTCCATTGAGTATTATTTCTTTCCTTTCCACCGATTCTTGAAAAGTGAAACGAGTTCAACCATGTGAAAAAGAATTAAAGACTTGATTTTAACATGTTTGCAATTGAAAAAACATTAGGACCAGACTGAACAGCTCCGTTGAATCTTCAAATTTGTCTCTTAAAAGCTTTGAAGATCACTCAAGAGGCGTTTGATTACACTTTTAGCATTCCGACCTTGCTTGCTTTTTCATATTCTCATTTCAAATTTTCATATTTTTCATAGTTCTCATTTCAAAAACGATTTTGTCTAGTTTTTTTGGTGCTTTGACTTCAAAAGGTATCCGTAGAATGAACAAACAAACTGAAAATATACAAAACTTCATTAAAAAGGTAATTGAATTAGGGATCGAGGAGGCACTTTTTTCAAGAAGAAATTCTTAATTATGGTTCATTATATTCAAAGTATCATAAGAGAGACTGAGCTTTTGATTCTGTGGTCTTGAAAAATCACTTCGATGTTTAATACTGTAAATAAATAAATAGATAAATAAATAATTGATTAATTAACGAAGAAGAAAAAAGGCAAAGCAAAGAAGCAGACTTCAAACAAGAGAGCTCTTTTCTTATTTTTATGTATTTATACTACATTTAATTTGTATTAACTTGTTCGATGTCATCCTCTGTCCCTGTGTATAAAATCAAACGTATCCCATAAAACAAACCAAATCAGTGAATCTTGGCTTAAACTCCTTGAACTAACTTCTCTTCATACTAAGTCCATCTAAACAAAGATAAACATACTAGTGTTCCAGATAAACAAAACAAAACTGCGAGTAGAAGAGGAAGTTTATCTTGTTTTCTATCTATATTTCAAGCCGGCTCACATTTTTTAGTAAATCTCAGCTTAAACTCCTTGAACTAACCTCTCTTCATTTCTCTGTCCCTCTAAACAAGTACAAACATACTATTGTTCAAGATAAACAAAACAAAACTGCGAGTAGAAGAGGAAGTTTATCTTGTTTTCTATCTATATTAATAACAAGCCGGCTCATATTTTTTAGTAAATCTCAGTTTAAACTCCTTGAACTAACCTCTATTCATTTCTCTGTAACGAAGGTCAATAAACATTTTAAACCAAAAGAGCAGAAATCGGAATTTTATTTTGTTTACTATCTAATCTAACTACTATATTTTGCAGTAAATCTTCTTAAACACCTTCTCATTTGACTAAACCTTAGCTTTAAGATTGGACCCTTGACTCTTAGCAAAACATCAGTTAATTTGAACTCAAATGAAGTGATTTGCGCAAGCCAAAAAACAAATACGAATCCCGAAGTAAACAGGAAATGAATGCGTTGATATTTTTTTTGTGGAATGTTCTGAAAAAAAGTCTATATTCATATTATTGCAAAACCTACATTTTCAGATGGTAATGCTGTTCATAGATAAAGTGAAAATTGTTTAAAGATTTCCTATGGAGGGAGGGAGGGAGGGATGGATGGATGGAGGGATGGATGGATGGAGGACGGACGGATTATTTATAGAAAAATAATAATGAATAATACTTCAGGGCCTGAATGGGGTTTACTGATCACTGACAAATGACCTAAAATTTAACTGACAATTAAACCCTTTCACGTGACGTCAAAGCAGCTCAATTGAGAGGACAAAACAAAAGAATTTCAATCTCCTGAGAAATGGAACCTATTGTTTTGTCCTCCAAATTGAACTGCATTCCGACGTGCTGCAAGAGCCGTCTAGCTATTGACAAAAAACCTGAACTTCAACTGACAAAAAACCTGACAACTGACACCTGGACCACCCCATCCCCATCCAGACTCGTTAGTGTGAATAGTTGTATGTATTTAACGCATTTAGGTCTTTGACTTAGGTACGCACGTCCTCGAAGAGAAGGGGGAAACGTAATAGTTAACTGAGCGGGTAATTTCGTTGTAAAAGAATTAATTCTTGATTTCCCGCTTAGTATACGCTGGCCTGTACGTATATCTATTGTTTGCCTTGATATTAAATCTTCTTCAGAAACTTGATAATTATATAAGTAATGCGTAGAAAAGATCAGGTGCGCAGGGTTAGCGACCATTTTAAAATTATTTCCCTCCATCATTTAAAAAAAGAATCAAATCGAGAGCACAGTGACTCAAATAGTACAGCCGGGATGCAAAAGATTTGTGAATTAGCGGGAGACGAGGAAATACTTTTTTAAATCTTCTGAGGATTTGCATGATATAAGGTTTCCTGAGGAGATTTAGCTTATGATGGCCTGGACAAAAGGAGTCAAGATTAAGGAAAATCTTCTACTGAAATAAAGAATATTGTTTTACTGAAATGATATAGAAATGTAGGATTTGAAAATCCATCCGTCCATCCGTCCATCCGTCCATCCGTCCATCCGTCCATCCGTCCATCCGTCCATCCGTCCATCCGTCCATCCGTCCATCCGTCCATCCGTCCATCCGTCCATCCGTCCATCCGTCCATCCGTCCATCCGTCCATCCGTCCATCCGTCCATCCGTCCATCCGTCCATCCGTCCATCCGTCCATCCGTCCATCCGTCCATCCGTCCATCCGTCCATCCGTCCATCCGTCCATCCGTCCATCCGTCCATCCGTCCATCCGTCCATCCGTCCATCCGTCCATCCGTCCATCCGTCCATCCGTCCATCCGTCCATCCGTCCATCCGTCCATCCGTCCATCCGTCCATCCGTCCATCCGTCCATCCGTCCATCCGTCCATCCGTCCATCCGTCCATCCGTCCATCCGTCCATCCGTCCATCCGTCCATCCGTCCATCCGTCCATCCGTCCATCCGTCCATCCGTCCATCCGTCCATCCGTCCATCCGTCCATCCGTCCATCCGTCCATCCGTCCATCCGTCCATCCGTCCATCCGTCCATCCGTCCATCCGTCCATCCGTCCATCCGTCCATCCGTCCATCCGTCCATCCGTCCATCCGTCCATCCGTCCATCCGTCCATCCGTCCATCCGTCCATCCGTCCATCCGTCCATCCGTCCATCCGTCCATCCGTCCATCCGTCCATCCGTCCATCCGTCCATCCGTCCATCCGTCCATCCGTCCATCCGTCCATCCGTCCATCCGTCCATCCGTCCATCCGTCCATCCGTCCATCCGTCCATCCGTCCATCCGTCCATCCGTCCATCCGTCCATCCGTCCATCCGTCCATCCGTCCATCCGTCCATCCGTCCATCCGTCCAATCGTTCCGTAGATAGGCTGCTATCACTTCCTATTCGATTCATAGACCCCACAAACACCAAAGTAGAGTGCCGCTAACAGTAAAAAGAACTTCCTTCACTAAACGTAAGCCATAGCTATTAGTATAGGAGTAACTCGATACACGAATGAAACTAAAAGAAAAGTTAAAGGATGAGAAGCATGACAATATTAATGGTATTAATTCAGTTCCCGGCTAATCGGTTTAGCGGGGGAAAACACGAAAAGCACGCAAGTTAAAACGATTTATTTTTCGATATTCCCTTACCAAATATTTGCACAGATGAAATATGTCTTTACTCTTACATCGGTTTCGAAAAGTGTAGGAAACGCTGCATGCCTAGATTAAACAAAAAAGAAACCATATAGAGGTAGTTTATGTATATGTGCTAGAATATAAATGTGAAAAAGGGAAAAAATTAAATAGGATAAATGAAAAAAAAGACGAAAAGCTTGGAGCTTAGACGCGGAAGTTCAAATTCGTTAATCAATGACATCAAATTACAAAACATTCATCACAAAATGTCTAGTTACTTTAGCTTTGATCAAATATTCTGAAAAGGTTAAAGTTTACGTACTCAGATGTTGTGTGTAAAACTGACTTGCATTCAAACAGCACTGCGTGAGGTAAAGATGTTCTCGCTTGATATTTTAATTTGTCTGTTGGGTTTTCTTATTATTATTTTTGTCTTCCTTCCTTCCTTCTTTTCTTTATTGGCTTTCTTTGGCTTTCTTTTTCTATTTTTCTATTTTTTCTATTTCTTTCTTTTTTCGTTCGTTCGTTCGTTCGTTCGTTCGTTCGTTCGTTCGTTCGTTCGTTCGTTCGTTCGTTCGTTCGTTCGTTCGTTCGTTCGTTCGTTCGTTCGTTCGTTCGTTCGTTCGTTCGTTCGTTCGTTCGTTCGTTCGTTCGTTCGTTCGTTCGTTCGTTCGTTCGTTCGTTCGTTCGTTCGTTCGTTCGTTCGTTCGTTCGTTCGTTCGTTCGTTCGTTCGTTCGTTCGTTCGTTCGTTCGTTCGTTCGTTCGTTCGTTCGTTCGTTCGTTCGTTCGTTCGTTCGTTCGTTCGTTCGTTCGTTCGTTCGTTCGTTCGTTCGTTCGTTCGTTCGTTCGTTCGTTCGTTCGTTCGTTCGTTCGTTCGTTCGTTCGTTCGTTCGTTCGTTCGTTCGTTCGTTCCTTCATTTTTCTTTATTTCTTTCTTTCCTTCTTCCTTTCTTTCCTTCTTTCTTTCTTTCTTTCTTTTTTTTTTTCTTTCTTTCTTTCTTTTTTTCTTTCTTTCCTTCTTTCTTTCTCTCTTTCTTTCTCCTTTCTTTTTTTCCTTCGTTCGGAAAAGAAGGAAAGAAATGCTGGCCAAATAGGGAAAAATAAACCTAAACTCGAAATTCTTGAACTCAACTATAAATTTATAAGACATAAGACAGAATAAATTTATTCAACATTATACAGAAATACAGAAAGCATGGTATCAGATGAAAATTAATAATGTTAAACTCGTCTGGTTCCTCCCGCCTCAATAAGGCTTAGTTATTGCTCATAATGAACCTCATTAAAGCATAGCTTGCAGCTAAAACAACCATATATCAGTCCTATATTCTGCGAAAAATAGCAGATGCTCCGATATAATCTCAATTGGAATAGTACCAAGTCATGTTCTTTGACCGGGGGGAGGGGAAAGGAAGGAGGGAGAAAACTCTTGTAGCAAGAATATCATTTGGAAAACCTTCGAAGGGAACTCTTTTCATTTCTCTTTAGTAAAACGTGTTTCTAGCTAAGAGAAGAGTAAAATATCTTAATAAAAGTTCTGTTTTTGTACTAAATAAAATAATGCATTTTCTGTTCCGCTGAAGTGCTGGTGTCAGCATCACTCACGAACTTGTAAAATTCATTTTCGCAAATAAATTTTAAAATATTCATCTAATATCAAGGGAATGATAAAAATATGCTCTTCGTAGTATAAAGATAATTGTATCACGTAGTGTCTAAATTACTTCTTTTTTTTTTTTTGATATCTTAATACTTTAATTTAAAAAAAATTTATAGAATTCAAAAAAAGGAAAAAATTATATAAAAAGAAAATCTACCACTTATATCGATAATAATGATTTATATATTTCCTTTTAATATTACATGTAAAAAGATATTCTTTAGTATTAATCCCTTTTTTTTTTAGATTCCATAAATCATTAGTATCTTTATTATTCTTCAAAATCACTGTTAATATTTTCGTGTCTTTTTTACTATTTTCATTATTATTGTGAAATAAAAAATATCGATAATAATAATAATAATAATAATAATAATAATAATAATAATAATAATAATAATAATAACAACCCTGAGAACTCGGAGTCGTATGAGACTATAATTGAGTAATGGTTAGAACTCCTATGCTTCGAGGGTCAGTTTTTTCTTCGGGTTCTCCAATTTTCCTCCCTCTGCAAAGTTCAGACTAATACTCTGGAGGTGACATGACACTGCTAAATATTTACTAATGGCTTAAATTTCGCAATAGTCTTGCACAGTTTTGCTGTAATAGTGGATATACAATAAAGACATAGTCGAGGGGAGCAATAGTCAAATAGTCAAAGTTGCCGTGCAATTCTTGTAAAATTTCAATTCGTTCAAAATTGTGTTTTCTTAAATTGGATATTCTCCTAATTTTACCCTAATCAACGGATATATGCGTAGTAAACGTATGTAGATCAATTCAGGTGATGGTAATAACCATTTATGCTTGATGGACCGGAGCTAGGGCTTGACCATTTAGTCAAGAGCTTAAAAGCAGCATATGTGCTATGCATTTCTCGTATAAAATTTTTCTCCTTTTTTATCCGAATCAACTAACAGCCGTATCACTTAGCCGTATCTCTTACATGACAGAGTGTTGGTCATTTCGCATCGATCGTCAAGAGCTTTTAAAAGTGCACACATGCCGTGCTCGGCTCCACTATGGAGCAAGTTTCTTCCTGAACACCCTGTGTGATTGACAGGAACTATCACTGATCAACTTGAAAGTAAAGAAGCTATTCAGTGGCACTTGAATTGCCTCAAAAAAATCCCATATTACTAAAATAATCTTTAATCTTTCTAGCATAGCTTAAGCTATCACGATACAATTTTCTAAGCTCCATTTAACACGTACACCCTGAAAAACAAACATCCTTTGATAGAAAGCGTTAAACAATTTCCTTGTTTAGAATAAGACCACGTGATCAGCCCATTTTGACCAATGAGTGACCATGAGAGACATATGGATTCTCTATAATATATTTGACCCTATTTATAACTATTAATGGTTTTTCATTATATCACTTGTGTTGATTGCTGTTTGTCTCACCAACATATTGATTTCTTTTTTCATTTAATTCACTATAGCATCCAGCTGGAATTCTATAGCAGAGCATTAGCATACTTCATATATATTCATATTTGACACGATAAAAGTATTAGCACTAGCCGATAGGCGTCATTCGTTGAAGTGAGTCACCCAGCGTTGAAGACTCTAAGCATGGCATCTTCACAATCCTGGCAAGACGACTCCCATTTTTTGAACGTTACTGGCTACTTAAACAATTCGCAGAACTCCTCGACTCTAGTAAAATCAGGCACAACATTGAGACCAGCCTGGTATTGGGTTTTGCGCGGAATCCTTGCTTTCGTTACTGTAACTGGCAATGGACTGGTAATCTATATAATCTGCTCAAGAAGAAGACTTCGCTCGCAGCCCTCACCGAACTGGTTCATCCTTTCCCTTGCAGTTGCTGACTTCCTTGTGGGAGTATTCAATGCTCCTTCCTTGTTCTTTTATTCCTTCTACGTTAAAGCTAACAGTGTATTGTGGACGGCGTTTGAGTTTATCTGGAATTTCTTACTTATTGCCTCAACGACAAACATCTGTGCCTTGACACTTGATAGATACATAGCGGTCCTCCATCCATTCAGACATATGAGGTTCGCCACGGCTTCCTCTTGCCTGATTACCATAGGCATCGCCTGGATCCTTCCAGTCCTTCAGCGGATTCCTTTCCTCGTCTTGAAGCTAAAAAATACCCCAAAGGATGAGTACTTTGCTTATCAGATTTTTTACATCTGTTTTTTCATCTTTCTCCCTAACGTATTCCTGTTGTACGCATATATTCGAATCATTATCGTTGTCAAGAAACACCGCAAGGAGATCAACTCACAAGTAGTTCAAGAATCCTCAGAGAGCGCTATTACTCGAGATTGCACCTCAAATCAGTCAAGAAATGAAACAGCAACTAGGAGAAGAAGCTCGCTCAAATGTACCATCGCTGTCGGAGTTGTTGTCGTGATCTTTTTAGTCTGCAACGGTTTTGTCCAATACTGGTTAATGTGCCATTATCTGTTTCCTGAGTGCAAGGAAAGCGAATCAACTCAGTCGTTTTATGCAATGGTTATGTTACGATATTTCAACTCCGCTCCAAACTTTTTTGTGTATTCTTTAATCAAATCTGACTTTAAAAAAGAACTTAAAAACCTGTTTAAATTCCACTGAAAACAACTTGAAATGTAACGTAAAACAACATTAGGAGAAACAGCAGAACACGACCCGTTTTGAAGAAATTTCTATTACTAGGCAACACTTAGTAAATAGAACAATTATGAATTCTGTTAGATTATAATCTAGGTATTTTTCGATTCTAACGTTGTTGTTGCATCCGGTACTTTAACTAACTCTTGCCAGTCAGCCAAAGATAAAATCACTAACACCAAGAAAAAGCTTCCCTATTTTTTTCACTTCTCTCCTTTTGATTTCAGCACAACATGTGGTCCTTTCTTCAACTAGTTTGTTTTAAGCATACCAAATACATCTGTCACCAAGTAATAATTTAGAGTTAATTTTTCAGGAGTGTTCTTTCAAACAGGGTAAAAATTAACATTTATTCAAGCCTATAAAGTATAAGACCAGGAGGTTTTACAACATGTGGTCCTCTCTTCCACTAGTTGTTGTAAAAGGTCTTCCAATCCTCCAAGTTGTTATGATTACTGACGAACGTACATTAATTTATCAGAAAGTCTTCATTCGATTTATCTTGAAATCTTGAATTATAATACAGAACTTTTTCAGCTACTAATATATTATTACGCGATAAAAAAATACAGTATGAAGATGTAATTTTTTTTTCACTTGTCCAATATTTAGTTGGATTTTGTGTTCTCCGACAGATATCGCGTCTTCACTCTTTATAGATATGGGACTCGAATAATTGTAAATATAGGAGTCGAATAATAAATTTAATTCTAAAATTTCACAATTTCCAATTTGTATATTTAACTTTACATAATCTAAATATGAAGTTGGATTTTGTGTTCTCCGACAGATATCGCGTCTTTACTCCTGCTCTTTATAGATATGGGACTCGAATAATTTATTGTAAATATAGGAGTCGAATAATAAATTAAATTCTAAAATTTCACAATTTCCAATTTGTATATTTAACTTTACATAATCTAAAATACGAGGTCTTGATTTATTTATCTTCAATGTAGGTAGCACGAATTTTTTTTCCCTATTTCATATGATCTAAACAAACATGTATCTATACCATGGTGTTGCATTATCAATTGATCTAACAATGCGAAAATGTGCCATTGGAAGTAGAAACTAATAAAGGAAAGAATTAATTAAAAAAAGTAATTTTGTCATGTCCTTCCTTATCATTATATGAGTTTGTGAAGATTGTCTTCGTCAAGAAATTGGAATTGTGTTAAAACATATTAAATCAACGCTCACAAAAACATAATTAAAATGAAACATGCTTTTGTGTACATCTCACACTGATTCTGCATATGCGCACGCCCGCGGTAACCCCTCAGAAGCTGATCAGTAGGCTTTATTTCTGCTTTGTTTAAATCAAATCATAACTACAATTTGTTTTCATGACTATAAGTCAAAAACAAAAACATGCAAGAAGGCATTTATTTGTTGTATCTAATTGATATTTTCCTCGATAACATCTTCAATGTTGTTGTTACCTTCAATCTCTAAGAATACTTCTTCTGTCTTATAAAGCTTTTACTATTCTTCTCCCCCTTTATTCTTCTCCCCCTTTATTCTCTTTCTCTTTCTCTTTCTCTTTCTCTTTCTCTTTCTCTTTCTCTTTCTCTTTCTCTTTCTCTTTCTCTTTCTCTTTCTCTTCTTCTTCTTCTTCTTCTTCTTCTTCTTCTTCTTCTTCTTCTTCCAGTGTCAGCTGGATATTACGCACTCAACTTCGGCAAATTTCCAATTAAGGAAACGCTTGACAATTCCAAATAAAAAGCCCAACTCGAGGAGTGTTTCAGTATCATTCGTTTGTCGACAGAATAATGATTATCCGGTTTTTGGCAGATACAGTTGACACAAACCAAATTCAAAAAAAGGAATACATAATATTTTTGACAGTGAAATTGACAACAGTTGTGCTCGATCAGTTATAATGACTGAGTTTATCTTATCGTAGGACTTGTAGGTAATAAATATGTCTCAGCCAGTAAAAATATTAGGAAAGAAATAATCTTTCAGTTCATGGCAGATCCAAGTTTTCGGACGATCGTCCATCATCACGAATTAATGTGAGTTTATCTTGATATCAAATAAAAAAACTGCTTTTTCCTTTTTCCTTTTCTTTGTGATATCTTAGTCACTTCTTGTGTACACAAGAGACTTAGATCTTACTTATAACCTTTTTAGACCACTTTGTTAGAGGAAGTTCGATGTCAGTCTTCTTTCTTTCTTTGTCCTTTTGAAAAGTGTGTTCCTGTATGTGTTTTTATTGTTTCAACATGATACCGTTATTATTAGATATATAGTACTGCTGCTCGTCTAGTCTTTGCGGTATCTTCCTCGTTCTTGTTGTGGCTGTTGTTCGGGACAAGTTCAAAAAATGGTCCAAAATATAGGGACCCGATTTTATTGATTTAGCTGGTGGGTACTGATAACTACTACTTGTTTAGCATACATCCAAACAGTACATTCCTTTTTACGATTTCACTTTTAGTTTTGGAGATATTTGAGTACAAAATCCAGGATTTCATTTCCAGAGGTGGTGGGTACCGGGTAACACCACCCCTCCCCTCTAGATCTAAATCGTCAATACCAATGCTAGCTGTTGGTATTGCTGTTGCATGTTGTTGTCGTTGTTGTTGTTGTTGTTGTTGTTGCTGCTGTTATTGTTGTTGAATAGTGTAAGTTGCTAGTTGTTGGTATTGCTGTTGCATGTTGTTGTTGTTGTTGTTGTTGCTGCTGTTATTGTTGTTGAATAGTGTAAGTTGCTAGTTGTTGGTATTGCTGATGCATGTTGTTGTTTTTGTTGTTGTTGTTGTTGCTGCAGTTATCCGGTTTTCCTCCCTTAACCTTCGAAGAAATCAACTCCTATAAACTCCGATTCTATCTGGTATCGAAAGCTTTAGTCATGTGCCTCTGGCTCGGGAGATCAAAAATAATATTTACTGCCTGCGTGGTCGACGAATCGCATTGCATTGATCACTATAGTATACGTATAGTGCAAATTACATTTAACCATGTGATCTAAAGACATTTCGTGGTCATGCCCAATTTATTTACCACGTGGTCATTTCCACTTTATCACGTGCTCATGTCCAATTTCCCACATGTTTATGTCCAAGTTTCAACGTGGTCATGTCCATGGCCCTTTCTACTTGATCATGAACAATTTACTACGTGGTCATGTCCACTTATAATTTACTACGTGGTCATGTCCACTTATAATTTACTACGTGGTCATGTCCACTTATAATTTACTACGTGGTCATGTCCACTTATAATTTACTACGTGGTCATGTCCACTTATAATTTACTACGTGGTCATGTCCACTTATAATTTACTACGTGGTCATGTCCACTTATAATTTACTACGTGGTCATGTCCACTTATAATTTACTACGTGGTCATGTCCACTTATAATTTACTACGTGGTCATGTCCACTTATAATTTACTACGTGGTCATGGCCACTTTTCCACGTGGTCATTTAAAGGAAATTTTGTTTCATTATTTTTGCGATCGCAAAATAACGAATTCATCAATAAATGACAAACTATGAATATCACTTACTTTTTTCTATTCCAAAGAAATACACGTCCATAGCAAAGCTGTTTCCCATTCCTTTGTAGCAGATACTGGACGGTCCATGTTTGTCGTACGTCAGGTGTGCTGTAGGGCTGGTAAAACACTGTCCAAAATACTGCACAGCAAAGGCTTTCCACCCATTTGATCTCGCTACATCTGCACATTGATCAATAGAAGCTGTATCTTCCCATCCGAACGTTTTGAATACACCTCCTTTAATGGCTCGTTCCCATGTGTCTTTGTAACATCCTTTACGGTAAAAGTCTGGAAAACAAATTAGCTTTTATCAGATCAGTATTTTTTGAGATTTGAAGGGAAAAAGTTTAAAACTCGCAAAGATAGAAATTTTCAAAAAATCGAAATTTTTGGTAAGAAAACCTTTGCTGGAGGCAAGATCTAGAGATGCCTTTTCATACAAAATTTATATTTTTGAAAATTTATATCTTCGCAAGTTTTGAACTTGCTTCCTTCAAACTTCACAGCTTACTGTCCTTCGAATTTCATAATTACATGGTAATTTAGCTCATTCGAGTACTGTTAATTTTTATGCAGCTTCTATCTTTATTTCCTTTCTTTCCTCCCTTCCTTCCTTCCTTGCTTCCCTTCTTCTTTCGTTTGTTTCTGTACATTTCTGGAGTGTTACTTCACTTCTATTAACTTAAATAAATACCACTTGGGAAAAGAAAGGCAATACTTAGACCTACCTTTAGAAAAAGCCCTTGTAAAATAAACAAAAGCTGTGGCAATAAAGATCGTTATTCTCATGATAATTACAATCCTTTGCTTCTGAAGCTTAAAGATTGGAGCGCAGAAAAAACGTAATTATACTCTGGGATCTTGAGCCAAAATGTTGAGGTAAAGCCACCTTAATATTTTTGACACGGTATACTCAGTGAGTATGGTGAAACAAGACTAGGATAGATAGAAGCCTTCCGTCACCAACCTCAGATGAAATTCCTTTGCAGCAATAAGCTGATTTTAATTTCCTCATTCATTTCATTTGTACCTGTAGTTCTTTCATTTTCATGTTGAAGGCCAAAGATGGAGTAAATTCAAGCATAATACATAAACAAATGTCAAACAGCGTGTCAGCGAGAAATGTTTCCGAATGATTAAACAGCATTAATTTTCGCTTACTTTCCGGTTTACAAAGCAATATACCTCTTTACCTTCGTTGTTTGTTGTGCCCATTTCAGACCACGTAATGCCACTCTTGGGAGTTGATTCCGCTTTCATGTGTAAATATTTTTACAAAAGAACATTTCTCAAGGGAATGTCATGTGGTCTGAAATGGGCAATTTGCATGCGAAGGTAAAGAGGTCTATTGAGGACGGATCCAGTGGAGGGGTGCAGGGAGTGCGCACCGCACCTGGGTCAACTTTGTGCCCTTTCTTTAAAAATAGCCAATACAAAATAATATTTTTCTTTCTTTGATTGTAAGATTTGCCCCCTACTTTGAAAATATCTTTGAACTTTGAAGATATTCAATCCAAGTTCTAGCCTCTGCATTTTTTGTGCATTTTATTATAGTGGGCAATAAAGAAACTTGGTCTTAATCTTGATAAATTTTGAATAGCGCGTAATGAATGAGGCGCGTATAATTAAAAGAACTTTCTATAAGCGGGATATCCTCAACAACCGCCTCTCCCTCCCCTCCCCCAAAACAAATGCGCGCTACAAATAAACTACCAGCGAGAAGGGGGGTCACAGGGGCACCCTAAGGATCTTCACCCTCCTGGACCCCTGTAAACATTTACTATCAACATCTTGCATAATCATAAGTTTTACTCGACGTCATAGCCGCCATCTTAGAAGAATTTGCCAAAATATTTTTTCACTGTTATAACTCTTACAACCTAACATGGCTGATTCATGTTTTTTGTTATTTCATTCTCTTGGTAATGATTGCAAACCAAGTACTCTACTAGCAGTATTGAATTTCCTTAGTCAAATCAGAAATACTCTAGCCGTAATTGTATATACGAACCAGATTCCTCTTCAAAATAGTTTAACTCATTTATTTACATTGCTTACCTCAGTATTGGCTTAAGCTTGTTTCTCCTCGAGACTTGAAAGAAGCTTCAGCGTTAGTTATTATTTAATTATTTTCTCTCCAGAGCTTTTTGAGTAAGAGATACTCTTTTAGAGACACAGAACATGGACATAAGGGCTAGCTTTCCAGTACTGCACAGCCATAAAACATATTTAGTTTGTAATAATGTTTTCCTGGCCGTTTTCAGACCACGTGTTATTCCCAAGAGAGCAAGATTTTTTATTTGCATGACTTTACGCATTAGTGCCCGCTCATGGCGTCAAGATATTGCATTCCAACAAGCGTTGCAGCAAAACAACGAGACAAGTATTACACTTTTTTTAATGGAATGCTCTATAATTACGCAAAATTTATACAAGTTCTTTAACTACGACCACAACTATTATCAAAAGAGGACTGATAATAAAACTGGACACAGAAAGCGAACACTACAATATTACTATTACAGTTTATCCTAATTCCAATCTCAAAAACGTCTTATTAATAATATTTTCATTTCTGCTGCTAATTTTTATTAAAATGACATAACATCCATTCTATTATGACATTTTTATATGTAAATTTAAGACTGTATTTTCGCCATTATAAACATACTATGCTCCTTTCCGTAGTCTTCCCACAATCCCTTATGATCCCAGCGCGTACTCGAGGTCAGGGTAAAATTTGCATATTTTTAATACATTTTTATGCAAATTTTACCCTGACCTCGAGCTCGGGCTGGGATCATAAGGGATTGTGGGAAGACTACGGAAAGGAGCATAAAGAGACAGTTTGCAGCTGTTTTCTCTCTAAGCGCATGCGCAGAATTATTGTCTTTGACTAGAAATGTCTATGTTTGAACATACTAAATGGCTCAAACTACTTCATATATCGTTATTGGAATCCTTGCTGTATATACATGGCATTTTGATATCAAAGAATAATGTGCTAAATATTGCCTCTCCCCCTGATAGAAGAAACCGTATATGTGCTGAGCATGTACAATACTAGCAGTCCTCTAAGAAAGCCATTAAAAGATTGTCAAGAACGAGAGAGAGGACTTCGAACTTTGGCCGTTTCTCAGGGTACGCTTTCCAACAGTCTATCATGATGGCATACCTGTAGAAAAATACAATATTTTGATGAGGACTCGTTGCTATGGAGATAAAAAGCTATCATCTACGTCACTATGTTTGAGTATGTTATTATGGGATAGATAGAAAATATACTTACAATTCATCGGAGCAGTTGGTTGGTTTCTGTAGTCTTACACCGGACTTGAGAGCTTTGACTAGATCCATGTACGAAAGTCCAGCATATGGCATTTTACCTGAATCATTACAAAACGACAATGTATTAGTTCTACTAATGCTAGTATTATACATGCCAATTCAGCGTGAAAGTGTATATCTGAAAGCACATAAGTATTAGTTGGGCGAGGGTCCCTCATCTACTTAGCCGATGAGGTTACCTCGACGAGAATGAAACTGCTCAGATCGACTTTAGAGGGGGAAAAGTGAATATGAATCATTTTGTTCAAAGTGCCTCGTCAACTTTCAATGCATTTTTTTTGAAAACCAGACAGGGTTACCAACACGTCCAAATTGTGTTTGAACCATAGTGCCATCGAGATGCGCCTTGTGAGGGAGTTGAATTACATTAGATCAGGTGCCACAGAAGGCTGAGTGTATGAAAAGGGTGATCGAAGAATGGCTTTTTATTTAGGACTCTGTAATAATTCATAAACACAAACCTCCAGACTCTATTTCCCACAGTAATACACCAAACGACCACCTGAATGAAAACAAAAAACAAAAAAACAGGTACATCATATATCAGATAAAGAAATATTAATACGATGTCAAAAGTGATGTTAAGGGTGTATAAGAACTATATAACTCACACATCGCTTTCTGAGGTAGCCTTCAGTGTCTCAAGTGCTTCTATTGACATCCACTTGGCCGGCAGTTTACCCTGTAGTTATCAATCACAAAAAAATCTATCGTTTATATACTTAAATTCTAATTCGAACAAGGGCACAGGCATTTGGGCTACTGGGCTAACGGATTCAGTGCTATCAGTACCTCATAAAAACAAGGAATATTCCTTGGCAGCGGAACAACTTTAAAAATAGAAGGGTAGCGTCATTTCTCTCTCTAAAATTAACTGAACTCATCTACATGCACCATTCCAGGCGTACACAAAAAACACTAGACAAAGTGTGACTCCTCAACAACCACACCCCTGTCCCAGCTCTGGAGCTTAAAATTGTTGGCTCTTATTGATATAGAATCCAGGCAGGACAGTACAATGAAGAAAGAAAAGTATTTAAGACTGAACACCAAACACTTTACCCCAGTGCTTGATTTCTCGTAGAATCCTTGTTCGTACACATCCCTTGCGAGACCAAAGTCAGCTACTTTAGCGATCCTGTCTTTTCCAAGAAGAACATTCCTGGCGGCCAAATCACGATGCACGCACTGCAAAGAGATACGAAAAAAGAACATGATTTCATGAATTTACTGAGATTTGGGTCTACTGATTCATGTCAATTGTCGTCTCACTCTCCCCTACCCCACAATGCGTATGATGAAACATTACATGTGAAGCTACTTGTGAGGAAAATGGCAAGGTGTGACCTTTACTCTCTGTAACGTCGAACTCTACAGTTTCTTTTTCTTTGCGTGCAATGTTGCAAACGTGCCGTGAGACATGTTGCGCTTTACCCTTTCACAAGCAACACCGCAAAGGCTTTTTCTAAGTTTGATAAACAGTATGCTTAGCTTGGGTACAAACAACACCATATAAGGCATGATGAACAAAATATATTTTTACCCAAACTGGACCACAATGCACATTGGTCGCTAACTCATAAAAGTTCTATACAACATCGCATCGTGTGTTGATTCATTTTTAGAAAAACCATTACCTTGTGACTTGCTAGATGCTTCATTCCCTCAGAAATATCCAAAGCAAGTTTTATCTTTTCCTGGTTGTCCAGTGATGACACTTCGTCCTTGTTCCCGTCATCACCAATGACAGCTATTCTGTTTTCTCGAATATAATCCAGCAAGCAGCCATTCTCGGCGAACTCCACAACCACGTACAAAGGTCCACCTGTATTTGATAAAGTTGAATGATATGACATGTAATACAATACGGTCGAACTATTATTCATCGGCCACCCCTTGGGGACCGGAATCGTCATTTGACCACTTAGGAAGGGTTGGCAAGTCTTCTTTGGGACTTGGACAATTTCTGACCACCTACACAATTCCCTTCTTGATTACAAGTGGACGTAATGTTTATAAACATTGACATTGTGATGCTAATGTGTCAACCGTTTTAAAAATGGGTTTTGTTACTGCTTTATTGGATGGACCCCTTGCACTTCGGAATGCAGCTCAATTTGGAGGACAAAACAATCATAAGTTTCCAATTCTCAGGAGATTGAGATTCTCTTGTTTTGTCCTCCAAATTGAGCTGCTTTGATGTCACGTGAAAGGGGTCTAATTGTTAAATAGATTTCTGGTTGACAATTCAAATAACAATCAACCAAGAACAAGTTGCGCATGTGTCATCGTACGCCCGACTATAAACTTGGTCCTCAAGAAGATGCATGAATATGAATTTTACGCTGTAAATAAATTTAAAGTTGTGCTCTACCTCCTCCTTTGCAGGCGCCGAGCAGGTTGACAATATTTGGATGTTCTTCCACAGAACACATGATCTCAAGTTCATTGAACAGATCCCGGTAATCACTTTCAGATGCACCAGCTGTGGATAACAATGATACATTAGTAACACATCATCTAGTTCAATATCATTCCGTAACAATTTCTTGTCGTTCAGTAGTCCTTGAATTTCGAGAGAACTCATAATAGTCTCTCGGTGGCATTTTCAATATTTGAATACTTATTACTTGTTGTTATTTACTACTCTTATTTTGATCTTTTGATATTTAAAAAAATCATTAATATGATGTCTTTGCAATATGGCGAGAAAGGATCACGTGACCCATCAAAAGTGCTATTTATTCTACGCATGCGCATGATATTTAAAAATCCTTATAATGAACCCATGAGTTGGTGAATTTACGTTTTAACATCTTGACAGCGCAAGGTACATCTTCATCTTCCCCCTCCTCCTTCAAGAATCCTTTGTACACAACACCAAACTGGCCAGAGCCAAGTTCTTTTCCAAGCTCGAGGTTCTCACGAGGAATATTTCTGCATCGCAAGGGTAGTTCTACCATTTCTATTGTGTCTCCTCCGCCACACTCGAGCTTTTTTGCTCCGTCATGAAATTCGTCATACTAATTGGAATAAAATGGAAGGGTATGAAGAAATGCTGCACATAAAGATATTTTAGGGTACTCCTTACATTGGAGGATGTTTCTCTGGGTTCTCCAGTTTTCCTGCCTCTGCTATTACTGCCATTCTAACACGGTGGATCAGCCCAGAGGGTGTTTCATGGTTGGATAAAATTTGAAGGTTTTTAAAGGTTGTGAAAAAACCAACCGACCGGTCGGCCAAATGACTTTTTGAACGACCGATTGATTCACTGTCTTCCAAACATGATTTTTAAAAAGACAAATTTAGACGTTCATGTAGTTCAACTCACACATCGTTTTTCTTCCATTTCTGTCATCAGCTTGGCTTCTCTCTTCGTTCTTCGGCGTCGTAAATAAAGCAGCCCAATTACCATACCAATCACCAACAGTACAAAGAGGGGGACACAAATCTTAGTGAATTTACCCCAGAAATCTAGAAGAAAAGTCATTGAAACTGCATTAGGAAACCTATATTAGCAATTATTCGCCAACATATCGATAGCAGATATCAGAGTTACACTCCATTATCTTCAAATAAATAATGGTCTCAAGTCGAGGCATTTGGGTCAATTAACAATACGGCAAATGTATAGAAACTGACCCAAATGACACGACTTTTTGAATTTTGAATCGTTTGAAGGTAATGGAGGGGAACTCCGATATCCATGATTTGCTATTGTCCTTGTTTTCTGACAAAGAAATATCTTCTATTAATAAATATTTCGTTCCGAGTTCATCGAGACAGCAACACAACAACAGCAGCAACAACAACAACAACGTTAACAGCAACAACAACAATAACAACAAGACAATCCCTTAACTAAAATCATGAATTGTTCTCAGTTGATTCCATCCTACTGTTCAACTTACCAGAATAAGTTTTCACTTCAATCATATCACTGGGTAATCCTTCACCCACGTGATTCATAGCATGGGCCTTGATAGAATATGATGTATCCGGTTTCAAGTCTTCAAGTAAAAGCGTGTTCACATGTTGTCCACCAACATCAAGCTTCTTCCAAGGACTGGCAAACTCTTTGCACTTCACTACGTAGTTTTCTACGCTGTAATGGTCGTCGAAAAGGGGAGGGCTCCAGTGAATGATCATTGATGTTTTCTTGATGTTGATCGCGGTCACGTTTCGTGGTGCTGGAGGTTTTACTAATGGAAAAAGGAATGACAAATAGCAATAGATTTAACGCATGAAGATGTTTCTTCATTCTTCTCTTCCTTCCTTCCTTCCTTCCTTCCTTCCTTCCTTCAAATCATTCATTCAGTTATAAATTCTTTTATCCATTTATCGACTAATCTATCGGCTATCTATCCATTCAACTATCAGTCCATCCATCTATTCTTTCTTTTGTTTGTTTGCTTCTTTCTTCATTATTCCGATTATGCATGAGAGCTTCCTTTTTTTCATTCTTTTTCCCTTAATTTCCTTTCTCCCTTTTTTCCTCCTCTTTCTCCTTTTCCCTTCTTCCTTTTCTTTTTCCTTTTCCGCTCTTCCCTTCCTTCTTAGCTTCGTATTTTGGAAAATCTTTAGAATGCCACGCCCCTCCCTTTCCAACAGGTACATTCTGAAAACTTCCATTGTCCCTTACATACCTCTTGGCTTTAGAGATTCGGCCTTCAGTACCAGTTTCCCTACAATACCATTGAACTTCTTCACCCTGCGGACAAGAACATTTGCAATACGCACTTTGGTATCTGGTGGAGGCTTTTCTTTTGGATTCTGGACTTTAATTCTGTAGACGACGCGAAACCGAACAGCGACGCTACCATTGCTGTGGAAATTAAAGGAAATTCAATTTATGGATGGATGGATGGATGGATGGATGGATGGATGGATGGATGGATGGATGGATGGATGGATGGATGGATGGATGAGAAAAAAAGAATATTTACATACCTAAAACCCAACACTTCTATTCTTAAAAACCCTGTTTCGTTTTCATACACCATAGTCATCTGTAATCATAAAGAAAGAAATATAAACACAGAATCCCATCATGTCAGCCCCAACAGAATCCACAAGTATAATGTCTCACCTCTCTTATAAACTCAGCCGTAAGGTTTCTGTATTCTTGAGAAGAGTTGTCATGAAGCTCTTCCGTGAATGTTTTGTTTTTGAGACTGACATCTATTTCGACTTTGATTGGAACTGAAAAAAATTAAAAAGCAAATATTTTGTACAGTGGCAACTGCATTAAGGTGACTGACTACTTTTGAACCGTTCAATTTGAGCCCACGATGTGCGCGCGCACAAAAAACGCTTATAACCGCATAACAACCTTCAAAATTTTATTGAGGGATCATGCACGTTTTGAACTTCAACGGGGCAAAAACTCCGAATTTTGCACGGGACTATATTTTCCTTTGAATTTCCTAAAACAACAGGTAAAAATCAATCTTTTGAGAAAGTTTGAGAAAAACGTAATTATTAGAACTTATAAAAAAAAGCGTTTTATGTGATTTTGTTGTTGTCATTTGAGTACGATTTTCGGTTGATTGAACTAACAAGAAGCTGAATTTTTAGCTTATTTTAAAACTTTCTTCAAATATTTTTAGTTAGTCTTCAAACATAATGTTTAAAGTAGATGTCTTGAGAAAATTGCTTTCAGAGCTTCTTTAATTTTTGAGTTATGAATTTTTGTGTGCAAAACTTGATTTCCGCCATTTTTCTTTCGAAAACTAGTCAAGATGGTCATATTCAAAATTCATTATCTCGAAAACGAGCTCGGGACACCCCATTTTTCTTTTCATTTTTGGAATCAGCATTAAATTCTGTGTAAAATTCCTTTCTAAGAACATTTTGTAATTATTCCTTGCTAAAGTAGTCAGTCACCTTAAGCAGACACCTTCGGAACCTTGTCTGTTGTCTGCTCAATATATATCTTTAGTTTGTTTGTTTTCGTAATGCTTTTCCATTTCAGATCAGACCATGGCCACGTGTCATTTTTTTGTTTCAGTCGTATTCATATTCATATGACTTCTCATGCGCAACTGTTAGACAAAGAAATGATAATCCAGGGAATGGCACGAGGTCTGAAATAGGAAAAATATTACGTCCAAGCTAAAAAGGTATATTCCAGTCTAGACATCTTTCGTTCACCATGCCACCATTTCTATGACTTGAGACCGCAAATTACGTATATTACGTATATTTAGCGACGAAAAGCTGCAAGTTGCCCGAAATGTTTTCCCATATATTTACAGTAAAACGAACCTCTGCTCAGCCGACACCCTTTATTTAGCGGACACCAAGCAAGGTTCTAAAAGTACCACTATAGTTATAACTACGCATGTTTAAAACAAAGATTTTGAGCTTCCAAACTCACCATTTACGATTAGAAAGACATCTGCCTTAACTTCCTTTTGTCTGTTCTTAGCCACACATGTGTATCTACCAGAGTCATCTGTGGACACCTTAGTAAGGTCAAACTTAGCTTTTACTACTTCTTTGTCTTTTGAAACGCTCCTTCGTGTCTTTAACTCTATGTTATCCTTGAACAGTTTTAATTCCTCAATGAAGACTAAACTTGATGCAATACATGTTATGGTGGTAGAGCTTTCTGAGGTAGCGTTGAATATGTGACCACTGTTGATGATGTCAAGTGAAGCTATAAAAGAATAATGGTTACATCAATTCGTACGGTGTTCAAAATATGAACACTTTCCTTATTTAACTGCGTTATTTTACCCTTTGTATTTCTTGAAAGTAAGAGTCTTTATATGAATAATGGCTTCGACGGGCAACAAAGAATAATACTTAAAAATGACGTGCCCTGAATTTGAAAAAGCAATAGAAGCTTTGCACCATCACGTGATGGCAGCTATGACAGGGGGCAGTAACAATTTAATCTGGTCTAAATCTGGTTTACATGAGAAAGAATTCACTTTCTCAGGGGGAAAAGGACTTTATCGGTGTGCTCATGCCTCTTCTCATGGCTGCCAACATGTGATGGTGCAAAGTCCTGTGCGCATGAATGCTATTTACAGCTTTTTCACTATGGGCAATGTGAATGCAATTAGCTGAAAGGTCGCCACGATATTAAGTTTTGCAACAATTTGTCTGCACATTTTTCCGGAATATTCTTGTGCTGACATTATGTACCTAGGAACCATAATACATTTCAAACTTGACATGCAACATGCAACATGCAACATGCAACATGCAACATGCAACATGCAACATGCAACATGCAACATGCAACATGCAACATGCAACATGCAACATGCAACATGCAACATGCAACATGCAACATGCAACATGCAACATGCAACATGCAACATGCAACATGCAACATGCAACATGCAACATGCAACATGCAACATGCAACATGCAACATGCAACATGCAACATGCAACATGCAACATGCAACATGCAACATGCAACATGCAACATGCAACATGCAACATGCAACATGCAACATGCAACATGCAACATGCAACATGCAACATGCAACATGCAACATGCAACATGCAACATGCAACATGCAACATGCAACATGCAACATGCAACATGCAACATGCAACATGCAACATGCAACATGCAACATGCAACATGCAACATGCAACATGCAACATGCAACATGCAACATGCAACATGCAACATGCAACATGCAACATGCAACATGCAACATGCAACATGCAACATAAACCTAAAATAGATGTATACTTACTGTTGACATCAATAAGAACATCATCGAGGGTTATGTTGCCAACTTTGTTAGTTGCAGTACATCCGTAATATGCAGCATCTTTGACACGAACGTCTGGGATAACTAGCTCAGCTTTCTTTTGATTGGGCAAAATAATCCCTTCAGTTTTTTCTGGTAATCTTTTTGTCCATTCAAAAGATGGTTCAGGATCTCCATACACGTCACACTTTAGTCGAAGGGTTTGTCCCAGCTGTAGGATGACACCTTCAGGCAAACCAGCTTTTCTTGTTGGAGAAGCTGTAAACAGAAACACTTGCATCACATAACACTACGCCACTACCACTACTAATAACAAAAACAATAACAACAATAATAACAACAATAACAACAACAATAATCGCAACAACAACTCATAAGATCGGCTTTATCGATTCTTTTACAGCAATCTTACCCAGTATATTTAGTGATGCTGATTCTTCATTTCTCCCAGCCCTGCTGCTTGCAATACACGTATACCTTCCTTCGTATTCTTTAGTATTTTTTACGCTGTCAATCACTAATTTGTTTCCAGTGTATGTGGGTGTTGAACCACCGCTGAACCTCCACGATATCACGGGCTCAGGTACTCCAGTGGCATTGCAATAGAAAGATACGTGTGTTCCTTGTTCGACAGTCTGGTCTGTTGGCTTGTGTTGGATTTCTGGTTTAACTATAAAGAAATGATGTTTAAATAAATGAATAGATTTATTTGGATAAGATTGTTACTCTTATTACTTTGGGTAAGGTCGTCACTCCCAAGGAAGCTTATTAGGTTAACCGAACAGCAAATAGCTAGAGCTATATGAATATGAAAAATAAAGACTCGATCAGTAAAGACTTACACAACACTTCAACGGTTCCCCTTGTAGTCTTGTTCAAGGTCCTGCTGTAAGCCACACACGTGTAGTTGCCCGATTCATTGTAGCTCACTCCAGCGTCAGGTGTTGTAAGGAGCAGCTCACTGTCATCTTGCGGCCCACCTGGGACGATGGAACGACTGTTTTTGATTTGTGAGTCAGGTATAATTGTTTCTTCTTTCTCCCAAGACAAGTCGGGTTGTGGAAAACCAAGTGCATGACATTGAAGATAAGCTTTCTTTTGACCAAGTGTAAGAATGTAAGGATTTGGCGTCGAGATGGAGACGTCGTGAAGAACTGTGAATGTCGTAGAAAAAGGGCCATTAAAACATTTATAAATATAAAAATCGATCTCTACTTGCCTTGCTTGCTTACTTACAATTAACAACAAGTTTCCCAGTTCTTGAAAGAACTGTCTTCTCGGTTGCAGCATTTGTGGCCACGCAGACGTAACCACCACCGTCTGTATTTTTTAGACTGTTTATTGTTATCGTAGATTCCCAAAGTGAGGCGTTTCCTTTAGTTTCGACTGTAATTCTATTGTCTTGGCTTAGATCTATGATGTAACCATCCTTCTGCCAAGAGATTGTGGGCTTGGGGTTCCCTTCCATGGTACATGAGAATTGTACTTGATCTGATTCATTTTTGATGATGTTACGTGGTGATGAAAATATGACCGGGGGATCTGCAAGTGTTTTTGATATTCATGGAATAATATTAATCAATCATTTTACTGAATAAAGATACCAACAGTTAAGGCAGCTTAGTTGGAAATAATGTTCCAAAATAACAGAATAAAAAAAAATAGTTTGGTCACCATCTTGGTTAATAGAAAGTCCTAAAAGGGAGTCCTATTCTCATTTCCCAGCCCAAAATTTTGCAGAATCCCAGTCCCAGTCATGGAAGTCTCAGTCTGAGTTATAGAGTTAGAGTTAGAAATTTTACAAAATCGCTATCCCGGTAATGACTAAATTCCAGTCCCAGTGCATGAAATCCCATTTTCCCAGCCCCCCCCCCCCCCCCCAAATAATGGCGAATCCCAGCTCCCATTTTACCCCTTCAGGACCCTCTTAACATACAAAAGAAACCTTTCGTTAATTTCCCACCATCATTAGCAAAAACTTCTATAATAATTATATAATCGTAAGGGGGTTTTGCTAGATATTAAAATGAACTAGCTAGAAGAAATTAATCCCTTAAAATCAAATTAAAATGGCGAGCAAACTAACTTTGAAAGTTAGGTTAGCATTTATACAGTGTAAAGACAATCCCTAAGAAGAATGATTTTTTAAAGTACAAGAGTGAAGTTTTACGGGTTTGCCGACTAGTTAAATATTAATTAGAATACAATTTGAAAATTAAAAACTAATATAAATATACAATATTAGAATTATATCGAAAAGTTTAACTTTAGATACTCAGTACAACTTACTTAGATTATCGATGAAAAGCTTTCGACTCAAGCTAGAGTCTTGATCACGTTATGCAATTTTAGAATATTTACATGGATAACTAATACACCCCCCCCCCCTCCTTGACAAGCGAAACGGGAGAAATGAATTTCAATATAAAAATTGAATATTTCATAAGGCCTAGATTTGTATGGAGAATGCACTGGATGGCAAGAGCTTGCCAGCTAACACTTTTCCCATACAAGTCCTTTATAATAAAATATTTGGTTTTATATCTAAATTGCCATTTCTTCTATAGTCAACATTATGAGCTAAAACTTCGCCTTCTTAATTACTAATGACAAGGTGCTTTTTTCATTTTTGTTGTTCATTTTGACACAGCTGCTCATCTTAAGGGGGTAGGGTCAAGTGACCTGTTAGTGCAAGTCATCTATTGTAACTCGATCCATGCCACCACCTAGTCTGCCATATATATGCTGGCTTTCGCTGGCTTTAGCTTCAATTGCAAATAAAAATGAACTTTTTGAAAGCCGATAAACGCTTGATTCTCTATTGTCTTTCTGATGTAACCACTTACTTTGAGTAATGAATGAAAAATCGGAAATTATATAGTCAAATAGTTTATATACGCTGGCCTGGCCATGGAATCATATTATTCTCGAACCTTACCTGTTCTTTCTCTACCCTCATTGAAACGACTTGAAAGAACTGGCAAAAAAACTCCAAAACATGATATGAATCCAAACTGAATGACATTGCACAGAGTAGCTGCAATGCAAACGACCCAAGACCAATTGGTATCTGGTGATCTTCTGGCACTACACAACATCTTATCCTTCGAGAAAGATCACCTTAAAACGGTTTGCAGTTCAGTGAAAACAAGTGTTTCAGTTGAACATAAGCAGCCCAACACCGTTGGGGGCTAAATGTCTTCAAACATATTTTTATACCGACAGCCAGAAGTCACATTAAAGAATGTTAGCACTGTTCAAAAACGTATACGTGGACATATGCAAACGTGTCCTTGCCACGTGCATGTCGCGGAGTCACTACTAGTATGCCGTGACAAGCACATGTTGCACGAACAATCTTGCGTGACGTTGACCGTGCCATATATCACGTTTGCTGGTCAGGTCAGTGTCAGGTCAGGTCATAAATCCCACATTTTTATTGTACTAAAACTTTTGATTGCCGTCTCAATTCATTTTCATTTTGATTTTTTTTTAAGTAGACTAATATAGACCCGACGTAGTCAATTGATAAAAATGATGATTGGTTTCAATTGATAACAATTGATAACAATTAACTAATTCATTATCAATTGATATCAGCAATTGATAAAAATTAATAGCCGAAAAGTGAGTGAGATCAATTGATACAAATTGATAATCAATTGATACAAATTGATAATCAATTGATACTAGTTGATACTAATTGATACTCTTGATAGAAACGAAATTAACCCAGAATGAAGAGGATTTAACACATTTATCACTTAGGTGTGAAAAAAGACAAGCACTGTTTAATGAGCAGTACGCAACTGAGTCTGAGTATCTCCATACTTCTTAGACACAACAAATTCCTCTCCTAGCTCAACTTCAGTGGAACACTCGTGATATCCCTTGACTACACATTTCACAACAGCATCACAAACGTTATCCTATAGCGATTCATACACTTTTTGGGGAAGTACTATGCTTTGAAGTTGTAAACTCACCTGGCGGTGGTCGTGATAACCGGGGTGATAATTATCCATTAGTAACTTTTAAAACGTCATCCACATTCCAAAATTGATGAGACGGATCGACTGTAATACTGCATTGATCATAGTAGGATTTGTTGACAGGCATATTTTCTTGTAAAGCACTGATTTTAGTAAACATTGGTACCCGAACATGTAGCTTAATTAGATATATCAATTGATAAATAATTGATTTCCATTGATACCAATTGATTAATTGGAAAAATCTGAGTGAGATATCAATTTCTATCAATTGCTGATAGTAATTGATATAATCAATTAGTTAATTCTTATCAACTATCATCAGTGTTATCAATTGACTATGTCGTATAGATTACGGCAAAGCCGTGAAACTTCACTCTTCATTTTTAAAAAATCATTCTTATTAGGTATTGTCTTTACACTGTATAAATGCTATCCTAACTTAAAAAGTCAGTTTGCTCGCCATTTGAACTTGATTTTAAGGGATTAATTTTGGCTAGTTGGTTTGCCATCAGGACTGGTTAGACTATTTAACAATTAGTTCTCGAGTCCGAATGGTCTACGAATCATTAGAAAAAACCTACTAATGGTCTATCACCAATCGAGCCCTGTGATTGGCTGAGCTACTAGGGGTCTATTAGTGATAGACCTCTAGTAGCGAAAAGCGCCGGTTTTGAAAACCAAAAAATATATATTTAAAGCAAAATCCAAAACTTTTTGCACCCTTTTATTGGACCGATTAGTAGGTTTTTACCAAAACAATTAGACCTCTCGCCCTCATGGCCTACGAGTCAATAGCCCATTCGGCCTTCGGCCTCATGGGCTATTGACTCGTAGACCATTCGGACTCGAGGACTAATTGTTAAATTGCCCATGAGGCCGAAGGCCGACTGGGCTATTGACTCGTAGGCCATGAGGGCGAGAGGTCTTATTGTTTTAGTAAAAAACTACTAATCGGTCCAATAAAAGGATGCAAAAAGTTTTGGATTTTGCTTTAAATATATATTTTTTGGTTTTCAAAACCGGCGCTTTTCGCTACTAGAGGTCTATCACTAATAGACCCCTAGTAGCTCAGCCAATCACAGGGCTCGATTGGTGATAGACCATTAGTAGGTTTTTTCTAATATAATATAGATGTGTAAACGATAACTTACATCTAATTTCCAAAAATCCTCCTTCAGACAAAGTTGAATTGATTTTGTTTTCAACAGAACATGAAAATGTTCCTTGGTCTTCTCTCCTTAGCATGGAAATTTGAAGCTTTGCTGTTCCAATGTATTCATCTTGTCTTACATTACCTGACATTCTATCAATTGAAATTGTGTCCACTTCTTGACCATTCTTCAGCCAGGTTATGGACGGAAAAGGCTTTCCTTCAAATTTACAGGTCAGCGTTATTGATTCATTTTCATTTTTGGCGGTTGAACGTGATGGAGGTTGTAGGATTTTTGGCTTGTCTATAAGAGATAGATTATAAAACTCTGACTGTAAGCTAGATTCTGTACCAACTAGCGCAAGGTTGCACATATAAGTAGCTGTCATTTTATTTAGAGGAGAGGAGCGAAGAGGAGAAAAGAGGAAAGCAAAGCAGAGCACCGCATGAAGCACAGCACAGCAATGCAGAGTACAGCAGAGTGCAGCATGCAGCACAGCACATCACTGCAGAGTACAGCAGTGGCCAGAGAAGAGGAGAGGAGAGGAGAGGAGAGGAGAGGAGAGGAGAGGAGAGGCAACTAGCAAGTTAAGAAATATCAGTTATGCCAAAATACTCACAGTTAACATTTACATATCCAGAAAAAGAGGGTCTTCCATCATCATTGTTTGCTTTACATATGTAACTGCCTTGATCAGTTCGTCGTACTTTAGAGATCGTTAGTTGTGTCCCATCTTGTGATATATCGATCATTTGCCCTTGATTGTCTTTCTTCATCATCCAGCGCACTTTAGCATTTGGCATACCGTCCCGGTTGCATGTCAAGATAACCTTTTGACCCTCGATGTAGGTTCTGTTTCGAGGACGCACAGCAAACGAGCCATCGTCTTAAAAACAATACATACCAAATGAGCTGAGACTCAGGTAAAGTAATTTAAAGTTAAAGTATTATATTAACTCAAGTCACTATCTCTTGTGTGGGTGCTGTAATTGCTGCATGCTGTATGCAAAAAGTCAGTGTTAAATTGTTGTTCTCGTTGTTGTTGTTGTTGTTGCTGATGTTGTTGTTGCTGTTGCTGCTGCTGTTGTTGTTGTAATTGGTGCTGTTGTAGTTGCTGTTGTTGTCGTTGTTGTTGCTGATGTTGTTGTTGCTGCTACTGTTGTTGTAATTGTTGCGTTTGCTGCTACTACTGTTGTTGTTGCTGCTGCTGTTGTTGTAATTGTTGCGTTTGCTGCTGCTACTGTTGTTGTTGCTTCTGCTGTTTCTGTTGTTGTCCCTTGGTCCTTCTGCTTAACCATCATTGGAACAAGTCAGTACTAAGGTCACCAAGGATTATAACTAATATTCTCTTCATAGAGAATAACCCTTATAAAAATGGTTCTGCATCAGGCGCGCAGTTTTCTTCAAACTTACATTGAACAATAAGAGTACCAGAAGAATTATCATGTCCAAAACCATTTTCTACTCGACATTCGTAGCGACCTTCATCATTTTTCCTTGCTTTCTTGACAGTCATTGTGTTGCCATCAGATGATATATTAATTCTTGGGTCTTGCTCAGGTTTTATCTCGTTATTGTCTTTTAACCACTGCACTTTCGGCTCAGGATGCCCATCGTAGTGGCAAACAAAAGAAACAGTTTTTCCTTCTATAACTGTTTTGTTGGTTAACTGCTTTGTAATTCGAGGCTTGTCTGTAGAAAGACAACTAGAACAACTTAATACAAGCTATAAGTAGCAATAATGTATATCATTATTCAGAGCAAATTTTGAAATAAATTTTAAATATCATTGACCAATATTAATATTCTAAAGAATTAAAGCAATGCTTGTTATTCAAAAAAAAATCAGATATCTGAACTGCGCATGTGCAGATGGTTAATTCGTATCAGATATTCACGCGCAAACCAATCAAATATCTCCAAAATACCTCATATATTCTTAAAGAGTTTGACAGTAACGTTGTGCTTTATAAAGCAGTCCAATTGCTAAAGGTAACTCACATGTAAGATGTTAGTGTGTTGGGCAAATTCTGTTGTTGTGGGGGTCCTGTGGTAAGATGCGTAATCATGTCGCAAAAAAAATCCTTTCTGATAGGCAGAATATTTGTGTTTAAAGTTAAAATATCAAAACTCAAAACTAAGAGAGCATGGTCATGGTCCTGCTCCGTCAACTGCTTGTGCGTGGATGAAATGCTCTGTCTTAATCTTCCTTTGGACAACTGGCCTTCTAGGGTGAAGTCAGTTGAAAATGTGAAAGATCTTTTCTGCACTCACGAAAATGAACCGAAAATTTCCGAAATTCTACCGAAAGTTTTGTACTCCGAAATTCTCACGGAAATAAACCGAAATTAACCGGAAAAAATACCGAACGAAATTCTACGAATGTAAACCGAAGTATTAGCCCGTAAATCTACCAAATGATTTGATGTGAAGGAGGTCGATCGCGATCAGAAGCCACATACTTACAGTTCACTGTGAGATACGAAGGATAAGAGGTCTTGTTTCCTAGGGAATTTTTTACTTTGCATCGATAGCTGCCCTGGTCATCACTTGCTAGCTGGTTGATTCGGAGTGAAACTCTTGTTCTTTTTTCCGTGATTGGCTGTGTAATATTTATTCTGTGGTTACTTCTGATTTGAATTTTTTCCTTGAACCATGTGACCTGTGATATAGGTTTGCCTTCGACTTCACACGACAATGTAACAGACTCCTTCTCCATTTTGGTCACTGACTTAGGATGAGAGAATATTCTGGGTGGATCTGGAAATAAAGCCGAAGATGTCTATAGTCAACTGAGTAAATGGAAATGAGTACTACATATAGTGAGTACTACATGCTACAGCGGAAATTTGTTGAAGTTGCTACTGTTGCTGTTCAGTTTTTCTGATGTTGTTTTTGTTGTTCTGTTTTGAAAAAAATGAGAAGACATTTGTTTATTTGACCATAAATTTGTTAACTGAATTTCACTGTTGATGTTGAACATTAAATGTTTTTTTTTTGTTAATTTTTTTGAGAAAAAGAAAAAAAGATGAGAACACCTTTGTTTCCTTGTTTGCTGATGTTATTTATTGTTCTTATTGTTGTTGTTGCATTTTCGTGTTAAGAGAAGACTAGCGACTACGTATTAATTCTGAAAACTTATATACTTCCATGTATAGTTAATACTCACAGTTCACAGTCAGAAGAGCAGGATCTGAGAACTGTTCATTACGGGAATTGTTCACCCTACAACTATATTTTCCTTCATCTGTCCTTCTCAGATTCTTGATAGTGATTGCAACGAGGGTCCTGTTGTGTGTCTTGGTTTGGTTGGTAATCATTCTATTATGGTCTATTGTAAGTGATTTGTTGTTTTTCAGCCATGTTATGTCAGGAACAGGTTTGCCTTCCACTTCACATGTCAAAGTCACTGATTCTCCTTCACTTTTTGTCTGGGCTCTTGGATGGACAAAAATGGTTACACCATCTGCAAGGAAAATGTTAAACGTGTCTTCAACATCTTTTACCGCCGATCAAAATACGATGATTGCTTGTTACTTACAGTTGACTGTCATCAATGCTGCAGATGAGTTATCATTACTGACATCATTCACAGCCTTACAGGAATAGCTGCCCTCGTCAGTACGGCTCACATTAACAACAGTGATCGTAGCACTTGTATTACTGACTGAGGTGGGTGGAACTGTAGATATTCTCTTGTTATCAGCAAGAATGATTGGGTTGCCACCTTTCAACCAGGTTACAGTAGATACTGGTTTGCCTTCCAAGTAACACGTCAGGGATACAGTGCTTCTCTCAATTACTGTTTGGCTTGCTGGAGGTTCCAATATTTTTGAAGGGTCTGAAAAAAAACATCAACAAAATGCGTTGATGTTACAGCAAAAAAAAACAAAAAAACCTAACCTTAAGATCAAATTGAACTATTTTGACTAAAAGGTGCGGCACGTTTTTCTCAGCTGTCAGCTCATTGATTTACACAGAAGACAAATCATATACATATGAGAGCCATCGTAACGAATGTTACCATTCACCCGAAAAATGTTCAATTCAACAATCACTTACAATTGACAGTCAATAAAGTAGCAGTTGAATTCTGTTCACCATAACTGTTTTTCACGTTACAGCTGTAAATAGCCTCATCTGTTCTCTTCAAGTCAGTGATATTCAGAGAAACAGCCGTCCTGTGGTGTGTAGTGGGTTGAGCGATGTTCATCCTACTCGTCTGTATAATGAATGGGTAGCCGTTTTTAAACCAGCTTACAACGGGAGAAGGTTTGCCTTCCACTTCACATGTCAAAGTCACTGATTCTCCTTCACTTTTTGTCTGGGATCTTGGATGGACAAAAATGGTTACACCATCTGCAAGGAAAATGTTGAACGTGTCTTCAACATCTTTTACCGCCGATCAAAATACGATGATTGCTTGTTACTTACAGTTGACTGTCAGCAATGCTGCAGATGAGTTATCATTACTGACATCATTCACAGCCTTACAGGAATAGTTGCCCTCGTCACTACGGTTCACATTAACAACAGTGATCGTAGCACTTGTATTACTGACTGAGGTGGGTGGAACTGTAGATATTCTCTTGTTATCAGCAAGAATGATTGGGTTGCCACCTTTCAACCAAGTTACAGTAGATACCGGTTTGCCTTCCAAGTAACACGTCAGGGATACAGTGCTTCTCTCAATTACTGTTTGGCTTGCTGGAGGTTCCAATATTTTTGAAGGGTCTGAAAAAAACATCAACAAAATGCGTTGATGTTACAGCAAAAAAAACAAAAAAACCTAACCTTAAGATCAAATTGAACTATTTTGACTAAAAGGTGCGGCACGTTTTTGTCAGCTCTGTCAGCTCATTGATTTACACAGAAAACAAATCATATACATATGAGAGTCATCTTAACGAATGTTACCATTCACCCGAAAAATGTTCAATTCAACAATCACTTACAATTGACAGTCAATAGAGCAGCAGATGAATTCTGTTCACCATAACTGTTTTTCACGTTACAGCTGTAAATAGCCTCATCTGTTCTTTTCAAGTCAGTGATATTCAGAGAAACAGTCGTCCTGTGGTGTGTAGTGGGTTGAACGACGTTCATCCTACTAGCCTGTATAGTGAATGGGTAGCCGTTTTTAAACCAGGTTACAACGGGAGAAGGTTTGCCTTCCACTTCACATGTCAATGTCGCCGATTCTCCTTCACTTTTTGTCTGGGCTCTTGGATGGACAAAAATGGTTACACCATCTGCAAGGAAAATGTTGAACGTGTCTTCAACATCTTTTACCGCCGATCAAAATACGATGATTGCTTGTTACTTACAGTTGACTGTCAGCAATGCTGCAGATGAGTTATCATTACTGACATCATTCACAGCCTTACAGGAATAGCTGCCCTCGTCAGTACGGCTCACATTAACAACAGTGATCGTAGCACTTGTATTACTGACTGAGGTGGGTGGAACTGTAGATATTCTCTTGTTATCAGCAAGAATGATTGGGTTGCCACCTTTCAACCAGGTTACAGTAGATACTGGTTTGCCTTCCAAGTAACACGTCAGGGATACAGTGCTTCTCTCAATTACTGTTTGGCTTGCTGGAGGTTCCAATATTTTTGAAGGGTCTAAAAAAAACATCAACAAAATGCGTTGTTGTTAAAGCAAAAAAAAACAAAACCTAACCTTAAGATCAAATTGAACTATTTTGACTAAAAGGTGCGGCACGTTTTTGTCAGCTCTGTCAGCTCATTGATTTACACAGAAGACAAATCATATACATATGAGAGCCATCGTAACGAATGTTACCATTCACCCGAAAAATGTTCAATTCAACAATCACTTACAATTGACAGTCAATAGAGCAACAGTTGAATTCTGTTCACCATAACTGTTTTTCACGTTACAGCTGTAAATAGCCTCATCTGTTCTCTTCAAGTCAGTGATATTCAGAGAAACAGCCGTCCTGTGGTGTGTAGTGGGTTGAGCGATGTTCATCCTACTCGTCTGTATAGTGAATGGGTAGCCGTTTTTAAACCAGGTTACAACGGGAGAAGGTTTGCCTTCCACTTCACATGTCAATGTCACCGATTCTCCTTCACTTTTTGTCTGGGCTCTTGGATGGACAAAAATGGTTACACCATCTGCAAGGAAAATGTTGAACGTGTCTTCAACATCTTTTACCGCCGATCAAAATACGATGATTGCTTGTTACTTACAGTTGACTGTCAGCAATGCTGCAGATGAGTTATCATTACTGACATCATTCACAGCCTTACAGGAATAGTTGCCCTCGTCAGTACGGTTTACATTAGTAATTGTCATTGTAGCACTTGTATTACTGACTGAGGTCGGTAAAGATACTGCTTTTCTGTTGCCACTAGCAGGTACGATTGAGTTACCATCTTTTAACCAAGTTACAGTAGATACTGGTTTGCCTTCCAAGTAGCACGTCAAGGTAACATTGTCATCCTCAACTGATATTTTATCATTAGGAGGGACAAATATTTTCGGCGGATCTGGAAAAACAATGTCCAAGGTACTCTAGAAGAGAGTACTATAACAGAAAAGCTGCAGGCTTATCAGACAAAAAAATTATTTAACGCCATATTGTCAGCCGGAGTCAAAAGTTGTTCATCCAAATAAAATGCTTTTAAACGATGCGTGGGTGATGCGTGTTGGAAAATGTGAGTTTTAGGACTGCATTTATAAAGCGCAAAGTTACTACCTTGTAGCTAAAATGCTTGCGTATTTCGCCGTGGGAAATAATTTTTTCGGGATTTATATCGATGAACTCAGAATGCTGTAAACTTAAACCCCCAAAAAAATTCAAAGTACGAAACAAATGCGTCTTGAATAATGCACAAATTTCCGCAAATTTCTGAAATAATGCACAAATATGGAAAACACTCCAAGTATACCTTTTTATATAATTTTTTCCTTTGACGATGCCCATGAGTATGCCTATCATACATATTTTCATTATGGTTCAAACTAGGTTTTTAGTTTGATTTATCATATATTTCTATATTGTTACTTACAGTGGACATTAAGATTGGCCAACGATGACAACACAGGACCAACTGAATTAGAAACATTACACGAGTAGCTTCCTTGATCTGTTCTGTCAACTTTCTTTATCGTCAAAGTTATGTTATCGTTAGAAATATTGTACTTCGAGCTCGTACCAGCCAGGTCTTGTCCATCTTTGTACCAAAGTATTGAAGGGACTGGAGAACCAGTAGCATTACAGATAAATTCAACCTGTGCTCCCTCGGTAACCGTCTGTGATTTTGGTTTTTGTATGAATAATGGCCGCTCTAAATGTGTACAGAAGATGAATAATAAATAATGAGTAAATATTAACGAACAAGAGTGATAAAACTTTAACGCGCTACCATTCCCTTTCTCTTTCCTTCCCTTTTACAATTATTCCTTTGCAGGTTTCTCCCTTTCTTTGCAATCCTTTCCCTTCCCTTCTTCCCTATTCCCTTGCATTCTTTTTGTGTCCTAGTTCCTTTCCCTTTGCATTTCTCTCCCATTAGTTTCCTTCCCACCAGTTTCCTTCGCCCCGCATTCTACGAGTTTCGTCTCGTATCCCGCGGGACCAAACCCGCAAAAATACAAGACGATAAATAATTTTTCTCGTTAACGTTTTTCACTAAAAACGCAACGATTGACGCCAGGACTCTGAAACTGTTCATACCAAAACGGTCCAGAATCCTCAGTGACAAACATGATCAAAGATCATATTTTAATCCTAAAATATGCTCTCAGTTTGCAATGCAATACGAATACGGTCGCCCAGTCCGTTCACAAAATAAATCAGTAGTTTTCGTGGCTTTTTTTCAAGTCAACGTGCTAGTAAGGTTTTAAGTGTCGTCATCGCCGCCATGTTGGCGCACCGCGCACTAACCGCGGTTGGGTACTCCAACATGGTTGCCATGCTTCTATCGAGTCCAGTCCTAGGAATTATCACAGTTAAGTTTAAAAAAGACCAAATTTAATCAGGTCAAAGGGGAAAAATACAAAAGCATGTTGACTTAAAAATATAAAAATATTTTTTTGTTATCAGTTTTTTTTTCATTTTAATTAGGCGAACATGTATTGAGAGAAATATTTTGTTTGAGACCGAAACGTGATTGTAAGCTGATATATGGTGTTTCGAACGAAGATGCTACGAAATATGCTCGAGTCCGATCCGAAAACAAAACGAAGCTTGTCGGAAAACGAAAAAGTTGGAGTAGATTGTTGAAGAGGGATGGAACATTGTAAAACCTGAAATAAGAAGAAACAAAAAGAACAAAAGAAATGAAATGAATAGCATTATACAGCAAGAAAAATGAAAAAAAATCCATGGTCATTTCATATCCAAACGTCAAGCTTTGGTGTCACTGAATGGACTTAAGCTGAAGCCTGGCCAAAACAGTGCACACAGGTAGCCCAGGCTTCAAAATTGGCTGCTTGCTCCCGAAAGTAAAATCATTAAATGGAATCTGAAATTGTAAAAATAAAATACAGGTTTAAATATTTCCCTTTTTTCTAAGTTTTTATATGAGTCAGTATCTTGTGTTTATGTTGTGATTTTAGACTTTATAGTGATTTGCTTTCATAGTTTTTTTGGTCAAAAGGGTTATTTGAAGTGAACTTAGTTATTTTGCAAAGAATTAATAGGAGATAACTTTTAGGCCCAATTCAACGTCGATGTTCTCATGAGTCGAACACATTGAAAACAATGGATAATAAGGCGGTCTTCTTTTATGTCATTAGGTTTGGCTCATTAGCAGATCGACGTTGAATTGGGCCTTTAATTACTTATCTGATAAATATCGTTACATTAATCAATGTGTTATCAAATATATATGAGGGAATAAGACACAAAACGTTGAATTAAAATCAAGAATTATTTTATAAGACAAAAGCAATGTTAACTTCTAATTTCCTTATACGTTGGAACTGATTAACAATCGTTAATTAATCTGACGACAAGCGAAATAATTCCTACGTCAAGAAAAAAATGCATGTCACCCAGCATTTTCTTTTTTAATTTTTTTTTAAAACTTAGAAATCAGGTTCATATATAACTTTGTTGTGCACAAAATTCTACTTACCCTGAACCACAACTTTGATATCTTGGCGTCCTCGTGGCTCTTTTGGTCGATGTGGTATCAGAATATAATCCAAAGGAACCAGTAAAGTATTTATGAGGTAGCTTCAGATAATGAAACAATTTATTGCTGAATATAGTAGTAAATATAGCCAGTTTAGGGAATGTTATTGAACACTATGTAAATCCCTTGATATTGATATTGGCAAGAACTACAGTATACATTGAAATATTGTAAAGAAGTCTAGAGAACTGAGGAGGCAAAATAAATAAATCAATAAATATATATATTAAACTATGGATGGATAAAAAATTAATCGAGAGCGGAAGTAACGATCGATATCGATAATATTTTTTTGCAATGTTTCGAAAGCTGACCTTCTTGCATGATTCAGACTGTTAAATTATTGCAAAAGAAGTATGAGAAAATAATAATAAGGTTTTGAAGGTGGATTATTCAATCATGGTTGCCTTTTCACTACTGCTGGTATCTTTGAATGCTTTTGTTTTCGTTACATTATTGTCATACCATCATTCCTTAATTTTTATTAAAATGAGGATTTTTATTTTTTATTTTTATTTATTAAATCATTCATTCATTCACTGGGATGGTAATATGAAGACATCATGCATGGCTAAATAAGGCAGTGTATAGAAAGGTTATCGTATGGATGAGTCACGGGAAACATACGGTACTAACTTACACTACGTACACGGTACGACAAGTCGTGATCGACATTAAAATGGCTTCCCATTGTTTTCGCGTGATTCTTCCAATCACAACACTTAGTTACAGCTACAGTAGGATACGGTACGCCTACAGTACGGCCAAGAATGTTCTGTATCGTTTTCCACTCAAACGAAAACCGTACCATGTAAACACTATCAGTGTTCCTTCCTGCTAGAAATATTGGGAGAATTTTGGTGGAAACTGAAGCTTGCATTACAATAGAATCTTTAGCATTATTTACACTACAAAATTATAGTGTGAAAGTTTAAACCTTGGCGTGCAAAATATTTAGAGTTTACCTTACAAAACATCAAAACAAAACAGCATTGTTATATTTTGGTTTTGCTCTTTCGGTTTTAATTAACACAGGAACCCCATGTACTTAACTAAAAGGCACTAGAAAGTCAACAGTTTGAGCATGTGTCGGCTTATGATATGTAAGACATTAATGATAGGTGGGTGCTAGCTCTTTCGACGGGGTAAAGACGCTATAAAAAGAGGCACCTGCATGTCTTATGTTATATATCAGAAGATGCAGTTATCATAACAATGTCGGGTTGAAACGGATAACGAAGAAAAATTACCACTCTTTCTTGTCGAAACATTTTTGCCTAACATGCTAAGAATTTGACTGATTCCTTAGTATTCAATGTATGTAAGTGTTATTGATTGGAAAGGGTAGATTATCCAACCATCCTTAGGTTGAAATAATTTATTTTCATCATTATTTCTTAAATGAATTATTTGTCCTGACGTCATGGCCGCCATGTTGGATGCCATTCCTTTCGTATTTTGATTCTCTTGGGAATACTTAAAGAGTTTTGTTGTTTTTAATCCATTTATTTTAAATGCTCTGATAATATTTAAACCCATCCTAAACCTCGTTTGCATGCACAAAACAAAAAATCAACCCATTGGTTTGTTGAATAGCTGTTATTAAAGTTGAGCCCGCAATGAGATATTCTTTTGTTTTAAGAATCATAAAAGTGAGCGTATCGGGTCAATACGATGCTTGTTGTTCATTTACATCTCATTTGCATGCATCCATATCAACTGCTATTGCATCAATGTGAGGCTAGAGATGCACCTGCATCTGCCGTATAATTTTCTGTGGTCAAGTGCGCTCTATCTGGAGATATATTAGGCTGAATGTATAGAGGCTTTGCACCATCACGTGATGGCAGCCATGACAGAAGGCAGGAACAATAGAGTCTTCCCCCCTGGGAAACTGAATTCTTTCTCATGTAAATCATATTAGACCAAATTCAATTGTTCCTGCCTCCTGTCATGGCTGCCATCACGTGATGGCGCAAGGCCTCTATAATAAGTATAGTTTGGCTGTAGAGCTCTATGGGCGGGGTATTTCTTATTTTTTAAATCAGTAAAGACGCGGACACAATGCGACATTGGCTGTGGCTACAGGCTTGCAACTTGCATTCTCCAACGTTAAACTTGTTTCTACTTTCTACTTCCTGAAATGTCACAAGAGCGGAGCAAGTGGTCGTGTGATGATGTTCCTCGCACGCAACGTCGCATCGTGCATCTTCGCCTTAATCGTGCATCTTCGCCTTAATATACTTTCGCACTCGATCTATATATCTAGTGTTTCTATTATTAAGGGGTTTACCTTTTAAGAATCCATAGATCCCTACTCTCATTGTTTTCCAGCCTCGGTATGTTATAGGTATGAATCTGATGTATCTCGCCAAGGGTTGAGTTAGGGTGCGTTTTTTGATAGTACTGGAGTCGGCGTTTCCAGGAAATAGCTGCAAGATTAAGTCATAATAATAACTTGTCAGTAGTTTGAAACTACTGATGATAGCACATCAAAGCATCATCATAATCTTGTTTCCCTTTTGTAAGTTGCGTTAAAGATAGCTTTTTCAAGAAAAGAGGTTATCCTACGAAAACTGAACTGCTTACGGACTTGTGGATCAGTTTGTTTAACATGAGGCTAAATAATTTAGGCAGTATTTTACAAGGGAGAGCCTATGTAGTTAGCAGTTAAGGTTATTAATAATGTGTGTATTCATAAGATACAATGCATCACACCTAATACAATAGACCTTTTTGCTCTAACACTATTTTAAAAATCAAAGATTGTACAGAATTTGAACATCTTTAGAATTTGAACAAAAGATGCCTGATTTCATTGTTGTTGAACAATAGTTGTAGTCAGGTCATGCTTTCAACATACGTAAGTGTTGTGCATTGGTATGGCCCGACTTGTTGTTAATCACACTCCTATTTTGCACTCCATTTCCTTATTGAAAGCATAACGCATTAAACAAATTAAAGTCTCTATTCTTTTAACAATATTCATTTTTGAAAGCCTATACAAATACAACTAGTCCATCTACTTAAATTAATGAAAATGAGGGTAACATGTGGGTGTACGCTCAACCAGGGGTGCTCAAAACCACATCAACTGAATGTAGTTCAAAAACATCTACAGTCAAGCGCAGACCCACAAACGTAGTTTTGATATCTCAATACTTGTATAGTAATTGATTTCTCACCTTTAGTGCCCCGTTCTCTTGGTAAAGCGTCCAGTTTATATTATCCATCGATAGACTTATCCTATACTGTGTCACCCATCCACTACTATCACTGCTACCCTGGGTGGCTACAGCACAGATGACGTAAGGAAGTCCAAGATCAATCTGTAGATACTGACTCGGGTCATCAAGGTTCAAACTGGATGCAGCCCATCCTTTAAAGACACCGTTAAGTCTAGCGTGGTATGGCGCGTAACTGTTGTCGTATTCTGAAGTTGCTGTGAAACTGCTGTCAAGTATGATGCCTCTATTCTCTACACCAAGTGATCTCTTAGCACAGTTGTCACCTTTAAAGGGAAAGGGTGTTTTGTTAAAGAACTCGGTTGCATCAAGTACGCGCATTGACTACGCAGAGATCAAACACACTAAAAAAAATTTCTCACAATCATGTATTTGATCTGTTTGATTATGAAGGTAAGTCAACATGCACAGTAAGGGCAAAGGGGACCCATTATCGTATCCACGAATTCGCCATAGAGCGTATCAATCAAGTTGATTTATTTACTTTTGGTTTGCCTTTACCAAGCTTCAAATGTATTATATTCAAATAATGTCAGCACAGAGGAAAATATGCTGGACAAAATTTGCGGAAATCCCGGCATATTGTTGTGATCATGACCTTTCGCTGATTCAAATCACCCATACTGCATTTCGGGCTTGGTATGCAACAAGCAACAAGCAACAAGCAACAAGCAACAAGCAACAAGCAACAAGCAACAAGCAACAAGCAACAAGCAACAAGCAACAAGCAACAAGCAACAAGCAACAAGCAACAAGCAACAAGCAACAAGCAACAAGCAACAAGCAACAAGCAACAAGCAACAAGCAACAAGCAACAAGCAACAAGCAACAAGCAACAAGCAACAAGCAACAAGCAACAAGCAACAAGCAACAAGCAACAAGCAACAAGCAACAAGCAACAAGCAACAAGCAACAAGCAACAAGCAACAAGCAACAAGCAACAAGCAACAAGCAACAAGCAACAAGCAACAAGCAACAAGCAACAAGCAACAAGCAACAAGCAACAAGCAACAAGCAACAAGCAACAAGCAACAAGCAACAAGCAACAAGCAACAAGCAACAAGCAACAAGCAACAAGCAACAAGCAACAAGCAACAAGCAACAAGCAACAAGCAACAAGCAACAAGCAACAAGCAACAAGCAACAAGCAACAAGCAACAAGCAACAAGCAACAAGCAACAAGCAACAAGCAACAAGCAACAAGCAACAAGCAACAAGCAACAAGCAACAAGCAACAAGCAACAAGCAACAAGCAACAAGCAACAAGCAACAAGCAACAAGCAACAAGCAACAAGCAACAAGCAACAAGCAACAAGCAACAAGCAACAAGCAACAAGCAACAAGCAACAAGCAACAAGCAACAAGCAACAAGCAACAAGCAACAAGCAACAAGCAACAAGCAACAAGCAACAAGCAACAAGCAACAAAACCTTCACCAACATTTTTTGAAATTAATTAATTAATTAATTAACTATAATCAGCGTGGGAACATTGGACTAGTGTTGTAGACATTAGACTGTAGACTAATTTGAGGAAAAAGTGTCTTTGGGTACTTTTGTCAAATAAAAAATCAAATGTCCCATATTAGTCTAAATTGAGCACAACATTGGTAAATATATTTTAGATTGGTAACTTACTTGTAAATGATCCTGGTTTGAATTGGTTGAATAGTATCACCACCAAAAGAACCCGGAAACAATAGAATCCATAACTTGTTTGTGCGTTCATTTTCACCTCTGTCACTCGGTTCCCAAACACAGCCTAATATATAACCAAGAGAGCTATTGTGGAAGAGTCTTTCCGTATTTCAGAACTCGTTAGTAAAAGGCAAAAATTCCTAAACTTTGGGAGGAATGTCTAGTGAGCTGGGATTTTCGCATGACCGGAAAGACAGGAAATGTGAAGAATTAGATGTTACCTTGTAGTAGTGGTTTGTTCAAGGACGGGATGCGGTAATTTTATAGCCAATAAGATTGTTGAAGATGTTACAGTTTCAGAATATTGACAAGTTAAACTCTGAAGGATTTTTTTCGGAAAACAAAAGAGCAAAAACTGCTTCAGCAGCCAAGTACACCTGACTTAGCTCTTCTGTAATAACTAGGATTTTCTTTAACTTTATGAGCTTTATACCTATAACATTCTTGCAATTTATTTAGATTGTATTTTGTGTGTGAATAAATTTTGAACTTGAACTCGAACTTGAACTTGTCACAGCCATAATGGTTTTTATTTTCAATTCTACTAGTTCCTGATAAACGAAAATGAAAAATTATTTTGTCTTAGTTTTAGTTTCGTATGAAAAAATAGATATAAGATTCTACTTCCCCCCTCCCCCCTCTCCACCCTCCCCTTTTACGAATTATAAACACTTGCATATTCACATTCTATACAAAAAATACACTATCATTTGATTTACAAAACATAACAAAAAAAGTACAAAGTTTGAGTAGTGACCCTGGTTCGTTATTCGAGAGGAACTTGTAAAGAACGGCAAGGTACCAACCATCTTCGGACCGCGTAAAAAGATATTTTTTTTAGTTCTTCTTCTTGTCTTCTCGTTCACATTTTTGCCAGCATTATGTGATGTAATCTTATTTTCTTTTAATTCAAGATTACTCATGAAAGATTAGTGCGCAGCCTTAGTTCACTGCTTTGCGCAGTGTCCGGATCCACTTTGAAACTTATATCCCTGTACTACAAAAGATAACATTATTCAGCTAACTTTAACCACTTAAAACTCATGTCCAAGTGGAATACAATACATGTATTGTAGTGTATTGTTCTATGTTGGGTGTATTGTACTGCCCTCTATTGATTTTCTATTGTTACTTGGACATGAATTTACTACCTATGCAATATTCTCCCAGTTCTACGCGGCCGGAATTTGAGTAGGCCGAGCTCCTTTCAGCTCGTAACCTTAACTCATCCCACGGCTAACACTAGTAACTGGAGGGAAGGAAACTATATCTCCAAGAGACAAGACTCCCCTCTCGTCTCGCTGTCCAAAACCCAGGGAAAGGATTTTTAAAGGATTTTTATTTTTTAAAACATGTAACTCACCGAGTACGCTAACATTGTCCTTGACGTAAACATCATAAGAGTAACGCGTAACGTTGCCTCTATCGTTACTGCAGTTGCCTGGTTTGAAGCAGAATGGATTCAGAGCTGTGTGGAAATGTGGGCCTGTGATACAGTCTGTTTGTTGAAGGGTTTGTATACCAAACGACTTCCATCCTCTCGTACTGGTGAAGTTCAAACAGATGTCAAAAATAGAAGTGTTTGGTCGGTGGTTCTCGATGTAGTATGGTGGTGATCCGCACTTGTGAACTTCATAATAACAACCAACATGAATGTATCCTGTGTTGAAGAGTGAAAAAAACGAATATTATAAATTCATAGCCTGCGTAAAAATTCATAACCTGGAAAAACACTGACACACTAGAGGGATCCCATTGGGGATTTCTTATAAGTATTCGCAATACGAATTATATTTTAGTTGTATTTTTCTTGTCAAACACAATTTTCATTAAATATTCAAGATCACGTACCGTTAAGCGAATTTTGAGTCCAATATACCAAAAAATTGCATATTTTACAAAATATTATCCCACTTTTTAATGCGCTTAGAGCAGTAGCGCGGAATGCTTGATGCGTGTATTGTTGGGTTTCAATCAGCTGATAAAAGTATTTGAATCTCATTATCTGCTCCAAATGGTGGTCAACCAGAAAAAATACTATTGAAAACTTGTGATTCAGCTGATGAACATTCCGCACGAGACAGGAAATGACGTCAAGTAAAATCCAGCTATAGACCCTCAGCTTAGCTTGAGCGTAATGTTTTTTACATTTGATTCCACGTGTCATTCTATTGAGAATAAGATACTTTGTCATGAGTTGTAACCATATTCATATGTCTTCTCATGCCCAACTGTTAAACAAAGAAATGATACTCTAGGGTCTGAAATGTAAAAAAAATACGCGCAGAGTAAAGAAGTCTATGATCTGTTATTGGAAATGCAATTAATTTTTGATTAATTTATTCATATATAGTCATAGTTTTTTGCGGATAAATAGGAACCATATTTTTCAACTTTCTAATATACATTTCTAAAGAGGGTTTAACCTTTGTAACCTTTCTCGTCGAAGCAGACTCGAAACAGACACGACCGCGCTGATTGACAATTTACGCGGCTTCAAAGTTAAGACATGGCTGAAAAAGCCGCCTTTTTTCTTGGGTATGTTAGTATCATCTTCTTATATCATAACACGAGTTATTCCTTTGAATTATTTTTACTTTTCTGTTTGCAGCACTTGAGAATATATACCTTTATCCTTTATCCTATGGTTCTCTACCTCAGGGTGAAAAGGAGGAAGGGAAAGAATGTACTGACAGAAGGTAAAGCACTACAGTTATTCCTCGCCATCTGGGTATTAAAGGATATCATATCGTATGCGGTTCACTTTAATATGCAAAATAATCACATGTCAGCCTCCAGGGGAGCGTCTTTGGTCTACAAGATGTGAGATGCTCTAGATATCTTAGAGTTCACCAGGGTTTTCTGGTTCGAGCTAGTCGAACATCGAATTGTGCTGCTATTCTAAGCTATGACGTGACCCATTTTTTTCACCTGATTCATAGGCGTTGGTTTTCGTTTTCTATGCTTGTTATGTAAAATATTCAGGGCGTAGGAGCGGGAGGTTTCGTCGTGGAAATATAAACCCTACCAACATAAACTTTTAACCTTGTGAAACTTTACCTAAAGGAATTTGCCCAGTAGTTGGAATCGTAAGTTTTCCTGAGTAATGAACAGTAGAGCGGTTTTCGTATGTGAGTGCGAAACATGCGATATTAACTTTACAGCACGTAGACGGTAGGTCTACGATGTGCCGTAAGATTGAAACAACTTCCCATTGTCTCCTAGTAATTTATCCAATCACAACGCGTAGCAACGGTCACGGTAAGATACGGTACGACTATACCAATTCGAATTTGCCGCATTGTTTACCAGTCTAGTTTTTATTGGTTTATAGACAAGGCATGGAAAGCCTTGCGTTCATCTGTCGTTTAGGTTATACATTATAAAATGGATATCATATATTCAAATACCGGTAGTTTTATGGAGGGAAATAGTAACTATCCCGTGCTAAGTTAGTCTCACACGGTACTGGACGAATTTTGAACCGTCCAAAAATTTGACCCGTTTTTATCATTTACACGGAACCTTCTCTTTAATTTTCACGGCCAGGCGTTTGAATTTTTGGTCCGGATAGCACAGTTAGGTGTAAACGGAACGTCTAAATATTAACGTACAACTTTTAAAAATTTGTCTGGTAACGTGTAAGGCCAGCCTCAATTGAATATCAAACTCCATAACTTATTAAAACTAAAAGTATTTAAGAGGATATCTATAAAATTTATAATGATAGTTAACGGATAGTATAATTACCTGTGTTGTCAGACGCTGAACACCAAGAAGTCACGGCAGATACCACGAGAATAGCGATGACTAAACTTGAGGTCACAGCCATACTAGGAAGGATACCTCATCAAACCATCATTCTACTATGAAACGCAGATACCAATAAATACCTAGTACATGATAGGTAAAGACTTTAAAAACCAAATCGATCAAAAAAAATCGTACAGATATTGAGAGACTGAACATGCGATCCAAAATTTCATCTTGAAAATTAAAAAAAATCCTTATCCGGTACTCAAAACAAAACCGGTTTCTACAAGCGTTTTGACGTTATTGTGTGTAAGACTGAGGAAAAAAGTATGGAAACTGTAACCGGACTCACCTGAAGATGACCCAAAACAAGTTTTTTGCTTACTTAGTTTTAACGTTCGTGCCTAAAACTCGTAAGGTGAAAAAGTAAATCTTTTCAAAGGAGCTTAGTGTTGTTCGAAGTAAATTTTGGACCACAAATATACTAGAGTACCAAGAGTTCCATCTTGCTTCACTCAGAACATGGTCGTCTTCTCGTTTGTTTATAGTATTTATCGCTACTCTTTCGTTGTGTGTTGCTCGGTGTTCTGTAAACTTCTAGTGATACTCCAGGACAGGAGATTATCGTTCTTGTCATTTAACTTAGGAGTAAACCAATTAAGGAACGTATCCGTTCCAGTTGTTCAAATTCTGCTCATTGTACATCAGGCATTTGACCTTATGGCTATATTGTATTAGTGTTGAAATCATTTGTTTACTACATCGTTCTTCACAGTCTGGTATGACGCCTAGATATAGTCTATGATTTCATGCCGGCCCTTTGATTCCTACTTTATGTTACAGCTCCAGTGAAATATTTAAAAAAAACGTGGACTGCATTGGAAAACTGACAAAGGATCAAAAAATCATCTTTACACTAGGTAGTGTTTGCATTCCTTCCTTATTTTCTTCCTTCCTTCCTTCCTTCCTTCCTTCCTTCCTTCCTTTCTTTCTTTCTTTCTTTCTTTCTTTCTTTCTTTCTTTCTTTCTTTCTTTCTTTCTTTTAAAAGATATATATTTCAAATGCTCTTACCACCAGATATTTGTAAAAGATTTGAATGACTCTTCATTAGTTTATTGCTTAATCCCCAAGTTAATTCACATTGAAAGTACGTATATTTATCATAACTTAATTATTTTTATCATTTCCTTAAAAACATTTTTTTATAAAAAGAACAAAGTATTTTCGAGAATGTTCATTAACCATTTTGTTTACTGACTTCTACGAGTGTCTACACGCATGCGCCGTACCAGTTTAGTCAGCATCAAAAGCTTCTAGAGGAACTATATTATACACTTTAAACACTCATGTGTACTTATACTTTAATACATAACTAGTACTGCTTACTTAGCAACTTGTCCATATTAGGCATGATGCATTCAGCGAACATGCGCATGCGCTAAGCTAAAAAGGTCAGTATTTCTCGCCTCCAGAGCCTGCGTTCCTCATGGTCAGCGCACCGACAAACGACCAGAGAAATGCAGGCCCCCTGAACACCATCATGTCATGCATATCAACCTAGTCCTCTAGATAATGAATAAAAAGATTGTCCAGTTTCCAAGATAAATCTCCAAACGTAGGACGCTTTCTTGGGTCGGCTTCCCAACATGTTCTCATTATGGAATACCTGTTGAAAATGTTTAAGATATAGAGCCTATTCCTCCTTCGAAGGTAGGCAACTAGGCTCTTTTGCGGACGCTTTTTCCAAACTAGAATGTTTCCCATAATTCCCAACGTTCTCGATTTCAGTTTAATGTGTTAATTAGCCGTGCCCTGACTTAGATTAGCGCAGGTTGTTTCAACTAACTCAGTAACGTTATGGCTGTTTTCGTATTTATGCGCGTGATCCCAATAACCTGGTTTGAGACTACTACTGTAACTTTGATTGAGGATTCTTAAAAAAAACTCACTTATAAAAGAGAATAATACTTACACTTCATTTCTGCAGTTTGCTGGTTGTGGTAGCCTTACACCAGACTTTAGGGACTTCAGAATCTCGTTGAATGAGAACGCGGAGAAGGGCATCTTACCTGAAATAAGATTATGATAATTTTTCTTCTAAATCATCAATAGTTGTTGGAAAAAAATAAAATAATGTATACAAACCTCCAGTTTCTATTTCCCATAGCAAAACACCAAATGACCATCTAGAAAAACAATATGAAATAAATAATAGACCCCTTGCAGCACGTCGGAATGCGGCTCAATTTGGAGGACAAAACAAAAGTTTTCAATTCTCAGAGGATTGAAATTCTTTTGTTTTTTTCCTCCAAATTTAGCTGTTTTGATGTCACGTGGAAGGGGTCTATAGGCAAGTAATATATAAAATAATAAAAAAAAAAGTTATGTTTGATAATGTTATGTTTCTATGAATATATAGAGCAGAGAAATAAAGACAAAACGTAGATGTAACAGTTTTAACGTCATATGCGAGGCTGACATACTAATGGGAAGCTGACGTGCGCACTTAAATGAACCCCCCCAATTTAGGGATACTTGTACTTCGGACCTATGCTACACAAGTGATAAGAAAATTGAAAGCAAGCGTGTGAATAGAGGTCATAAGTACGGCCCATGCTTTGGTGGCAGCGCATTTACCAACTTGGCCACACCTGAGCCGCCAATATGGTCGAATATATATGTAATGAAATAACATGGGGAACATGCCTGAGACAGCGCCATTTGAAATACTCACACATCGCTTTCCGTTGTAGCCTTCAGTGTCTCAAGTGCTTCTATCGACATCCATTTGGCTGGCAGTTTACCCTAAAATAAATAATCAGAGCGGTAATGAGTATGAAGGAAAGCCAAACACGTGAAGAAAGCAAAGGGTGGTGTGCGCTGCCAATGCGCACCTCTCGCCGGTGTGGTCATAGTTTGATGCCTGAACTCGCCAGATCATATGTGAGTACAGTTGCATGCTTGTTGGTTTTCTCCTGTGCTTCAAGGTTTTTTTCCAGGTTTACCTCACTCTACAAAAATCAACTTCTAAAATTCCAATTTTATCACGGAGCGAGGAGCACAGGTTTGTTAGGCACTGGCTGTTAATTGCTACTCTCATAAGTCAAGGACGATTTCTGTGCTAATCTAGCACTTTCGCGAAGAGAATTGAATGATAATATATAGACAAGATTTCGTACCCCAATGGTTGATCTCTCGTAGAATCCTTGTTCGTACACATCCCTTGCGAGACCAAAGTCAGCTACTTTAGCGATCCTGTCCTTTCCAAGAAGAACATTTCTGGCAGCCACATCACGATGCACGCACTGCAGAGATACAAAAAGAGAGAAACTATATAACCTAAATTCGACCATGCATCCATGCATCCATCCGGCCGTCCATCCGTCCATCCGTCCATCCATCCATCCATCCATCCATCCATCCATCCATCCATCCCATCTATTTATCCATCCATCTGTTCTCTTCATTCATTACCCTAAACTTCGCCAGCTGCTGCATCCCTGTAGCAACATCAAAACCGAGTTTTATCTTCTCCTGGTTTTTCAGTGAAGAAACTTCTTCAAGGTTTCCATTTGCCGAAGGAAATGTCATTCTATTCGCACGCAGATAATCCAAAAGGCACCCGTTTTCAGCAAACTCAACGACCACGTACATTGGACCGTCTGTGATGAATCAAGGAATACAAAAAATGAGCTGAAGTTGGCAATTTTTGGTAATTTCTTTCTTAATATACTGCAGCATTTTAAGGTATAGATGTGAGGAAGGACCAAGAAAGAGAGGTTAGAACTGGGGTTGCAGTATTACAAATCTAGCTGTGCGTGCTGAGATTATACATTGCAACATCGCCTTTGAAGTGCAATACTAAAACTGTTTTTTTTTTATCCTGAATTTCGTCTTTTCTCCGATATGCAACCTAAAGTTATACTAAAACAATTATTCCCCTCAGGCTCAGTGAATATGGTGAATATTTACCTCGACCACGCCTTCGGTGAATAATTGTTAATTATATGATATATCGATACCTTTTCCTGTGCATGCGCCAAGAAGGTTGACAATATTTGGATGTTCATCTACTGATGCCATAATTTCTAGTTCGTTGAACAAATCACGAGTTGCCTCTTGAGATGCGTTCGCTTAAAAAAGAAAAGAAACTAAACAATATCAAACACAACCACATACCCCAGTGCATGTTATCCGTGCCTCTTAACATCCGTTATCGTTTACTTACGTTTTAACATCTTGACAGCGCAAGTTACATCTTCATCTTCCCCCTTCTCCTTCAAGAATCCCTTGTACACAACACCAAACTGGCCAGAGCCAAGTTCTTTATCTAGAACAAGATTTTCACGTGGTATTTCTTTCCATCGCTTTGGAAGTTCAATCGTTTCCAAGATACCTTCTTCTTCGTTTATTTTTTTGCCTTTGATGAGGAGTTCTTTATGCTGATAATGTAATAGAATGAACCTTTTTAGTTTCGGCATAATCGTTTCCCACTTCAGACCATTCACATTTTGTCAATACCCTGAAACAACCTTTGGGTTGATCAAGGTCAGGGCACGACTAACTCACAGATTGAACCCTGAAACAACCTCTGGGCTGATCAAGGTTGCAGGGCACGAAATTAGCGTGTTAGGAAAAACCCTCGAATGAAGGGAGCATGACACTAGAGAAAAACGTTTGCGCATGCGTGCCTTTCCGCACGCTTTCCAAGAATTTACAAGAGTTTTAGTGAGAAAATAAATTTTTGTTTTCTCCGAGTATACAAAAAAATTCGTGGATATATTTTTGTGGGACCAAGATAATGTGTTAATAAAGACAATATGAAAGAATTAGCCTTAAGTTTTAAGAACTGACTCTAAGTTTTGGCATTTTGTAAAGATTATTCTTCAGGCAAGTGTGAAAGTCAAATTTGCATATTTTTACATTAGCAAGAAGACGCTTTTGACTAATTTGCATACAGACTTAGAGCATGCGCAGACGTTTTTCACGCGTGTCAGGGAGCATTAGACGTAACAAAAGTTTAATCACATGTGATGGCAAGTCCAAGAAAGGAACTTAAGACTACAGTTTTGAGAAGCGAACGGACTACTGCTGAGTCTCAAGCCAAACAAATAGACGCAAATCGCGCACAGGAAAATCACCTGCCTACATTAGCAAATATTCTAGCGAGATACTACTTTAGTTAATAAAATACAAGGAAATACAATCCAATTAAGTTCTTACCCGATGTTGTTCCGTCACATCAGGATGCCTCTTACTCCGCAGACGTCTGCGTCGTCGTAGATAGAGCAATACAATGATGACAATAATAATAATGATGATGAGAAGGGTAATGAAAACTTTGGCAAATGTCTCCCAAAAAGCTGAAAACGGAAAAGATGATAAAGTTAATGAAACTGGGATTTGATTAGGATGGATTGATAAAATTCGTTACTAGATATCGAAACTCGTTTAGACTCGTTAACTAACACTTCATGAACGGAACTTAGGTGATCTAGTATACGATCTTTATAATCTTCACCCAACCACGCCCCAAGACATCTATATATGATCCGTCTATCTTTTCGACCAACGCCTACTAAAAAAATAACAGGATAGTGACCAAGAAAAGGAGAGAGGCTGTCCCACCCCCCCCCCCCCCCCACCCAAACCCAGGGCAGCAATATGACCAGCCCTCAAAAAAATCAAGATTAGTAGTTTGGCAACTCATCAGAGTCCACTTACCAGATAAGGTTTCTGTTTCAACAACGTTGCTAGGCAACCCTTCTCCGAGGTGATTGACAGCATGTGTCTGGATAGAATACTTAGTACCAGCTTCCAGATCTTCCAGGAAGTACATATTCACTTTGCCATCTACTTCTATCTTGTCCCAAGAACTCCCGAACTCTTTGTATTTGATGACGTATTGTTTGACGTCATAGCTGTCGTGAAAGAGAGGATGCTCCCATTCTACTGACAGTTTTCTTTTCTTTATGTTCGTGGCAGTTACGTTTCTTGGTGATGGTGGTTTCACTGATGACAACAAGAAGATGTTATAGAAAATCTTCCAACTTTGTCTTTTATATCACAGCGTGGGACAAACATGAACAGAGCCTTAACGTCCATGCTGGGCAAAAGCCCAAAGACCAAATTGGAATTAGTAGTTAGTTTTAAAGGAGGGAGGAAAACCGGGTTCGATTCTGTTATTATTTTTGTTCTCATTTCTTTCTCTATTCATCCATTAACTTCTCTCTTACATTTACACCTTAGATTTTTATTTTTAATCAAACCCATGAGAACCCAAGTGCTCTTCAATCAAATGCATACTAGTTGCTTGCGCTTTAATGAGTTCTACGATTCCCCCCAAAAAATGAAAACTTAAATCATGGAATAAACCCCATTTCAATATTATCTTTGATGCAACCGAGGCCAACATGAAAATACAAAACAAACTTTTTTTTTGGATGTGCCATTTCCTTGGTATTTCCATCTATCTTACCCAATGGTTTTATGGAGTCTGGTTTAATCCTCAGCGTGCCTATCATGCCCTGGGATTCCTTCACTCTTCGTACAACAACATTTGCAATGCGCACTTTAGTATCAGGGGGAGGTTTGTCTTCAGGCTTCTGGACTTTCACTTTGAAGATGACACGGAACCGAACGGCAACACTTCCGTTACTGTTCGGGAAAAAAATACAAAAAGTAGAAAATATTTTTCGATTGCACGTCACCGCGGCCATTTTGGTGGTTTTTAACAAACGATTTCTCAATACCATCTATTGTTAGTACCACCAACATGGTCGCTACGTCTCTATCATTTGACTTTCTTGGCAATGCTTGTTAATCCATCAATTCTAAAAAGCTTTTGAAATTATTCATCTTTCATTTGTTGGTTCGTTTGTTGGGTTCGTTGGTTGGTCGGTCTTTCCGTCGGTCGGTTGGTCGGTTTATTCGGTCGGTCAAGCGGTTGTTCCATTAAACTCACCTAAAACCTAAGACTTCAACTCTCACGAACCCTGTTTCGTTTATGTAGATTTTAGTGAGCTGAGAAATAAAAAAGTATCTCAATATTTATTGCAACAATCAATCATAGCACCCCCATCACAGCTACCACCACCACTACCACCACCACTACCACCACCACCACCACCACCACCACCACCACCACCACCACCACCACCACCACCACCACCACTACTACCACTACCGCTACCACTACCACTACCACTACCACTACCACTACCACTACCACTACCACTACCACTACCCCTACCACTACCACTACCACTACCCCTACCCCTACCACTACCACCACCACTACCACCACCACTACCACCACCACTACCACCACCACTACAACTATCACTACAACAAGCAACAACGACAAGCAAACTAAAAAACTAATAAACAAAAAATAGATATTATGCAGGCATCCAAATTACCTCTTCCACAAACGTAGTTGTTAAATTTTGGTATTTTTCTGAAGACTTATTATTTAGTTCCTCGGTGAATGTTTGGTCTTGAAGAGTGACGTCCATATCGATTATGATCGGCACTGAACAACAAATGATGAAATGTTACAGTAATCTTCGTTTATTAAAATTATCCCTTTAGAATGTCCACCAATAGTATTCTTGAATATATTATTCCCTTGAGTATTATTTCTTTCCGTTCTTTCTTAGCTACGACTGATTAAATTTTCAGTACTCAATTCCTCCACCACCAGCGATTCTACATAAAAATTTCAGTCCTCTACCATAAAAAGCACTCAGGGTATTGGCAGGTTTCCCAACTCTCAACTACGAAGTCCCAAATCGAGTCCTATATATTTGATTAAATTTATGGACTATAGACCCCTTTCACGTGACGTCAAAGCAGCTCAATTTGGAGGACAAAACAAAATCTTGAATATCAATCTCCTGAGAATTGATACCTATTGTTTTGTCTTCCAAACTAATCTGCATTCCGACGTGCTACAAAAGAGAGAAGATCTCTAGCTCTTGGCAATGCATCCTTCTCAAAATTATCTTGAATGCGAGGCTAACATGGAACACAAAATAAACGCCACAAATTCCATCGAGAAAAAGTGTGATTTCTTTTGTGTTTCATGTTAGCCTCGCATCCAAGTTATTTTTGAGAAGGGTGCATTGCTTTCTCCACTAGGTACTGCATTGCTCTGCCTTCCAAATTAAGTTGCAATCAAAATGCAAAGGCAAGAGAATGCGCAATAGTTTTCATTATTCCATGCATTACCATCAACAACCAGTCGTACATCAGCTTCGACTGACTTTTGCCTGTTTGTAGCCACACAAGTATAAAACCCAGAGTCATCTGCTGTAACAGGTGTGATATAAAACTCTGCCATGACCACTTTCTTGTCGTCAGAAATCTTTGCTTCTGTCTGCAACTCTATTCCATTCTTTAGCATTTGAACTTGTGGCATGATTTCACTGGATGCGACGCATTTTATTGTCATGTTAGTTTCTGCGACTGCTGTGAAGTTTTCTCCTCCGTTAATAATCTCAAGAGAAGCTGAGAAAAAATACAAAACAGAAAAAAGATCAAAAATTGAAAAATTGTTCTTTGCAACGATCTATAAGTACTGTTGAGTTTGTGTCTATGAAAGGGTTTTTCCCCCTTTTTTGTGTCATATAGTATATGTCTTTCGGTCTGTTTGCCTATATGTCTTTTTGCCGGTTTGTCTGTCTGTCTATCTCTCTCTCTTTCTCAGTGTCTGTCTGCCTCCCACCTGTCTGCCTGTCTGCCTGTCTGTCTTTCTTCCTTCTTTCCTTCTTTGCTGTATGTCTGTCTGTCTGTATGTCTGTTTGTCTGTCTGTCCGTTTTTCTGTTTGCCTTGCAGTGGATGGAACTACAAAATTAATCTTTAAGTTACGTACTGTCGATATCCACTAACTCTTCATCCAATTTTACAACACCAAGTCTGTTTGTCGCAGAGCAACCGTAATACGCAGCATCTTTGAGACGAACGTCTAGAATAACTAGCTCAGCTTTCTTTTGATTGGGCAAAATTGTCCCTTCAGTTTTTCCTGGTAATCTTTTGGTCCATTTAAAAGATGGTTCAGGATCTCCATACACGTCACACTTTAGTCTAAGGGTTTGTCCCAGCTGTAGGGTGACACCTTGAGGCAAAGCAGCTTTTCTTGTTGGAGGAACTGTGAAAAACCGAAGTCAAAGTTAACGCAATAAAACTGTAAAAATGAATAAATCCTTCTTCTTTTACGAGGGTAGCAGTTAATAGCTAGAAGCTAACAAACCTGTGAGAGGCGGCGCATACATAGCACACACAACCCGTGCTTCCTCGCACAAATATGGTTTGCATATATAGAGAAGGAGAGGGGAGGGGAGGGGAGGGGAGGGAAAATTACGTGCCAATTTCCTAACATCAATTTTGGCACAATCCCAGATCTGTAAGAAATCATTTTTTTAGAAAAATATATTTCCCATTCCAAGATACCTAAATACCATTTCTAATGATTGAGCTTGGAAAATCCAATGTTGGTGATTCTTTTCCCCATTTCCATTGACCTAAATCCTAATTCTTCAAAATGTATTTGCTGTCTTACCCAGTACATTTAGTGATGCTGATTCTTCAGTTCTCCCAGCCCTGCTGCTTGCAATACACGTATACCTTCCTTCGTATTCTTTAGTATTTTGCACGTTATCAATCACTATTTTGTTTCCAGTGTGTTTGGGAGATGAAACACCGCTGAACCTCCATGATATTACAGGCTCAGGTACTCCAGTGGCATTGCAATAGAAAGATACTTGTGTTCCTTGTATGACAGTCTGGTCTGTTGGCTTGTGTTGGATTTCTGGTTTAACTATTATTGATAAGTATAAGCCAGTTCAAAGTTTAATAATCGTTTTTAGTGCACATGCGATTTTATCCCGAATTTCTCACCTTCTTTTGTTTAAACCTTCTTTTGTTTTTAATTAAACAAAAGAAGGTGAGAAATTTCGGGATAAAATCGAATGCGCACTGAAAACGATTCTTAAACTTTGAACGGGCTTATAAATATTAAGGCGCAGACACACGGTGCAACATTGCGCGCAATATTGCAGGCAATGCTGCTGAAGTAGGATCGTTTTCTACTTCAGCAACATTGTGTGCAGCAAATTGCGTCGTGTGACATGGCTCGCAGCATCGATTGCCTGCAACATTGCTCCGAGTGTGCGTAGCTTTAGGGTTGAAGAAATAAAAAGAACTATTATCAAGCAACTTCAATCCTTGCGAAAATCCTTGTGAAACTTTAGAATTTTGTTTAGTAATTTAGGCCCGGTTCAAACGTCGATCTCCTCATTAGCCGAACGCATTGAAAACAATGGATAATAAGGCGGTCTTCTTCGATGTCATTAGGTTCGGCTCATGAGAAGATCGACGTTTGAACTGGGCCTTAGAATCCATGTCCAAGTAACAATAGAACGACAATACAAGACAATACATACAATATAGAGCTTATCACGCGATTCTATTGATCTTCTATTGTTCTAAGACCAAAAAGGCACGTTGGGAAAATATAAGCCCATTGCTTATAAATCAGTATTCGGAGGTTTACGGTAGCCTCTTTAATTTGTTCATACCATTAACGAACACATTGCCACGATGTCTTTGTCATTTTACCCTCATCATGGGAATGCTCGCAAACCATCAATTGTCTTTCATTCTTAGTAAACTTGGTAAATGCAATCAATGATTCCCTCCGCCTTTAATTCCACAATCCTAGATCTACCAGTAAATCGCTCATCAACACAAACACACGAAGTTGAATTCATTTAAGTAATTGCCACAACTCACAATTAATAAATTACTGAGCGAAAGCAACGATATGCTATCCTACTTACACAACACTTCAACTGTTCCTCTTGTAGTCTTGTTCAAGGTTCTGCTGTAAGCCACACACATGTAGTTGCCTGATTCATTGTAGCTCACTCCAGCGTCAGATGTTGTAAGGAGCAACTCACTGTTAACTTGCTTACTTGAGACATTATAAGTCACTGTTCGAATGCTTTGGATTTGAGAAACAGGAGTTCGTTCCTTGTACCAAGATAAGTTGGGCTGTGGAGAGCCAAGTACACTGCATTGAAGAGAAAGATTTTTCTGACCAAGTGTGAGAATGTAAGGCTTTGGCGTTGAGATGAAAACATCGTGGAGAACTGATAAAACAAAGGATAAATTCAGAACAAAATATTTGCATTCCTTTGTGTGAAAAGTGTTAATTAAACACTCAAAACATCTCGCGGGTGATTGTGTTTTATGGGGGAGGGATGGGGAATGATTAGCAGCTTTGTAGAGGAACGGTGTGACTTTCTGGTCTTGTAATCTGTGGGTATGACCTTTAGAAGAAGAGTGTTTATTGTAACAGGAAAGGAAATGGAAAGGAAGAGAAAGAGAAAGAGAACTGTGAGAGAAAGAGAAAGAAAAGAAAAGAAAAGAAAAGAAAAGAAAGGAAGAGAAAAAACTAGGAAGGGAAGGAAATATAAGGAAATTAAAGAAATTAAAGAAAAGAAAAAAGATAAGAAAGGAAAGGAAAGAAAAAAAAGAAGGCTCAAAAACAAAAAAATTGACAACACAACACTACACAACACAATGCAGTGCAGTGCGACACGACACAACAACACCAAAAAAACAAAAGGTGACAATGCGTCACAACTTAAAATCCCTATTGATTTCATCATAAGTTAATACCACAGACTCCCATAGGCTGATGGATTACTGTTGAATCGTTTTACTTACATGTGAGTTTTAGGTACCCTCCCTGTGATGTCAATACGCCCATTTTATTCTCGACTCTACATTCGTAGTATCCCTCATCATCTATCTCCAGCCTGGATATCCGAAGCACTGCAATTCCACTTGTGTTCTTGCTTCGCGTTATGTTGTTTGTTATTCTATCGGAGTGTTGTCTAAAGTCCAAGGCTTGATCATTCTTAAGCCAGGTCAGTGCTGGGAACGGGTTACCTTCAAACTCGCATCTTATTTCTATTTTGCCCTTATCGTTGGCTGTTTGGTTTACTGGAGAGCGAACAATCTTCAAAGATAATTCTGAAAAAAGAAATAATGCTATAACATATTCTAGCGATGTGATTCTTTTGGGGATGTAAGACAACTACATAATACTAGCTGAAATAGGCCGATTATTTTTAACTGCATTTCCCAATATTTTTCAAATCTTTTGACTTATATTTGTAAAACGATGCATAATTTAGGTTTTCTGGAAAAAAAATAAAGTAAAAAGCTTGCAGGTGAAGTTATGGTTTTTTTTTTTTTTTGTTGTTATAGAAAGTTGGTTTACTCTTCTTTATCCTAAAAATGTTTTTGATACGCTTGTGTTTAACCGTGAATGTCTCAAAAACGACGTCGGAATGCCCCTTTTTCCTTTTCAGACTTGAAATTAGCATTAAATTTCGATCATCTTCAGAAATTATGATTCAAAAACTTTTTCATAGATTTTTTCAATAGACGATCCCTTTCGCGTGACGTCAAAGCAGCGCAATTTGGAGGACAAAACAAAAGAATTTCAATCTCCTGAGAATTGGAACCTATTGTTTTGTCTCCCAGATTGAGCTTCATTCCGACGTGCTGCAAGGGGTCTATAGTAGGCAGTCACCTTAAAGTATAAATAAAATTACCTCCGCCAGCGTTACCACAGTAACGAAGATCACACCCCGGAGTCTTGTAAAGCTCGTACACGTAGAAGTTACCACAGTTCCTCACACGAATCATGTTGTGCCTTAGACAGCAATTATTATACCAGTGGTAACACACTTTGCGACTGACGTTGCCCTGTGCTGGGGTAGGATGAGAACCCTCCATCCATCCAGGACCAGCAGTTCCACAGCGATCTTTGGGGACACAAGATGTTGGCATAGCAAATCCAGCCTCACCACTAAATCTGTACCATCCTTTGCTCAGATAATTGTCACATTTGGGTGGATTTCCACTTGGAACTCCTTGCGCACGATCGCGAGTATTCAGCACCGTGTAGTTGCTGCATTCTGTTGATGCAAAGGAAAAGAGCCATACATAACTTCATATAAAACTTAATAAGAGACATTGTTCATTGAATATATAATGTTCTGCTTTTCTTGTCAAGATAAACTTAACAAGATAAACTCTTTAACACACCTTGAAGACCTACTCTGCTAACGCGTAGTGAATGGAGTGTAATGGTTTGGAAACCTATTGTTCTAGGTTCGACTTTTGCCATGGTTTTATGACGTTGACCGTGCACAGAGAAGGAAAAGTTGCAGCGTTTGTTCATAGTAACTCATGGAATATAGACGATTTTTTCTCAAAAATGTTATAAATAGGTGGTATTTGTTAATATATCCTATATGATAGAGATTATTTGGTTATTGAAAAGGAAATCATCATTCTTGTACGCTTTCTTATTTATCATCTAGAAACTTAACGTTACTTATTGTTTACAGTTGTTTCCAAAATCATTACTAGTATTTTTGATACGTCAATTAAAAAAATAGACTTCATTCGTCGTGGTTTGATGTTTTCTCATTACAGATCCCGTGTTGCACATGAGAAGACACATGAATATGGATACAACTCAAACAAAGAATCTTATCCTGAAGCATGAGAATGACACGTTGTCTGCATAGACGTTTTTGCTATAATATCTGTAACGAACATTTTCGAAAACTCATGCTGTTGGAACAAGGAAGTTGAGTATTTAATTATCTTTATTTAATATTATTTCTGATTTCTTTTAAATAAAAGGCGAGAATGTGTTAATAAACCCGTTATTATTTTTATTAATATTATTTTTATTATTATTATTAATATTATTATTATTATTATTACAAAAGATGTGCGAGTTCTTTTGAGATTTTGTTGTTTAGAAATAAAAGTAGAATTGAATCAGCGTTTCACACGAGCAATGCCACATTTGTAATAGTCATTATTACCAATGCTACTATCATTTCTAAACAAAAAAAAATCACAAAAGAATTCGTACATCTTTGTTCGTTATAGTAAAAACGTCTCAAGTAATGGGAAAATATTGCACCAGGACGAATTATGTGTATTAGCTTCAAAATTGGACATAACTGGACAAAACTTTCCAAAATTACCAAAATAAGGGCAAATACGACATCACAGAAAATTTAGAAACGTAGCCCAAGTTCTAGTTGAATTGTAATTCATTTTCCACGTTCTGAAATACCCTTGATTTTTCTTCTCCATTTCTTTACTAAGTTAGTAAATAAAAAGAACAGATCAGGATCTGTGAGTCTGTACACCATTTTTATGCTGTACTGTACTGTACAATTTTGCACTGGTCATGGTTCTGCACGTTCAAGACACTGACGTCTTTCAACTTAGTATTCATTGTCCACGCATGAGAAACGCATCTTCAACAAGAAGGATTGGATGGTATGAATGAAAGTGAAACACATATATCTATTCATAAAAACAAATCATGGCTCTTCTTTTCAAACCCACTCACCTGAACTGTCTGTAGCTGGATGAACCATTGTACACAAGTCCATTATAGCGACAGCAATTATCAAAACAGTTTTGATAGCTGAACCAAAGGTCAAAGGCATTTTTCTAAGCATTAACATAAAATCGCTGCGGTTACTTTTCCACGAACTATCAAAACAATAATCCACAAATTGTAACTTTAAATGAAGTTGTAATAATTAAAAAAAGATATAAAATGTCTTACCTGGTTAAAAACGAAATGCTTTTGTAAAGTAAGGCAGAGAAATATCCATCTAACTTAACTAACTTAACTAACCAAGTTGATGGAACATGGATGACTGGTTTGGCCTAATGAAAACTAGTTGAATATGTTATTGTACCTCGAAGTAAGGAAACTCAAAGATATTTCGTCAAAGTATTTAGGGCAGTCGGATGAAGATCCTCTTTTGGGTTCTTGTCGTAAATGGCAGTTCAGTTTGTAAAAGTATTATTTTCTGCTTGCTGGTAAACTCTGTGTTCCTTTGCTGCAGGAACCAAGCTTCTCAGACAGTGACTGTTCCAAGTCAGTAATCCTCTCAACAGCTTACCGACCTACCGACTTCCGCGCATGAGACACCCTTGTTATGTAAAATAAAGGTTCGTATTTTGTTTATCTTGATAATTATCCACTGCAAAACAACTTCTTACAAGGATGTAATAAAAAAGTGTGTTAAACCATAGTTAATGAGTGGAATGCTTGGACATGTTGAGCCGTACCATCACGTGATATTGACCGTGCACAAAGAACCAAAGCAAGTATGGTTGAAAATTCTAATTTCCGTACTATTTTCATGTACCTATTCTCGAACATTTTGTAGAAAAAAATCGTCTATTTTCTAAGTTACTATGAAGAAACGCTGTAACGTTTCCTTCTCTGTGCACGGACGTCATATAAAGTCATTTATGGTTACACGGACACTGTAATCTCACCCGTCTATAAATATCATCGTTGTAGCTATATTTTGATTTACGAATGCCTTGCTGTCATATATTTTTAGTGGAAGGGGCTAGTGTTTCATTTTGAATTTCAACTTGACTTCCGGGTGTTACAGTGTTACAGGGTGAGGAGGAGCTGGGAACCCGGAAATCAATTAAAAAGAATCAGATGTACTTACAGTGCAGACACTTATCTGGACCACTTGACAGAGATTGAACTGATAACAATATTAGCCAATCAGATCATCACGTTCTCACGACCATTTCGCATTAATCATAGGTAAACACGGACAGCAGAACAAAAACAGCATCGAAAATGAGTGTAATTTCTATCGAAAGCGCAGTTGTGAAAGGTCTACTGAAAAAAACTATTCAAGGTTTTAAGAGAAAGATGAAATTTTCGAATGAGCATGTTCTTACTGAAATCAGAATTAATATAAAAACCCCTTGAAGTGTTAGTATTGCCTATTTTCTCCATTTTTTGACCCAAGTTTTTAGATCGCGCTTATAATATCTTGGCGGATGAGTACTTTGCTCAAGGTTCAGAAAATTTGAAGAAAATCTGAGAGCATTTTCGACAAAATTGACGGGGAAGTTTTGAAGTATAGAAATTTTGCAAAAACAAAAGCATTAGTAACGTTGTGAAAAAGTATTCAATTTACCTTTTACCGTCCTTGTTTTTACGAGGGAAGCATTTGTTATAACAGATGACAAAGCTCACCCAGATCCTTCCATTCCTAACGTGCCTAAGATCTATGAACTTGACACGGTCCCTTCCCTGATCATTATGTCAAAGAGAATGGAGCGCCTGCTAAACCAAAGCGATGACCCAACATTATATATTCTCTTCCCTCCTTCCTCCTCCCGCTCCCCCTCCCCCTCCCCCTCCCCCTCCCCCCTCTCCCTCACCCTAAAGAGCCGCTGAGCAGACTATCCCCCTCCATTCTCGACCACGTAAATCTCATCTTCTTTCAATTCAGTACCACAAACATCGATTACTCTCGCTCTACACTTCATGCTGCCTACTCCAAAATGTCGTTCACCACAGGTAGCCCAGTTTGTGCTCATAGAGCGTCTAGTTCACAAGTTAATCCACTCACCATTGAAATTACGTATATTTATCACAACTTATTCTTATCATTTCCCTAAATTTTTTTTTTTTTATAAAAGAACAAAGTATTTTCGAGAATGTTCATTAACCATTTTGTTTACTTCTACGAGTGTCTACGCGCATGCGCCGTACCAGTTTAGTCAGCATCAAAAGCTTCCCAGTAGAGGAACTATGTTATACTATATAAAAACTCATGCGTACTTATACTTTAATACATAACTAGTACTGCTTACTTAGTAACTTGTCCATATTAGGCATGATGCATTCAGCAAACATGCGCATGCGCTAAGCTAAAAAGGTCAGTATTTCTCGCCTCCAGAGCCTGCTTTCCTCATGGTCAGCGCACCGACAAACGACCAGAGAAATGCAGGCTCCCGGAACCTCATCATGTCATGCATATCAACCTAGTCCTCTAGATAATGAATATAAAAAGTATCCAGTTTCCAAGATAAATCTCCAAACGTAGGACGCTTTCTTGGGTCGGCTTCCCAACATGTTCTCATTATGGAATACCTGTGGAAAATGTTTCAGATATAGAGCCTATTCCTCCTTTGAAGGTAGGCAACTAGGCTCTTTTGCGGACGCTTTGCGAAACTAAAATGTTTCAGTCCCATAATTCCCATGCAACGCGTTCAATTTCAGTTTAATGTGTCAGTTAGCCTTGCCCTGACTTAGATTAGTGCAGGTTGTTTCAGGGTTCGATGAATAGTAGATATTAGAGTTACATTCCATTGCCTTCAAAAGTCATGGCATTTCGGTCAGCTTCTATACATTTACCGACGGTATTTTTGACCCAAATGCCTCGACTTGAAACAATTGTTTGAAGTCACTATATAGAGTGTAAGTCTGATTTCTGTTGACTTTCCATGGTTTTATGTGGCTGGCTTTACTCTCACAACAACGTTATTGTGTGGGAGTGAAGTGAACCACAGGTGATGCCGGCTAACAGCAGAGGTAAACGTTATGGCTATATTCCTATTTATGCGCGCGATCCCAATAACCTGGCTTGAGTCTACCGTAAATTTGATTTCAGGAATCTTAAAAAAATTCACTTATAGAAGAGAATGATACTTACACTTCGTTGCTGCAGTTTGCTGGTTGTGGTAGCCTTACACCAGACTTTAGGGACTTCAGAATATCGTTGAATGAGAACGCAGAGTAGGGCATTTTACCTGAAATAAGAGTATGACAATTTCTCTTCTAAATCACCAATATGTGTTGAAGAAATAAATTAATCGTATACAAACCTCCAGTTTCTATTTCCCAAAGCAAAACACCAAATGACCATCTAAAAAATAAAATAAGTAGTAAGCAAATAATATTCAAAAGAATGAGAAAACATGAGTTCTGATTGGCTGAAAGTTGTGTTATGTTTCATGAATCTATCGAGAATAAAGTTGAAAGTTTCAAACGTAAATGTAACCGTATCAATGTCAGATGCGAGGCTGATATTCACTGGTTTCTTATAGGGGCGCTTTGCATAAATACAATAGCTTGTTATCCTTCACTTAAATTATTGTGTGATGCAAAGTGCCCCTCCAATTTGATGCAAACTATCCAAATTGTAATGCTTTATGGGTTGTAAGAAAGCAGCATATACTGGGAAGCTGATCGACTGCGCACATTTTAAAGATAGCTGTACTTCAAGCCTATGCTACGCGAATGATAAGTGAACTCGAAACAATTATGTGACTAGAGGGACACGCGTGAAAAACGTCTGCGCATGCTCTAAGTCCGCATGTAAAAGCGTCTTCGTGCTATTGTAGAAATATGCAAATTTGACTTTCACACTTGCCTGAAGAATAGTCTTTACAAAATGCCAAAACTTAAAGTCAGTTCTTGAAACTTAAGGCTAATTCTTTCATATTGTCTTTATTAATACAGTATCTTGGTCTCACAAAAGTATACCCACGAACTTTTTTGTTTACTTGGAGAAAACAAGCATTTATTTTCTCACTAAAACTCTTGTAAATTCTTGGAAAGCGTGCTGAAAGGCACGCATGCGCAAACGTTTTTCTCTGAGACAGCGACTAGAGGTCAAAGTGCGGGCCATGCTTTGGTGTCAGCCCATTTTCCAACTTGGTTACACTAATATGCCAATATGATCGAGCGTAAATATAACATTGGACCAAGACTGAGACAGCGAAATTTGGAATACTCACACATCGCTTTCCGTGGTAGCCTTCAGTGTCTCAAGTGCTTCTATCGACATCCACTTGGCTGGCAGTTTACCCTAAGGAACATAGATCGTTAAACACTAGAAGAAAGCACGCCGAGTGGTGTGCGCTACTAATGAGCAAGAACTTTATTCATCGCTGTGGTCAAAATTTCGATTCGCACACTCGCGCCAGATCATATGCTAGTAGAGTTGTTTGTTGGTTATCATTTATGCTTCGTGGGTTGTTCTTTGGGTTCTCCGCTTTCCTTCCTCCACAAAAATAAACTTCTAAATTCGAATTCGATCATGGAACGAGGGTCACATATCAAGGACGATTTCTTGCGCTACGTTTTAAGCTAATCTAGCTCTCTCGCCAAAAAGAAACGAATGATGATGTATATGATTTCTTACCCCAGTGCTTGATTTCTCGTAGAATCCTTGTTCGTACACATCCCTTGCGAGACCAAAGTCAGCTACTTTAGCGATTCTGTCTTTTCCAAGAAGAACATTTCTGGCGGCCAAATCACGATGCACGCACTGCAAAGAGGTACAAAGAGAGAGACATTATATAACCTAAATTCATCCATGCATCCATGCATCCATCCATGCATCCATCCATCCATCCGTCCATCCCACCCACCGAACCATCCTTCATCCCATCTATTTATTTATCCATCTCTTCCTGTCATTCATTACCCTAAACTTCGCCAGATGCTGCATCCCTGTAGCAACATCAAAACCGAGTTTTATCTTCTCCTGGTTTTTCAGTGAAGAAACTTCTTCAAGGTTTCCATTTGCAGAAGGTAATTTCATTCTATTTGCACGCAGATAATCCAAAAGGCACCCGTTTTCAGCAAACTCAACGACCACGTACATTGGACCGTCTGTGATGAATCAAGAAATTACAGAAAAGGAGCTGAAGTAGCAGCATTTTAAGGAAAGAAAGAGAGGTTAGAACTGGGGTTGCATTCTACAACTCTAGCTCGTGCGTGCTGAGATTATACATTGCAACATCGCCTTTGGAGGAAGCGCAATACTAAAACTGTTTTTTTTAAATCCTGAATCTCGTCTTTTTTTCTGATATTCAAGCCTAAAATTATACTAAAACAATTATTCCCCTCAGGCTCAATGAATATGGTGAATATTTACCTCGACTACGCCTTCGGTGAATAATTGTTAATTATATGATATATCGATACCTTTTCCTGTGCATGCGCCAAGAAGGTTGACAATATTTGGATGTTCATCTACTGATGTCATAATTTCTAGTTCGTTGAACAAATCACGAGTTGCCTCTTGAGATGCGTTCGCTTAAAAAAGAAAAGAAACTAAACAATATCAAACACAACCACATACCCCAGTGCATGTTATCCGTGCCTCTTAACATCCGTTATCGTTTACTTACGTTTTAACATCTTGACAGCGCAAGTTACATCTTCATCTTCCCCCTTCTCCTTCAAGAATCCCTTGTACACAACACCAAACTGGCCAGAGCCAAGTTCTTTATCAAGAACAAGATTTCCACGTGGTATTTCTTTCCATCTCTTTGGTAGTTCAATCGTTTCCAAGATACCTTCTTCTTCGTTTATTTTTTTGTTTCTGATGAGGAGTTCCTCTTGCTGATGATGTAATAGAATGAACCTTTTTAGATTCGGCATAATCTTTTCCCTGTTCAGACCACGTGTCATTCCCTTGAGTATCAGTATCTTTGTTTAACGGTTGTGCATGAGAAGACACGTGAATATGGATACATCAAGCAAAGAATCTTATTCTCAAGAAATAGCACATGGTCTGAAATGGAAAAACACTACTTTCAAGGTAAAGAGGTCTATTCAGATCAATTTACAATAGTTACACATGATAGGAAAACCTTCACTTTTTGTGTGTCTACATTAGCAAGGATTCTAGCGAGATAATACTTTAGTTAATACAATACAAGGAAATACAATCCAAGTTCTTACCCGATGTTGGTCCGTCACATCAGGATGCCTCTTACTCCGCAGACGTCTGCGTCGTCGTAGATAGAACAATACAATGATGACAATAATAATGGTGATGATGAGAAGGGGAATGAAAACTTTGGCAAATGTTTCCCAAAAAGCTGAAAACGAAAAGGATGATATAGTTAATGAAACTGGGACTTGATTAGGATGGATTGATAAAATTCGTTACTAGATATCAAAATTCATTTAGACTCGTTAACTAATACTTCATGAATATTTAAGTGATCTAGTATACGAACTTAAAAGCTTCACCCAACCCCGCCCCTGGACATTCATTATCCGTCTACCTTCTCGACCAACACTTAATAAAAATAACGAGAGACAAAAAATAACGAGATCGTGACCAACAAAAGTAGAGAGGCTGTCCCACCCCTCCCCCCACCTAAACCCAGGGCAACACTATGACCCGCCCTCAATGAAATCAAGATTAGTAGTTTGGCAACTCATGATCAGAGTCCACTTACCAGATAAGGTTTCTGTTTCAACAACGTTGCTAGGCAACCCTTCTCCAATGTGATTGACAGCATGTGTCTGGATAGAATACTTAGTACCAGCTTCCAGATCTTCCAGGAAGTACATATTCACTTGTTTGCCATCTACTTCTATCTTCTGCCAAGGACTCCCGAACTCTTTGTATTTGATGACGTATTGTTTGACGTCATAGCTGTCGTGAAAGAGAGGATGCTCCCATTCTACTGACAGTTTTCTTTTCTTTATGTTCGTGGCAGTTAGGTTTCTTGGTGATGGTGGTTTCACTGATGACAACAAGAAGATGTTATAGAAAATCTTCCAACTTTGTCTTTTATATCACAGCGTGGGACAAACATGAACAGAGCCTTAACGTCCATGCTAGGCGAAAGCCCAAAGACCAAATTGAAATTAGTAGTAAGTTTTGAAGGAGGAAGGAAAACCGAGTTCGATTCTGTTATTATTTTTGTTCTCATTTCTTTCTCTATTCATCCATTAACTTCTCTTTTACATTTACACCTTAGATTTTAATTTTGATCAAACCCATGAGAACCCAAGTGCTCTTGAATCAAATGCATACTAGTTGCTTGCGCTTTAATGAGTTCTACGATTTCCCCCAAAAAATTAAATCATGGAATAAATAGAGATTAAGAGCCTGATATCGTTTTTATTCGATATGATACGGAAAACGAGTGAATAAAAATGATATCAGCTCTTAACATGTAATAATTTGTTTATTACACATTAAGGGTCGGTTATATATTATTATGTATCGCGAGATTTTATTGGACAGTTTGCCGTGAAGTGATATCGTATCAGGCACTTCACTGACATGGTTTTTATTCACGGCTTTATTTCACGGATATTGACCCTAAATGTGTTATAAACCCCATTTCAATATCATCTTTGATGCAACAGAGGCCAACAAACTTTTTTTTTGGATGTGCCATTTCCTTGGTATTTTCATCTATCTTACCCAATGGTTTTATGGAGTCTGGTTTAATCCTCAGCGTGCCTATCATGCCCTGGGATTCCTTCACTCTTCGCACAACAACATTTGCAATGCGCACTTTAGTATCTGGAGGAGGTTTGTCTTCAGGCTTCTGGACTTTCACTTTGAAGATGACGCGGAACCGAACGGCAACACTTCCGTTACTGTTCGGGGAAAAATCCAAAAATTAGAAAATATTTTTCGATTGCACGTCACCGCGGCCATGTTGGTGGTTTTTAACAAAAGATTTCTCATTAGCCTCTATTGTTAATACCATCAACACTGCCGCTACGTCTTTATCATTTGACTTTCTTGGCAATGCTTGTTAATCCATTAATTCTAAAAAGCTTTTGAAATTATTCATCTTTCATTTGTTGGTTCGTTTGTTGGGTTCGTTGGTTGGTCGGTTGGTCAGTTTATTCGGTCGGTCAAGCGGTTGTTCCATTAAACTCACCTGAAGCTTAAGACTTCAACTCTCACGAACCCTGTTTCATTTATGTAGATTTTAGTCAGCTGAGAAAGAAAAAAAGTATCTCAATATTTATTGCAACAATCAATCATAGCACCCCCATCACAGCTACCACCACTACCACCACCACCACCACTACCACTACTACTACCACTACTACTACCACTACCACCACCACCACCACCACCACCACTACCACCACCACCACCACCACCACCACTACCACTACTACTACCACTACTACTACCACCACCATCACCATCACCACAACCACCACCACCACCACCACCACCACCACCACCACCACCACCACCACCACCACCACCACCACCACCACCACCACCACCACCACCACCACCACCACCACCACTACCACTACCACTACAACCAGCAACAACGACAAGCAAACTTAAAAACTAAAAATCTAGAAACAAAAAATAGATATTATGCAGGCATCCAAATTACCTCTTCCACAAACGTAGTTGTTAAATTTTGGTATTTTTCTGAAGACTTATTATTTAGTTCCTCGGTGAATGTTTGGTCTTGAAGAGTGACGTCCATATCGATTTTGATCGGCACTGAACAACAAATTAAGAAATATTACATTAATCTTCGTTTATTAAAATTGCATTCTGCATTCCGACGAGCTACAAAAGAGAGAAGATCTCTAGCTCTTGGCAATTGCTTTCTCCACTAGATTGCTCTGCCTTCCAAATTAAGTTGCAATCAAAATGCAAAGGCAAGAGAATGCGCAATAGTTTTCATTATTCCATGCATTACCATCAACAACCAGTCGTACATCAGCTTTGACTGACTTCTGCCTGTTTGTAGCCACACAAGTATAAAACCCAGAGTCATCTGCTGTAACAGGTGTGATATAAAACTCTGCCATGACCACTTTCTTGTCGTCAGAAATCTTTGCTTCTGTCTGCAACTCTATTCCATTCTTTAGCATTTGAACTTGTGGCATGATTTCACTGGATGCGACGCATTTTATTGTCATGTTAGTTTCTGCGACTGCTGTGAAGTTTTCTCCTCCGTTAATAATCTCAAGAGAAGCTGAGAAAAAGTACAAAACAGACAAAAGATCAAAACTTTCAAAAATTAAAACATTGTTCGTTGCAACAATCTATAAGTACTTTTTTTCGTTCACTAGATCGTTTAAATGTTTCCGATAGTATCTGTCTGTCTGTCTGTCTGTCTGTCTGTCTGTCTCTGTATCTGTCTGTCTGTCTCTGTCTCTGTCTCAGTATCTGTCTGTCTGTCTCTCTCTGTCCCAGTATCTGTCTGTCTGTCTTTCTTCCTTCCTTCCTTCCTTCCTTTCTGTATGTCTCTCTGTGTGTCTGTCTATACGTCTGTCTCTCTGTCTCTCTGTCTAAGTATCTGTCTGTCTGTCTGTTTTTTTTCTGTTTGCCTTGCAGTGGATGGAACTACAAATCTTTAAGTTACGTACTGTCAATATCCACTAACTCATCATCCAATTTTACAACACCAAGTCTGTTTGTTGCAGAGCAACCGTAATACGCAGCATCTTTGACACGAACGTCTGGGATAACTAGCTCAGCTTTCTTTTGATTGGGCAAAATAATCCCTTCAGTTTTTCCTGGAAGCCTTTTTGTCCATTCAAAAGATGGTTCAGGATCTCCATACACGTCACACTTTAGTCGAAGGGTTTGTCCCAGCTGTAGGATGACACCTTCAGGCAAACCAGCTTTTCTTGTTGGAGAAACTGTATACGTAAACAACCGAAAAAAAAAATGCTTTCTTGTATAGATATGGTTTCCATAAGGGAAGGGAGGGGTGGGTGCGTGCGTGCGTTCCAATTTCTTAACATCAATTTTCCAAAACCGCGAGAAATAATTTTTTTTAGAATATATATTCCCTATTCCCAGTTACCTAAATACCAGTTCTAAAGATGAACCTCGGAAAAATCCAATGTTGTTGCAATTGATTCTACGATTTCCTATTTCCAGTGACCTAAACCCCATTTAAAACCCATTTGAAGCCTTACCCAGTACATTTAGTGATGCTGATTCTTCAGTTCTCCCAGCCCTGCTGCTTGCAATACACGTATACCTTCCTTCGTATTCTTTAGTATTTTGCACGTTATCAATCACTATTTTGTTTCCAGTGTGTTTGGGAGATGAATCATCGCTGAACCTCCACGATATCACGGGCTCAGGTACTCCAGTGGCATTACAATAGAAATATACTTGTGTTCCTTGTATGACAGTCTGGTCTGTTGGCTTGTGTTGGATTTCTGGTTTAACTATTATTGATAAATATAAATATTAAGACACAGATACACGGTGCAACATATTGCAACATATTGCACGCAATGTTGCTGAAGTAGGATCGTTTTTTTACTTCAGGAACATTGCGTGCAGTATATTGCGTCGTGTGACATGGCTCGCAACATTGATTGCCTGCAACATTGCGCGCAATTTGCTGCACCGTGTATCCTTCGCTTTAGCGTTGAAGGAATAGAAAATTAGTTAGCAAGCAACCTCAATCCTTGCAAAAATCCTAGTGAAAGTTTAGAATCTTGTTTGGTAATAGACCATTTTCGAGATGTGCGAGCGCTTTCAAAAATATCGCAGGCGCGTACATGATCTCGAGGCATTTTTGGGCAGAGTCAATAGCGCGCGTGATCTTGCCCGAAAATGCCTCTTTTTCATGTCTGCGCCTGCTAAATTTTTGAAAGCGTTCGCGCATCTCGAAAATGGTCTATTTAGCCCCGGTTGAAGCGTCGATTTTCTCATGACCCGAATGCCGTTGAAAACAATGGATAACAAGGCGGTCTTCTTTGATGACATTAGGTTCGGCTCATGAGAAGTTATTAAGATCAACGTTTGAACTGGACCTTAGATTTCATGTCCAGTAAATTGGTTGATGTTTTGTTTTAAAAACTTGTAATTGTGACCATGTTTGTGGTGTCGAACAAAAGCTTTCTCATTACCGTAAAACTTCAAATATAAGTCTTTCCAAAAATGAGCTCCTTATCACGCGATTCTATTGTTCTTCTATTGTTCTAAGACCGAAAAGGCACGTTGGGCTTATAACAAGGAAGTTTACGGTATATGGCCTCTTTGTTCATATCATTAACTAACATGGCAACATTAATGTCTTTGTCATTTGCCCCTCATGGAAATGCTTGCAATTCCATCAATTGTCTTTCATTCTTAATTTGTAAACTTGGTAAATGCAATCAATGATTCCCTCCGTTTTTAATTCCACAATCCTAGATCATTAACACAAACACACGAGATTGAATTCATTTTAGTAATTGCCACAACTCACAAAACATCGATGTGCTATCCTACTTACACAACACTTCAACGGTTCCTCTTGTAGTCTTGTTCAAGGTTTTGCTGTAAGCCACACACGTGTAGTTGCTCGATTCATTGTAGCTCACTCCAGCGTCAGATGTTGTAAGGAGCAGCTCACTGTTAACTTGCTTACTTGAGACATTATAAGTCACTGTTCGAATGCTTTGGATTTGAAAAACAGGGGTTCGTTCCTTGTACCAAGATAAGATGGGCTGTGGAGAGCCAAGTACACTGCATTGAAGAGAAGGGTTTTTCTGACCAAGTGTGAGAATGTAAGGCTTTGGTGTTGAGATGAGAACATCGTGAAGAACTGATGAAATAAAGGATAAGTTTAGAACAAAATATTTGCATTCCTTTGTGTGAAAAGTGTTAATTAAACATTCAAAACATCTCGCGGGTGATTGTATTTTATGGGGGAGGGATGGGGAATGATTAGCAGCTTTGTAGAGAAACGGTGTGACTTTCTGGTCTTGTAATCTGTGGGTATGACCTTTAGAAAAAGAAGTCTTTACTGTAACAGGAAATGGAATGGAAAGGAAGAGAAAGAGAAAGAGAAAGAGAAAGAGAAAGAGAAAGAAAAGAAAAGAAAAGAAAAGAAAAGAATGCAGTGCAGTGCAATACAACTTAAAAACATAAAACAAAACTTAAAATCTCTAGTAATTTCAGCATTACTTCATTACATAGACTACAACTGAACTACCATAAGGAAAGAAGAAAGTTGCTATCAAAATACCATGAGGTTGATACATTACTGTTGAATCGTTTTACTTACATGTGATTTTTAGGTACCCTCCCTGTGATGTCAATACGCCCATTTTATTCTCGACTCTACATTCGTAGTATCCCTCATCATCTATCTCCAGCCTGGATATCCGAAGCACTGCGATTCCACTTGTGTTCTTGCTTCGCGTTATGTTGTTTGTTATTCTATCGGAATGTTGTCTAACGTCCAAGGCTTGGTCATTCTTAAGCCAGGTCAGTGCTGGGAACGGGTTACCTTCAAACTCGCATCTTATTTCTATTTTGCCCTTATCGTTGGCTGTTTGGTTTACTGGAGAGCGAACAATCTTCAAAGATAATTCTGAAAAAAGAAATAATGCTATAATATATTCTAGCGATGTGATTCTTTTGGGGATGTAAGACAACTACATAATACTAGCTGAAATAGGCCGATTATTTTTAACTGCATTTCCCAATATTTTCCAAATCTTTTGACTTATATTTGTAAAACGATGCATAATTTAGGTTTTCTGGAAGAAGAAAAAACAAAGTAAAAAGCTTGATTGCTGGTGAAGTTATGGTTTTTTTTTGTTTTTTTTTTTTGTAGAAAGTTGGTTTGCTCTTCTTTATCCTAAAAATGTTTTTGATACGCTTGTGTTTAATCTTGAATGTCTCGAAAACGACGTCGGAATGCCCCTTTTTCCTTTTCAGACTTGAAATTAGCATTAAGTTTCGATCATCTTCAGAAATTATGATTCAAAAACTTTTTCATAGATTTTTTCAATAGACGATCCCTTTCGCGTGACGTCAAAGCAGCTCAATTTGGAGGACAAAACAAAAGAATTTCAATCTACTGAGAATTGGAACCTATTGTTTTGTCTCCCAGATTGAGCTTCATTCCGACATGCTGCAAGGGGTCTGTAGTAGGCAGTCACCTTAAAGTATAAATAAAATTACCTCCGCCAGCGTTACCACAGTAACGAAGATCACACCCCGGAGTCTTGTAAAGCTCGTACACGTAGAAGTTACCACAGTTCCTCACACGAATCATGTTGTGAAATTGACAGCAATTATCATACCAGTGATAACACACTTTACGACTGACGATACCTTGTGCTTGGGTAGGATGAGAACCCTCCATCCATCCAGGACCACCAGTTCCACAGCGATTTTTGGGGACACAAGATGTTGGCATAGCAAATCCAGCCTCACCACTAAATCTGTACCATCCTTTGCTCAGATAATAGTCACATTTGGGTGAATTTCCACTTGGAACTCCTTGCGCACGATCGCGAGTATTCAGCACCGTGTAGTTGCTGCATTCTGTTGATGCAAAGGAAAAGAGCCTTACATAACGTCATATAAAACTTAATAAGAGACATTGTTCATTGAATATATAATGTTCTGTTTTTCTTGTCAGTTTCTTAACAAGATAAACTCTGTAACACACCTAGAAGAGACCTGCTTTGCTGACGCTACTTTAACGTTATACGTTGTGGAGGCATTACTAGCCACTGAGATGAATATTATTATACTATTTTTCAATATATCAATTTGCACGTAGAGCTTTTTGTTTTGTTTTGTTTATCGCTACTGCTCATATAGTTTTTCTTCCTCCCATGTTATATACTTTTAAGTGGGCCATATCAGTTAGATAAATGTAAGCAGGTAAGTTATGTTCATTCTTTAAAGAAATTGTTAAGATTAAATAATTAAAAATAAAAACAATATACACTATACGCACTGTTACACTAAAGACTTTGTACACCTTTAATAACAATAATAATAATAATAATAATAATAATAATAATAATAATAATAAATTGACTTCATGTCAGGATTTCAAAAAGAACTTATCAATAGACTCAATAGGGTACTAGGACTTGTCAATGGAACAGAACGGATACGGAAATGTCAGAAATGGGTAATTTCCTAGAATTGTGAAATAGGTAAGGCTTTGTAGGCTGTCTAAGTATAGCCATTATTATTATTATTATTATTATTATTATCATTATTATTATTATTATTATTATTATAATTATTATTATTATTATAAAAAGTCAAGTCAGACAAAAGTTGAAATAAACCACATAATAATGATAATAATAATAATAAAGATAATAATAATAATGATGATGATGATAATAATAATAATAAAATAATAATGATAATAATAATAATGACAATGATGATAACATCATCATCACCAGTCATCATCGTCATCATCAACATCTTCTATCATTATCATCATCCTCTTAATACTAACCTGTGACGTCTTTTATGACGTATAGATCATAGGAGTAAGATGATAGTTTAGTTTTGTCTTGGTTGCACATAGTTCTTTTCAGGCAGTCAGCTCTCTGGGGTTTCAGGAAATTCGGGCCCGTTATGCAGTCCGTTTGCTGCATGGCTTGCACACCAAAATGCTTCACTCCTTTTTTTCTGGCCAGCTCCAAACACACGTCAAATATTGAGACATTGTCTCTCAGCGTGTCTATGTAATATGGTGGAGTTCCGCATGAATACACTTCGTAATAGCAGCCATAATGGCTGTACTCTGTGATAATTAAAAAACAAAATTAATATTCGTCTTGGGGCATTTTTTTCCATTATACAGACCACGTGTCATTCCCTAGAGTATCATTTCTTTGTATAACAGTTGTGCATGAGAAGACACATGATAATGAATACAACTCAAACAAGAATCTAATTCTCTAGGGAAATAAACTTTCCAAAATTACCAAAATAATAGGTAATTTTAAAACTTAGCCCATGTTCTAGTTGGATTTCATTTTCCCCGTTTATTATTCCTCTAGATTTTTTCTTTTCCGTTTCTTCCCTCAGTTAGTAAAAAAGAGAATCATATTCAAGGGCGGAATGTTGAACAGGTTTGAAACAGCTTTTTTGTGAGTTTCGAAACCCGATTTTATCCTGTGAAAGAAAGAAAATTTGCGCTGGTTCTTGACGTTCAAGACACTGTGTGACATTAAAGGAATTCTTCAGTAGCGTTACAAATATTTTAGCACTGACATCATACAAGGTCTTTCAAGTATTAATTGTTCACGCTTGAGAAACCCATCTTCATCAAGAAAGATTAGATGGTATGAATGAAAGTGAAACACGTATATCTATTCATAAAAACAAATCAGGGCTCTTCTTTTCAAACCCACTCACCTGAACTGTCTGGAGCTGGATGAACCATTGTACACAATTCCATTATAGAGACAGCAAAAATCAAAACAGTTCTGATAGCTGAACCAAAGGTCAAAGGCATTTTTCTAAGCATTAACATAAAATCGCTGCGGTTATTTTTCCACGAACTATTAAAACAATAATCCACAATTTTAACTTTAAATAAATTTGTAATGATTAAAGAAAAGGTACGAAATGTCTTACCTGGTTAAAAACGAAATGCTTTTGTGAAGTAAGGCAGAGAAATATTCATCTAACTCGAAATTCAATGAACATGGATGGCTGGTCTAGCCTGATGAAAACTTTGAAAATAAATGTTTATTGTATCTCGCAGGAAGAAACACAAAGATCTTTCGTCAAAATATTTAGGCCAGTCGGATGAAGTTCCTCTTGTCGTAAATGACTGGTCTGTTCAGTAGTAATACTATATTTTCTGCTCACTTGTAAACTCTGTGTTCCTTTGCTGCAGGAATCAAGCTGCACAGACAGTGACTGTTCCAAGTCAGTAATCCTAAACAGCTAAGTGACCTACTGACTTCCGCGCATGAGAAACCATTGCTATGTAAACAAAGGTTCGTATTTTGCTTATCTTGATTTTGATAATTATTCACTGCAAAACAACTTCTTCCAATGATATATAAAGACAATTTACGCTGAAGGAAGGCGCTAGGATGTCGAGGAAGTGTGTTACTATACACGAACTCTATGATCTCACCCGTCTCTAAATATTATCGTTCTAGTTATATGTCATAGATTTTTAGTGGGGGGTAGAGTCACGGTTTCATATTTCAATTTCAACTGGACTTCCGGCTGTTACAGTTTTGGGTGAGGAGGGTTGGGAACCCGGAAATGAATTAAGAGAATCAATGATGTACTTAAAAAAAACATTGATTAAACTTCCTCAAATGCTCTATCAAAGACTCTTGCAACGTCCGCCTTCAAATTTCACAATCTCTGGGATGATCAAAGTCAGGTCACGGCTAACTCACAGGTCGAATAGATCGGATAAGAATTTACGGTTAAGTTTTGCAGAAGGAAAAACCGGAGAACCTGGATAAGCATGTGATGTTAAGTCTGGGCCATAGAACCATAGCTAGACCTTAGAGGTTAGAGACGAGTGCACTACCTCTATGCCATGCACTCCATTTTAATTCCATTTATAATTATAACAAGGTACATACTTACTATTTATCCATTCACTCAGGGTGGCACAGGGGGGGAGGGGGGTATCGATCACGAATCACGAACAATTTTTTCATAAATTCACGAATCACGAAATACAATTAATGAATAACCTTGCTAAAGGGACTTGGGGTTTGATACGAATTTTCACGAATCACGGTCTTCAAAATAAGCAGATCACGCATCACGGGGGCTCTGAAATTCACGAATCACGGTCCAAAAATAGGCCAAATCACGCGTCACGCGTAACCCCTGTGCCACTCTGTTCACTGTTGTTAGTTTGGGGACCATTGGTTATTTATCGTCCCGGAGAGGGGAAGGAGGTAGTAAATTGAATATTTTGCCATTCATGAAACTCAACACGGGAAGTAGGATATTTGAAGAAAGTTCAATACTTTCAACTTTTCTAAATGGAATAATAAAACTTTTATGATTTTTGTTGGAGCGTCGTTTTTTAACGTAACTGGCGCAGGAAAAGGACAGAAGGACAAATACGAAAGGGCAAAAGAGGAGATTTGTCCTTGACGCGCGGAAGACTAAGAAGACGGAAAGGGAAAAAATCCTCAAAAACAGAATTTAAGTGTCGGTCTGAAAAAAGAATAATCGTGACACAAATAGAACTTTAGCTTGGGAGTAATGTTTTCGCACTTTAGACCACGTGTCATTCCCTAGAGTATCATTTCTTTGTTTAATGGCTGTGCACGAGAAGACACATATGAATATAGATACAACTCAAACAAAGCCTTATCTTATCCTCAAGAGAATGGCAGGTGGTCTGAAATGGAATAACATGAGGTAAGGTAACGATATCTATTGAAAGAGACTGTTATATCCTGGTTAAGATCGTCGGAGAAATAGTGAACTTTTATTAGGATTTATACCTATATTAGGGAGAGATATTGTATTTTTATTGGCAGACTTTAGTATCTTTTAGCAAGACAGGTTACCCACGTTCAAAGGCTTTGTTGTTCGATCGTTATAATGAATCCACTCATGGAAGCATGCACTGTACCTGGGAATTATAAAAATTATGGTCTTTGGTCTGATATGAAGATCCATGCATTATTTCAAGGTAAGAAAAAAAGCAAACTTACGTAAAATATCTCCATCCAGATCTGACTTTGATTTTATCGACTTTCCAAAATTCAGTGAGGTGCAAATGCCAAACACTAATTCCACGAAGTTCTCCAAGATCTATCGGGGACTTAGCGACAAATCCTTCTACGCTACCCCTGCTGATATCTCTCCTGCATCATCACACAGAGAAAGTCAAGTTATATAAAGGTAATTAAAAGAATAGTCGGAGGAATGATTATGATAACTAACAAACAAGGAAAAAGGGTTTAAGAAAGTATGAAGAAGGAGAAGATTTAAGAATTGGAGGCAGGCAAAAAGCAAGGTAGGAAGGAAGAAAGGAAAAAAAAGAAAGGAAGCAAATATATAAAGAAGGGAAGGAAGGAAAAGGGTGAGAAAAAGACGAAAGGAAAAGCGAAAGAAAGAAAGAAAGAAAGAAAGAAAGAAAGAAAGAAAGAAAGAAAGAAAGAAAGAAAGAAAGAAAGAAGGAAATAGAAAGGAAAGACTAATGATTAACTAGTGGTTTAGCTTTAGATATCATCAACTTACTTGACTAGTTTGATTGTCCCTGTACTTCCTTTTGTCCCAGATAACATGATATAGATGTGTGCATTGATACCAGAGAACAACGTATGGGAAGTATGAATCGTTACCAAGTAGTGATGAACTGTGAAGAATAACAAACCAAAATAGTTATATAACAAAAACATAGACCTAGTGCAGCATGTCGGATCGAATGCAGCTTACTTTGGAGGACAAAACAATTCTCAGGAGATTGAAATTCTTTTGTTTTGTCCTCCAAATTGTGCTGCTTTGATTTTAGTTGCAAGGGGTCTATAATACATTTCATAACACATACATCTGTACCTTGGACGTAATGTTTCCTTTTTCAGACCACGTGTCATTCTCTTGAGAATAAGATTCTTTGTTTGAGTTGTATCCATATTCATGTGTCTTCTCATGTACAACCGTTAAAAAAAGAAATGATACTCTTGGGAATGACACGTGTTCTTAAATGGGAAAACATTACACCCAAGGTACAGAGGTCTATTGTTTCTGAAGAAATAAAAAAAATGTTTTACTTTTTAGAACTTCTGCTCACCGCAAAATGGAGATTGCGAAGCTGTGTACAAAAAGAATTCTCCTTGTCCGAAGTTTTCGTTCTTGTCCGCATCATAACCTATGCGTGGGCACCCTGTGTCACAGCTTAGACAGCGTCCGCGATCAAATTCCTCTTTAGAAATACAGCGGTAGCTTCGCCAAGGGCATGCGGATCTGATAGACTCAGTGAAGTAAAGCGCAGATCTTATGTGATGGCAAGGACCTTCGGGATTACAAAATTAATGTACTAATATTAAGAATCGTATCATACTCTAATGTATGCAGATTTTCTGAAAACATTTTAATTTTATTGTAAATATATACAAATTTGACTTTCAAACTTAACTGACAATTTTGCATCAAAGTAAAACGATTTCTATCAGAAGAATGAGAAAAAAATGACTTTATTCGTTTTGGTGCAATGTCTTCCCATTACAGACGGACCACGTGTCAGTGCCTAGAGAATAAGATTCATTGTTTGAGTTGTACCCATATTTATGTGTCTTCTCATGCGCAACCGTTAAACAAAGAAATGATACTCTAGGGAATGACACGTGGTCTTGAGAATAAGATTCTTTGTTTGAGTTGCATCCATATTCATGTGTTTTCTCATGCGCAACCATTAAAGAAAGAAATGATACTCTAGGGAATGACACGTGGTCTTGAGAATAAGATTCTTTGTTTGAGTTGCATCCATATTCATGTGTCTTCTCATGCGCAACCATTAAACAAAGAAATGATACTCTAGGAAATGACACATGGTCCAAAATGGAAAACATTGCACCACGACGAATAAGGTTTATCGGGGATTGAGTTTACCGTCCAAAACGCTGCAACCATCTTGGAATTCGCCTCCATTGGGATAAAAATCTCTATGGCCCTGTGGGGCGGTGATACCAAGCATATAGCTGCTATGGATGATGTCTACAAACTTTGCGTCACTCCGATCCAGTCTGACATTAATGTGAGTATCCTTGAATCTCAGTGTTGCTGGATCCAAGCCTGAAATATATTTAAATAAATGAGAAAAGGACGGAAACGAAAATTTTAGCGTCTGGAGTTCTCTGGGACGCAGAACGATGAGAATCGCTCATTTGAGGCTCAAACCACTGATCAACCTCTGGGCAGACTAAAATCAGGGCACAGCTAACTCACGGATGGAATTGCGATTTAACTTCTTAGGTTTTAGTGAAGCTGGGACGAAAACTGGAGAACCTGGAGAAAACCCTCGAATCAAACTCTGCTCTCATATATATACATGATGCCGCGTCCAAGAATCGAACGCGAGGCCACAGAGGTGAGAGGCGAGTTTACTACCGTCACGCCACCCTTAATTCCCTAATTTGTGGTTTCCATGCAACAATGCGCGCACCTGTTGCTCTGCAAGCTCGGTCCATAACCTTGTCCTTCACTATTACGAGTTGAGTCGTTGTATTCCCACTAACCTGTTATCCTATCCAGAAATTCTCCCTTGGCTTTTAACCTTCTTCCAACAAAACCAGCAATGTGCGCACCCAAACTAAATCCAATAATATGTATAGGAGAATGATCGGCCCCAGACCTTTTAAAAAGTGCCTTCACGGTCATTATAAAATGCGCCACCTGGGCTCCAATAAGCCGCGTGTTCCCCATGGCTCGGTGGTATGGAAATTTGGCGCCTTTTATCCAATCGACGATGATGACGTTTTGTCGCTCTTTAAGGAGTAATGCGTCCTTCATCGTGATCCCCCACCAGCCTTTGACGTCCATGATACTTGTCTCTGCTGTCAGTGCATTTGAATAAAAATCGATATGCGCATGAGCTAAATTAAATTGCTAATGAAACAAACATGGCCGCATTTCGCATGTAACATGAAAATTGTTTTTTGAGGGAAAATTATTTTAGTATAAACATTGAATAGTTCCACAAACGATAAAAAACAAACGTTAGGCATTAGTTAATATATTAAAATGCACATTTTTAAAAACTTCATGGGAAATTAGCTTCGGTATTTATGTAGTTGGTTTTGGGATATGTTTTTTGAAACTGTTCGTATTTTCTTCACAAATGACCCTCAATCGTGAGACATTCGAATAATTATATCATTTATTTATTACTATTCCACGATGAATAGTATTTTTCATTCTATTCGCATTTTGTACAGGAAACAGGTGAACCAGCAATTTTACCTACAACAGCTGACTCTTACGTTATTTAGCCCCGGCCTTTCTACTAGAACAAAACTGAACGATAAAACCACTCTTACATTACACAGGTATCCCACAATTATTATTTTTACTTACAGTCAAGTGCAGCAAATCCATGAATCACAATTTTTGTCGGTAGTTTTGGATCAAATCGTGATTGTTCAAGCACCTCAAGGCTTGCGAGGTCACTGAGGGGTTGGTACTCAGGGGTAGAGCTCGTGTAGAGGAGAAGCCTTGTTCCAATTTCCCATGGGGGTTGGGGTAGGGGGACCAGTGTGATATCAAATGGTGGGGCGGAAGTGAAGCATCCGTAAGGCGAGTAACAAACACTGCTACCCGACGAATCAACTAAAAGAAAGCAATCGAGTCAATACATCAATAGACGACGTCATTTCCGGTTTCGTGTGATATTTTTACCAGCTGATTTGCAAACAAGTTTTCAATATAAATTTTTCATGAATGATAGAGGATGGAGGACAGTGGTTGCCCTTAATTCACTACTGAAGTCTGGTAATGAGATTCAATCAGCTGATAGATACCAAGCAATAGAATACTCTCTGGTCAATAGCACATGACGGGCAGTGTTTGCCTGTCATTGTAAGCTGGTAATGAGATTCATGAGATTCAATCAGCTGATTGATACCAAGCAATAGAATACTCTCTGGTCAATAGCACATGACGGGCAGTGTTTGCCTGTCATTGTAAGCTGGTAATGAGATTCATGAGATTCAATCAGCTGATAGATACCAAGCAATAGAATACTCTCTGGTCAATAGCACATGACTGGCAGTGTTTGCCTGTCATTGTAAGCTGGTAATGAGATTCATGAGATTCAATCAGCTGATTGATACCAAGCAATAGAATACTCTCTGGTTGATAGCACATGACGGGCTGTGTTTACCTGTCATTATAGGCTGGTAATATGATTCATGAGATTCATTCAGCTGATTGATACCAAGCAATAGAATACTCTCTGGTTGATAGCACGTGACGGGCTGTGTTTACCTGTATCTTATAGTTTCATCGAATAAATTGGACATATTACAAAGTAATTATTATCTTTCTTGGTCGAGCAAACAAACAAATAACAACAAACATTCTTCAAATAGTCTGCTTTACTGGTTCTTACAGATCGATATCATTCATTTCCGTTACCCTGCCGTCTTGACTCGGTACAACTCACCATTAGTTAGCCTACCAGCAATGGTCAGTACGAAGACAGGGAAGAACAGACAACGAGTCATTCCAGAAGGTCATGTGATACCTGAAACCATCATGTTAAAAATGAAAAGAACAGAAAAAATTATGACATAAAAAAAATTCTAAAAGATTTCTAAGAAATTTTCAATGCCTATATATCAGTTTAAAGTAAAAAAGCGAAGAAAGAGTCAACGGTATTTTCTTTTTCTGTGCCATGTTGCCTAAAGTTGTACTGCTTTGAACCAATCCGAATCGAGATATAGAGGATATTACATGGGTACGCGAAGATACGAATTTTATCTTCGAGTGTTGAAACACTCGAAGATGAAAATTCGTATCTCCAAGCGCCCATGTAATATTCTGTTTATTATATGATTATCAATGAAAAAGAAAAGAAAGCTTTTTTGAGCTTTTTTTCTGCTATAAGAAGTATGTTACCATAGTGATGATATCTTCACATGTGAAAATAACATTTTATTTTCACATGTGAAAATATCAAATTTTTGAAATAGAGAAATATAGGTATTTCATTGATAATCATGTAATAAATATCTATATGTATATTCTCATCAAATAAATCAGTCAACAACTAATTATAAATTGGCCAAATAAATGATATATTTGTCTACCTGGTAGGTCACAAAAATGAATCTTTGTCTTTGGAAATAAATTGTTTCTTAATTTCGTTATATTTAATTGCAATCTCAACTACGGGGCCCTCCAGGGGATCCTAGGAATAGGGATAGCTGAGAAAATAATTTTAAGGAAGGAATAGATAAACTAGAGCTGTTCTATTTCAATGATGACAAAAAAATATGTTTTTAGCAGATACTTGTCCTACTTACAAGGGTTAAGGATGACACAAAGTGATATAAATAATGCCATAAATTGATAATACTGATGCTGTAGGGAAAACATAATAGAATGTGAACGTATTGATTGAAATCGGAGTCCCAGATGAGAATCTAATAACTTCGTAGTGTATTTGTATATTGCTTGACTTTTCTACCGCAGAACTACTGGCCGCTCGACTACTAGCTTATTACCAGTTTTTCTTCCATCAAATTCAGGAAAAATAGCACTAATTCAAATTATATTCCAAGACGAACTTCGTAACCTTCATTTTCTAAAATATAACCGTTAAGATTAACTATCAATAAAGTCTAGCCTCATAAATAATAAATCATAAATTCTATTTTTATATCCCGAGAGTTTAAACAAAATTAAGTGAAGTTAATTCTTATACTTTTTATCCTTACCCTCTTCAAACTGAGTCCTGTATTAAGAAGATTGATATCAAGGGTTGGACATTACCATGTGTTATTGATTGGTATATGAAAAAGAAAGGTCTAAAATTATTAAAATATATTAATATTTGATGAAAGCAAACGCAGCTGTTCTAACTGCCCGAGGACCTGCTGAACCTGTAAAGGATACTAACTCATTAAGTGTTTCCTACAGATTAAATATGATATAACTTAGGAATATCTAGGTTATGTAAACCGATTGAAATAGTAAGTTGGTTGAAGTATTGAGGATCATTGAATTATTATAGATCATTACCATTTTTTGTCGATAAAATTTCTTTAAAATTGGGTTAAGGTTTTCAGCTGATCTGAAATAGTGACGTAGAAATGATGTCACTGCAAAACTGAGGTGTCATGAAACCTGCGAAAATTGACCTATAAAAGTTTATATCTGAGATATATCTGAGATTTTTGATAATTTCGTATACATTTACTATGATATTTATTATTTAGTGGGAAAATAAAATAAAGAAATAATCGTTTCCCGAGTCACCAAGCTCCTAAGGATGACACCTCAGTTTTGCAAATTTTCTCTATTCTGATTGGCTAATATTTTTTCTCAGATCAGCTGGGTGTTCTTAAGTTTCTAAGCAGAAAATCTAAATAAGAAATGGGGGTTCCCGACTTCGTACAAAAGTTATTAATTTTCAAATATAGGGTATTGGTCAGCGGTTAAACGTGTATGGCGTTGCAATTTGTGGACCATAGGAAAAGAACGGTGTGCATACCCATTCAATAGTTCAGGCTCTTCCACAGGAACTCCACCCGGGCAATTACTGCATAGATACAAGTAATGTTTTGTATCGATTTGCCTTCGCAACCTAATCAGTTCAGTTCTAGAAATTTTCTCGGGTTTGTGGGATTTTTGAAAATGACTGTTTTAACCATACAGTTTGCAGTACGAGAATTATTCAACTAAATGTCCCAAAGAGCCGGACTGCCGAAACGTCTTATCTTCACCTATTCTATATATAGCAACGGGAAAGCGAATTTCCCAGCTATCGTCAGGTTGCAGATTCTATACCTCCCTTCCCCCCACCCCCTCAGTATTTTACGTACTAAATTCTCGATCAAAAAGTGTTTTCCAGGCAGCATTAGAAAAATAGAAATACTATGCAAATATATGGGGTAAGTGCATGGAGAATGTAAAGCATACGATCCTACTATTCTTTGTACATGTTATCAAGTGCGTTATCAACATTTTTCATTCATGTTACAGGTAGCGGTTATTAAAATTTACATTACGTGAAAAGGACAAAAAGAAAGTGTTTCCAATCTCGAGTTTATTGGGATTGTAAAACAAACATGGCAGCTTTCAGAAAACAATTCTGTTCTGGAACTAGAGCATTTATAACTAGATTCAGTGTATATATAACCGTGTCGAAAAAATACTACAATGGTAATGAGTTAGTTTTAATCTGTTCTGGAACTAGAGCATTTATAACTAGATTCAGTGTATATATAACCGTGTCGAAAAAATACTACCATGGTAATGAGTTAGTTTTATTGTCAAAAAATATATATAATTCTTAAAGACGAAACAATCAAATCAAGAAATATCTTACATTTAACTATTCACTTCATGTAAATTCAATACTGAAAATACCGTAAATTGGGACTTATATGCACTTTTAATAGTGCATATAAAAATGTCCCACAAGACGAAAGTTGGCCCATAAATGGGAAATCTGCAGTAGAGAATTCGATAAAATATCTGTAGAAAATATTAAGCTGAATATTCTATACCCTACAAATTGTGAAATTGTGTGAGGTATTTTTATGGTGGAGGGAAAAAAATTAAATTGTATTACACTGGTAACATTAGCTAAACAAGGGAGGTAAAAATCAAAGTTACGCAAGCACGTAGTTACCATGGAAACGGTATAACAAGAAACAACTGAATCAAATAACGAGGAAAAAAATTTTTTTTTTTAAATCAATGTAATGGTTTTCGTTGAAATAAGTTTTCATTTTCAAAAAAAAATTATTTAAAATGATGAAATTGAGATTTACTGCAAATGGTTTCAAATTTCTTTGCCCCGTTTCGCAATGTCTAGTTTATGGGATAGGTGAGTCGGCCGTCTCCTGCCAATGGAGATTCGCTATGTTACAGAGTGATTTACCTTGTTTTATGCTTTATCCTCTGAACTGAACTACTAGATTAAGATAACAAGATAATAAGAGGGAAGGTGAAACAGAAATATTTTCAGATACTTATTCCAAAGAAATTTGAATTTTTAAAGAGGAATAACCCAAAATTACACCGACAGTTTTAACACCTGTTCAACACGGAAGACGTTGCGACAATCATGGGCATATTTTGTACCAAATGAGCTAGAAAAAAGCATACTTTATTATGCTCAATACTTTAACTTTTAAAAAAGTCGAAAAAGTCGAATTACACGGTTTCACCTGTCCAAGATGAAAGACGTTGCTAATGGCCAAATTTTGTACCAAAAGAGAAATAAATAAATAAAAATAATCTTTCGAATTCTTTCGCTCAATAATTCAATTTTTTCCCTATTCCAGGTTCAAAGATACCGTTCAAGGAAGCACCAGATACTTTATTTAGAGAAGTGGAGAAGGAAGGCTTACCTGGTTGCAGCTGAAGGCTGTTCACCGACGATCTATAAACTGGACGGCTGCGAGGATGAAACTCAACAATCGTAATCAGTGAAATTATCATATCACTTCACCTAAAATAAGCATGGACAAATTAAATGTAATCCGATATTTTCCGTTCTTTTGTAATCTTATCAAAATAATTGATTTTTATTGAAAAACTCCAATTGTTAATAGCGCGGTGTTTTTTGAAAGTTATGGTGTTTATAGTTTGATTGTCTAAAGTTTGAGATAATTACCTCGTGGCCAATAGGAGTCATGCCATTCTTGTCGAGTGTTTAAAAATACTCGTTTAATTGAAAATTGAAGGAAACTGTTCCAGGTGAAACACGTCATGTTGTATTGCTGTGAAATGATAAAATACACAGTTTGTAATACGAGCCTAAAGGTGATGCATTATTCAAGTAATTCAAGGTGTTTTATTACAATAAACGGAATCAGGACTGAAGAGTGGATTGGGTAGTTCGCCAACCCGTGTATGGAGGGGGGGGGGGGGGGGGAATAAGGGAAAAAAAATATTATAGTGAATCTGACAAGGACACGAGTGAATCTGAAGACTCTATGAATGTAACAAGTAATCATACAGTGTCTATATCAAGAAGACAACAGGATTCTATCTAGAGTAATGTTTAACAGGCCGGTCAGCTCCACATGTGTACGCTGTGTTCAGTATTATCAAAACCATTCTCTTTCGTCACATTTGTTAATTTGGAGCATTGGATTCTACCTTCATAAAGAGAAAATAAATGCATTAAAAAAAATAAACAAGCGAACGTAAAAACGAACCAACGAACGATCTTCCCAAGTATTTTTGGTAAAGAAGGAAGTAATATTCAAGAAATGGTCGCAGCCTGGACGTGATCTGCAGGGTTTTAGTCCACGTTACAGGAAGCCAGGTGTGTAGACAAGGAATTCCGAATTTTGAATAGTTAAATTTATTTATTCCGCGTGATTTCTAAACACCAAGATTTCTTACTTTTGTTCTTCGTGTTTTCGTGTTTCAAATCTTTACTTTATCTTTCACTGATAGAGTAGAGACAAGGTAAAGTTCTTGTAACGAGTAATGAACACTTCCTAAACGAGTAGATTTTTGAAATTGCTGATTGATATGTCAGTTTTGTAAGCATTGTTATTCAACTCCTCACTTTCTCTTGACGCCATTTTTCATCAATATTCCATCTTAACGTCTATTCACTTGATAACTAGGCGTAATTTCAAGAATTATGGAATAGAAGTGTGTCCTACTTGAGAACAGAATTGCCAATTTATTACGAGAAATTTTAAAAACGCTGGAAAACAGGCTTCATACTGAAGACAGTTACATGTTTTCTTTTCTCAATTCTCCGTATTTTCTTTTCGTTTCTCTTATTTTCTCTTCTTTCCTGTCCTTTTACTGGCTTTCTCTTGCATTTCCTTTCCATTTTTTCAATTGTTCCCCTTTCTTTTCTTTCCTTTTCTTCTGTTCTTCTTAATGATAAACTATACAAAATCGCTATTTTCAGCTGTGAGCTTAATGTTTTCCATTTCAGACCACATGTCATTCCTTAGAGTATCATTTCTTTGTTTAACAGTTGCACTCGAGAAGACACATGAATATAGATACAATTCAAACAAAGAATCTTAATCTCAAGAGAACTGATGACACGTGGTATAAAATGGAAAAACATTATGCCCAAGGTAAAGAGGTACAAACGAATCGGCCGCCAGCGAGATAAGAATTGAACAAAAAATTGGCCTTCACATTATGTCTCTTTAATCTACAATTCATTCATTAATCATTTTTCTGTCTTGTCATGAGCGACATTCATTAATTATCTCGCAACTTTTATCTTTGATTACCACTGCCTCCTCTTATCACAACGCCACCTGACCGCATTCCGCGCCGCGAGTCGATGGCACCACCCAGATACACTTCAAAGTAAAAACGATACCATCTTCAAAGACTGACTAAATAAAAATGAAATGAAAAGCGCGATATGATTGTCATCAATACTAAATAAGGTTAAAAATAATATAGAGAGAGCGGATTCGCGGCATCTATAGTGTGGGGCAGGAACAATGCAATAGTTTGATTTCATTTCACAAAGGGGACAAATTATATTGTTTTGCCCCCAACATGGCTGCCGAGAAAAGTAGGCAAACGCAAAAAGAAAAACGCGGTGAAAAGGTCTCCGGAGAGAATTCAAATTAATAGTAGAAAACCTTTCTGATTTCACTTGTAATATAAATCAGAACCTATTATCAAATCAAATCAGTCGGAATTGTATCAGTGTATATCTCTAGAGTCTAATATGCTAGACGGTAAGCATTACTCTAAGTGTCCACTTTTCTCAAGATTTCCCGCTTATATTTATGTAGCAATATATCAAGCCGAGCGTCTATATCGTTGTTACATCAATCCATTTATTGACTACAATATCAAATATACACACATTTTAAAGTGATAAAAAAGTGTCACTTTGGATATTAGTCTATTTTCCACATCCTCTTCCTACTCTGTCATTGCTAACTATTTTAGACAATGACCTTATATCTGATATCAGTACAAACAACTCGAACAGTTTGTAACCATTTTTTAGTGAATCTCTATGACGTTTCCGACTCAATTCCGAAAGTATACATAAATTCACGAACAATTTCCGTATAGTTTCCGACCCAGTTCAGAGTCTTCGTATGCTTACGAACATTTGCCATAAAGTGTCCGATTTAATTCAGAGTATACATACGTTTACGAACATTTTCCGTACACTGTCATCGGATGCCCATCGAGCTATAAGAAAATTCAAGTGGTTTTTTAGTGATAATTTTCTTGTTTATGACGTAAGAGGTTCGAGACATCAAGGCTACAGAATGTCGATAAAATTATAACACAAATTGAGAAACGAGATACATAAAATATATGTGTCAATACAGTTCGTATGAGCGACAGCTTCTATTTTCGAGCTGCGTTTAATTTTGATGGATTTATGTATCGCCAAGCGATTTGTAACTTTAAATAGAGTGAAAAAGACCCTTCAAAAGAACGACTTTTCGTTTGACAAGATTCTGGTAAGTACTGAGCATATTGCTTTATTTTAGCAAAATACAAATAACCTCTTTCTGTAGTCAAATCATTCGAAAGGGAATTTCAACTAGCTTTAAATTTAAAATGATAATTTTTGCCATTATTCGATGCTTTTTTTTAAAAAAAAGAAGTGGCAGCCATGTTGGATGGTGTTCACTATAGGTGGTTTGGAATCATTCTTAAGGGAATAAAAGTGGCAACCATGTTGGATGATGCTTATGCACGATGGTGTCCACTTTAGGTGGTTTGCATTCCTAAGGCAATAAACATGGCAGCCATGTTGGATAATGTTCACTATAGGTGGTTTGGAATCATTCCTAAGGGAATAAAGGTGGCAGCCATGTTGGATGGTGTTCACTATAGGTGGTTTGTAATCATTCCTAAGGGAATAAAAGTGGCAGCCATGTTGGATGATGTTCACTATAGGTGGTTTGTAATCATTCCTAAGGGAATAAAAGTGGCAGCCATGTTGGACGATGTTCACTATAGGTAGTTTTAATCATCTCTAAGGTAATAAAAGTGGCAGCCATGTTGGATAATGTTCACTGTAGGTGGTTTGGAATAATTTTTGTTATATTTTTGGTAAGAAACCTTTCGTTTTTGAAAAGCGAAATCAGAAATGACGAGGAGCTATATATTCTCGCGCGTCTAGAAATGTGTAACTGAATTAACCCTAGGATCTCCCCGGCTAGAAATAGTTGAGCTCGGGGATATTTCCTGAAATGACATTTGACCAAGAGGTCGTAAAATTATAGTCAAACTCTGAAGGTCAGAAGATTAATGGACATCCTGAACCATGGGGCTGCAATGGCCATATATATACCCCCAGCAAGAACGAGAAACAGGAAGTTCTTTGAATGGAAAACATATTATCAAAACAAACTGAAACTTAATTGATTAATTGCCAGTATTTGATAACAACTTAATGATAGAACTATGAAATATAGGAAAATAGGTTGAAGATGATTTAAACGCAAGTTGATATGTTTTTATGATGTACATGTAGAAGAAAAACTATAAAATAGACCTTTTTACAGCTCCGTTCAGTGACCATAATAGTGGAGGTTGGAGTTACTGCGCATGATAAATATAGTTTTGGTATGCGCGGCAACTCCAGCCTCGACTTGGAACTATTATTCGTGGTCACCATGGAACTGAACTGTAAAAAGGTCTATTTGAAATCTATTTGAGTCAAGCTGCTTATTGAAGGACATTTTAAAAAACAAGACTTAAAAACCTATTGTTTACTGTGCGCTTCCTTGTTTTTCTGTTTCTTTTTCCGTTTGTAAATGTTTTTTTTCTGACGTTCATTCTTTTTTTCGTCTCTCTCTTCTTCTTCTTTCTTTCTTCTTTCCTTCTTTTTTCTATTTATAAATGTTTTTCTGACATCCCTTCTTTCCTTTCCCTTTATCTCTCTCTCTCTCTCTCTCTCTCTCTCTCTCTCTCTCTCTCTCTCTCTCTCTCTCTCTCTCTGTTTTCTTTCTACTTTTCACTTTCTTCACTTTCGATCCTTCCTTCCTTCCTTCCTTATTTCAGTCTTTTGCCAATCACAAACCAATGTCTTCTTATCATGTCGGCTTTCAATTGCGTCCTCGGCCATTCATTCTTTAACAAACACTCAACAGACAAAGGCACAAAACGAATCGTCTTACTTTTAATGAACCACACTTCAAAAAAAGAGCTTAACAAGGTTCTTATCCATCCCTCTATTTAACCTTTGTAATACCAAAATTCCATCGAAACTATTTGCTCAGAATATTATTAAATTCACCTTGGACAGGAAATGAAAGACAAATCAGAAATTTTAATCATTACTTTACAGCGCTTTGGAATCAAAAGCTTTAAACGATTTGCACAAGATCTAAAAACTTCATTTTCTTTTCGATGAAAATCCCAATGCATCTTCAATCCTCGAAACTTAATTAAACCTAATTCAAGCCATACAAACAGGGGACGATTTTTCATAAAATTTTCTGTTTGTTTTTGCCAAGTTGGGATTAGATTTTAACCCTTATTCAAATACAATTTTATTGATCTAATCTTGCTGAAGACTTTGGGTACATAGTGTATTAATCTTGCTGGAAAATAGTCATTAGTTTTAGATTTTTCATACACAAGGGTGTACAGACGTTAGTGAAGGAATGGGCTAATCGCTGGGCGGCATCAAACAAATAGGATATACCTTGTCTAATGTCAGAAGATTTGCTTCCAAAAATTATCTTCTTATTAATTTACAGACTTGTAATAAGCTTAGAAGATAAAATGCTTAATTAAACTGATGGCTGTAGAATCGTTGAAAGTTAATCGCAAAATCCCGGTCTTGGATTGGAATTCTCGAATGTAATCTGAACGAAAATACGTACAATTTTAACATGATCCCTTAGAAATTTCAAAAGGGCTTTAATTGTATTGTATTTTGGGCATCTAAACTTCTCATTCTAGATATGTTTTCATTATAGCATTCGCGTGATTTTTTCTTCGTGATTTCAAACCTCGTGTCATTTCCTTAGGAATGATTTTTTTCTTCATCGGCTTGAAATGACGTTCAATAAAATGAATATTATACATACTTAAACAAATAATCGTATTATTTCCAAGAGGCAAGTTCAGAAACAGAAAAATCTAAAAAAAGAAGCTTGAAAGACCTTCTTATCATAATGGTGATAATGATGACCTCGTTCTAATTTTTGTTTTTTTTGATTATGGAGAGTATACATAATAGTGGTGCCAGACAGTCAGTTAGCGTACCAGTGCACATGTTGTGCTGGCGTTTAATATGACTTGCTCTAACTATAGCTAATACAATACACATAGAATAAGAATAAATAGACTTACGAGGGAAATGAAATATAGGAGAATCCAAGCTAGCAATTGGAACAAGCGGTGGAAAGGTTAACATATACTGGTAGTAAATATCGACTAAATGGCTACGAGAGTCGTAAGGGAGGAAGCATAGAAAACAAACAATTGATAATATTTGACCATGATTAGACCTGAAACCTGAACAGTCCTTGAGGCGTGGGGGAAGAGGCTCATTGACTCGTACGTGGCCTATAAAGACAAATTGCTTGACAATAAACAAATTCGTCGGATAATGGTTGAAGATAAGAGAAACCTTTACGTAGATTGGTTTGACGCCCAAACCTCGGCACATGCTATGTGTATGCTGCTTTGCATTCCTGAGTACCCTTAGTGAGTTATCACTAATAGACCTATACAGGAGATAGCCAATTAGACTGCAGAACTTCTAGTAGACCACTTGTTAATTTGTACAATTAGAAGATAGTTTTTGGGTATAGAATTTGAACATCCCGGCGCCATTTTGGACATTGAATTTCGAATATAGCTTAATTCCCTAGTTTCCCCAGTAAGTTATCACTAATAGACCTACAGGAGATAGCCAATTAGACTGCAGGATTTATAATAGACCACTAGTTTGTGTACAATTAGAAGATATTTTTTGGACGCAGAATTTGAACATCCCGGCGCCATCAGTTTGGACATTGAATTTCGAATACAGTTTAATTCCCTAGTACCCCCAGTGAGCTAGCACTAATAGCCTTACAGGAGATAGCCAATTAGACTGCAGGATTTATAATAGGCCACTTGTTAATTTGTACTATTAGAAGCTTTTTGGGTGAAGAATTTGAAAATCAACATTCCGGCGCCATCTTGGACAGTGAATTTCGCCGAATAGAGATTAATTTGCCAAAGGAATTAAATTGAGGTAGAAAAACGCTTTTGCAGTGTCTGTTGGGATTTAAATGACACTTTGGAACAGAGAGAATGAGTATATTTTACTATATCAGTTCATAAACTATAGAAACTAATTACTCTTATTGGTATTCTCCCACGCATCTCCTCCCTACTCAAAATCCAGAATACTCGGCTCTGTTGATAGTTCCTTCTGATAACAACGAGATAATCAACGACTAAAGTCAGCCCTCTAGAAAATATCCTCTACAGAGAGGGCGGTATAAGGGGGAGTTTGGATCACGCTGTCTCACGGAAAACAAACTGTTTTCTCACACTATTTTCGAAAACATAAAACATCGAAAAACTAATTTAATTCGCATGTATTTCATTGAAAACAATTTTGACAATTAATTTGCGGGTGATAAGAATATTATAAAAAATGCATTTCACATTTGATGTGGGAAACAGTTATAAAAATAACGGTTCAGAAAGTCTAAAAATCAAGTCAAATTATTATTTTTTTTTTGCCTAAGCCTTGGTTATTAATCCATTGAATTCCCGATGATGAAACGAAATCAAGAAATATTGATTTTTGCGGAAAGAGGGAAATTGGAGAATCCGGGTAAAACCCTTGAAGGACACGAGGGCACCAACGAGGAAATCCATTTATGTGATACCTCCGGTTCAGGAATCGCTTTTGATTTTCAATGGCGAAGCGAACGATCTCACAACAACGTCACCCGCGTTCTCCAAAGAAACCGAGTATAATGCTAGCACAAGAAGAGTGATTTTCAAGGAAGAAGCTAAGCCAAGAAACACCAGTCTAATATATTTGATTACCGACCGGACGACAAGAAAAAAAGTTTAATCAAAACGGATTTGAGATCAAAAGATCCTATAAACTTAATACTATTAGATGGTTCCCATCACGTGACACAGTCTCATAATGATTGGTTAATAAACATGACCCTGATTATCCAAAGATATAATGTACCCACTCCTAGCATATTACCCTACTCGACCTTCAGAGACTCTCGACTCAGGTAAGGATTGAAATGTTGACTGTTTAATGCAATTTTAGCAACAAGTAAATGGACGTGTGTTGAAAATAATTATCTTGCATAGTACGAGCGTGTTCGTGAAGTTAGGATTCAGTTCGGTAAAAATCCAAGATATCGGCAGGATTTCAAGATATCGGCGGTATTTCAAGATCGGTATACAAAACTGACTCACTAATCGAGCGTCGACTTCATACAGAGTGTTCATTTGCTGAGTTGTTTAGGGTTCGTGCTGTTTCTTTCTCTTTCAAGTTTTTCCGTTCAGACCTCACACGGTCTTTAATTGACTTCTAGGTAATTTGGAAAGCTCTAGGAGTCGCTCGACTTCTGAATGCTTAAAATTCAAATTCTCTGCAGTGATTATCTATCTGCATATCTCACCGAAATTCATTCTTATTTTTATGTATAATTATCGACTTATCTGGAATCGGCGATTTCAGAAAAAAACGAAATTGTTTTGGAATTATTTAAAGTATAAAATTATGTACGAATTCGTAAAGAAATTAGCCTAAAAATCGTCAAAGTGATAGAAAATTGCTAGGAATTAAAACGTTGATATCTTTGGTTGACGTCTTATCATAGTGGAGTAATATTTGGTAGGTTATTCAGGGCTTATCTCGCCAAAGCATAAAAACTTACTTATGTATTTTGTCAACTATGTGTCTACAGTTTTTGACCAAAGACTGACACGAGCGAGTAGACTACGATTATTCTATTGATCTCTAGGCCAATCACTCATTCTTTTTTTTTAAAGAAAAATTATGATTAAATAAAGATTTTTAGACAACGCGCGACGTTGCGGAAGAAATTTTTGTTTTTCAATTTCAATGTAAGCAATGAGAGATGTGTATTTACAGAAGGTGCTCTTCTACTCGAAATGATCCACTCGTTTTATTTGTTGTGTGTCTGGGCTGAATTAGTGAATTTTTTTCTGTATTTAAGAAGGTTATGAATTCAGTGAGAAGATAATTTGGCTTGGGAGAGAGGTTTATTCGTAGTTGCCTTTTATTAAGGAATTAAATAAATGAATAAATGAATGAGCACATGGACGAACGAATGAATTAATGAAGGTATGGATTAAATGAATAAGTAGACGAATAGGTAGATAGGTGGATGAATGGATGGATGGATAGATGGATGGATGGATGGATAGATAGATGGATGGATGGATGGATGGATATATGGATGGATGGATGGATGGATGGATGGATGGATGGATGGACGGACGGACGGATGATATGGATGGATGGATAGATGCTTGGATGGACCAATAGCACAGGCACATCCATAAATAGTCCAAATAGCAAAGATTGGATCAAGGAAATGAGCGAACAATGTATATTTGAATATACACGTGCACAAAATAAATAAATGAATGAATGAATATATGAATGGAAAAATGTCTTCTTGATTGAGTGGATGAATAGACGAACAAAAGAAAAAAGAAAAAAAACCAAAGAAGTGACCAAGTAAAGAGAAACCTAAGCATAGACAAGCTGCACAATCATCAAAATGTGATATCGATGCTTCTAACGATTACATGCCACTTCAACCTACAGCCAAAATACTCTCCAATATTTCAGAGTCAAAATGAACTGTATCGTTTCAAGGTTCTGCCTCAGGTTTGTTGACATAGGATATGGCGGGCAGACGGAAATATGAGCAGTGATTTGATTCTAGATTAAGAAACTCACTTGTCGTTGTGTTGAGAATAGAACTCACTTAGCTAGAGTAACATATTGTTGATTTAGAAAAGAGTGCAATGTGAACGTGAATTTGTTTCGCGCGCTCCTGATAACATAAACAAAGTAGAATCACAGTGCTCATAGTAGCACAAGGTAATGAATTCTAGTTATTAAATGTGTCCTTCGTTGAAGAGTGCAAACAGGTATAATTCGTCTAATTGCCTTAAGTTCTTCAGTCAGTCTTTCACTATCTTTAAGGCCGATGCATGACTAGTGCTGACGCGAATATATGCTGTAAGTTTTAATAGATGAATAGGGAAACTAATTCTAATGGATATTGGACTCTACGATTGCGAAATTTTACCAGTGAAGTGAATAGGCGATTGAAAATAAAATTTCCCGATAACTCCATTGTCTTGTAAAGTCTTGCGCATACATTCGGAGGTAGGGTCCTTCAAGACCATCTGGTAAGTGATTTGACGTTTTCGTGTAGTAAAAATCTATCCTATTTTAAACCAACGTAATTCTAGATCCTTGAGTTTTGCTTATTTTACAATGAATGTACTTAGTTCTACATTTTATGTACATGAAATTTTAGCTTATGGCGGAAAAACGATCGAATTCATTTTCTGTTATCAGGTACTTGATCTGTTCTACACTGAATTCTGTGACGTTTTTCGAGTTCAAATAAAGTTTTCGCTAATGAAGTCATACAGAACAGGCGGTAAGCATTGAGCGGCTTGTTCAAACTACTTCTTATTTATGGTACTCAGTAGGACTCAAGATAGATTGACAACTAGTTCTAAAGCAACGAGAGGAATGACCTGAAAATCGGGATTAAACAAGTGAGCGCGTGCTAATTCCACTTGGGAATGAACTATATTTGTTCTTTGTGGAATTGAGCTTTTTTGTTGTGCTGTCTATCGGTATAATTCTAGTCAACAGCAGGAAAGATTCGGGGTTTGCGAGCTTTCTTTATGACGCACGTAGTCCGTGCTGTATTGAATTTCAAAGAAATTTGTTGTATATGATAATCGTATTGAAGCGGTTGATCAAAAGAGAAAAAGAAAGATAAAACGAAAAAGGAGACAAGGAAAAAAGAAAAGAAAAAAGAGAAAGAAAGAAAGGAAGAAAGAAAGAAATGAATGAATGAATGAATGAATGAATGAATGAATGAATGAATGAATGAATGAATGAATGAATGAATGAATGAATGAATGAATGAATGAATGAATGAATGAATGAATAGGTGGATGGATGGATGGATGGATGGATGGATGGATGGATGGATGGATGGATGGATGGATGGATGGATGGATGGATGGATGGATGGATGGATGGATGGATGGATGGATGGATGGATGGATGGATGGATGGATGGATGGATGGATGGATGGATGGATGGATGGATGGATGGATGGATGGATGGATGGATGGATGGATGGATGGGTGGATGGATGGATACATAAAAGCGGTGTGAACAAAATTCAAATTATATATATATAACTTTATAGTACAGATATTAGATTTTAAAAAAACATGAAAATCCAATAAAGAAAGAAAGAAAGACTAAAAGAAAGAAAGAAAGAAAGAAAGGAAGGAAGGAAGGAAGGAAGGAAGGAAGAAAGAAAGTGAGAAAGAAAAAGGCAGGAAGGAAACAAGGAAAGGAGAAAGGAAAAAAAGAAGGAAAGAAAGAAAGAAGATATTTGAATAACTCTTGTATCATCAACAACTATATATAGCTCATCAAAGAAACGCTTTTATCTTTTCACTATTATCAAATCACCTATTCTTCACGGGGAATCAACTCAAGCCACAAGTTAAATTACACTCAATTAATACCTTTCATTTTTTTCAGTTGAAAATTTAAACATTATTAAGTCATTTATTTCTGTTTGGAATATCTTTATGAAAAACAGTTTCTTTTCACATTAATATTTTATTTTATTTTGTATCAGCTATTCAAGAAACTTATGAAAATTTTCGTTATCGAAACCAGGTTTCCTTTATTCATTTGTTTGTTTTAAATCTCACAATTTTATCATAATTATTCTTATTCGTAAATTGCCACACGAAATGGCTCAAAGATAATTATTTTCTCGGTACGGCATCTTTGGTAAGATGCAAGATTTGGGAGCTTCACGTATCTCAAAATTTCTGAACGTTTCGTGATAAAAATGAATGATATACTAAACACTAAAGAATCCCCTGAAAGAAAATAGTCCTAGAGCCACATAAACCACACAAGGTTTGTTATCATCAACTAAATCATGCCTAGAGCTTTGGGTTGTTTGTTTTCGACCAAGAAGGCTGGCTGTGGCAAGGGATCTTCTTCTTTATTCAAAACTCTGTCTTGTTAAGTCTATCTAATGGCGAGACGTGGACAATTTATAATTGGAAGATTTCAACTGATTTTAACTGAAGCAATAGTGCTTGCCTAGATAGCTGTTTTTTTTTCTTTTTTTTCTTTTTCCAAGATGTTTACGCGATGATGAACATGAATTTAATTGTTGGTGCTGTTCTGGTTGTATAGCCATTTTGGCGGGAAAAATATTCGCGCGCGCGTCTGTGTTTCCCACAACATCTCAAGAACAAAAAAAGGCAACAATACAGATTTAATCTAATGAGTCATTTTCCCTTTTCTTCTTTTTAATTATCACAAAATTTCATAAAATTTCATAAAACATATTAGGATTTACAACGTCTTGCAATGTCAATATTGTATCGCCATTGGTCGTCTGATTGGTCAGTATTCGTATGCCTTATTTACGGTTGAAGTTGATCGTTCAATGCAAGAATCCCACGCACCGACAAAGCATAAGAAACTTCTCTTCATTGATATAGAACCCATGTCCTTACGGCAAAATTAAAGACCGGTAAGGTTCCTGCAAATTAATTTAACTCCGAAGCTGAAAATGTGTGCACTCTACATATATATACGGTAAGTTAAAAATATATATTTCAAACGCTCATTAGAACTAAAACCCTTACGTAGTGCGATATTTAAAAGCTTCAATGACGAGTTTACCAAAATCTTCTTATATGCGATGGAAACTAGGCTAGGAATTCGAATTCGGCGAGCGCGCATTCGTAATTATCGTTTAGTAGCACCAAAATAATACATATATTGTAGGCACACAGGTAATGTATTGGAGAGGTTTTCATTCAATTTAATAAAATCATTTTGAAAGAGGGTAAATTTGTCTGTAAAAAGCCACGAGATTTTGGCCAAAAATACCCCTAACCGCTAGCGTCATTTTGATCTATCTTTCAGTTTTGTTGTTTCTAACTGTACAAGTGGCATTTTGCGACAGCCAGACGGATGTTTTGATTTTGACAAAGATCAACAAAAAGTACTTGATTCTTATCAATTTGAATAATTTTCAACGAGTCGAAAAAAATATAATTTAATGAACAACAGGCTGTAGGCTTTAGAGAAAAAAAATCTTGTTTCATGCAATGATCTTATAGTAACTTATAGTTTATATCCATGCACGAGTCAGGAGTAGTGTTAGGCACACTTTCAGCAAGAATTAAATATATTGAGCATATAAAATGTCTCATTGCATGTGCGATGGCGTCATATGAGCATTTATCCTGTACGGGATGTTCAGCACGAATGAAAGTTCTCGATTTCAACATGTTTGATTTTTGTTGTGCGTTTACTCTCTTTTTTTCCGGCCCTTTTTGAAGCTGATTTTTTGGCTTTTCTAAACTGTTAAAACACAATTGCAAGTACGTCTAACATCATGTGTTTTTTAAAATTTGTTTAAATCAGATCAGTGGTCTTTTTAACAACTTAAAGTTGGCATACTGTGCGGACATATTATTTGATTTTAATTGAAGTATGATAAATAACCTTTCGTCTTTTTTCCCATAAAGATATCGTTAGCATCTTCAAGTTATCAAATAACCAGAGATCTCAATTTAGCCGAACAAATTGCCTAGATACAAAGGAAAGGAAGGAAGTAAGTAAGAAAGAAAGAAAGATAGAAAAAAGAAAGAAAGACAGAAAGAAAGACAGAAAGAAAGAAAGAAAGAAAGAAAGACAAAAAGAAAGAAAGAAAGAAAGAAAGAAAGAAAGAAAGAAAGAAAGAAAGAAAGAAAGAAAGAAAGAAAGAAAGAAAGAAAGAAAGAAAGAAAGAAAGAAAGAAAGAAAGAAAGAAAGAACGAACGAACGAACGAAGGAAAGAGCGCAAGAAAAACAAATCAATTCACATAGTTTGCCATTTTCATCCTTCTTTCCAAGGGACTCTACTGAATGCGCACTATACTACTTCATCCCGTTGGGCAGTTGATTTCAGTACCTTTCAATTACTCCGGATTAGCAAACAAACCTCAGTAATCACCAATTATTCAATATCCCAAAAAAAAAAAAAAAAAAAAAGCTTTTATCAACTATCGCAGTGAGGAAGGAAAACTAGGAAATATCTCTTTTATGCCTTTTCAATTGATCATTTGGCCAAACGGCAACATCCAAAGCGCTACCGCATCTGAATAAGAGACGCTTAATGTTCTAAGCAAGTGTCTTGCTACGCGGAATGAATATTTCGTTTTTTTTATATCGATCACTAGCTGAGATCTTGAGCGATGACCCGCTAAATTGACTCCAAAGACGTGCTAATTGACATCCTAAGCTGATTGTCAAAAAAGGTGGTGAAAAACCGCACTGAAAACAAACCTAAAGTCTTTCTTTACTTTTCTCCTATTGTTACATATTTGAACGAAATTCATGGAAATATTAAATCTAATCGTATTGCAACTAGTGGGATCGATTATTTTTATAGTAGTGTTATTAGTAGACTACAGACACTAGTCATTAAGTTAGTCAGTGTATTATTTGATCCTTCTGTCGTGTGCGTACTTCTTCACTGATAAAACGTGAGGGAGATATCTTAATCGGTTGGCAAGCATATCAGGGCTCGTCAATCTGTGATGTTGACGTTCGTGTGTACGTTTGTTAATTCTAACGTTTCTTTACTAGGGAATTTACCACATAAATAAGTTTTTACGAATATAAGATAAGCATTGGTAGTAAAGAGAGGGGAGGGGTGGGAAGGTATGAATGTTAATGGCCTTGCTGCTCCAACTACATGTAGCTTTTAACTCGAATATAAACACAATTTTTTTGAAACACACCAGTCTGTTCAAGTCGTTTGTGGTGAAAGAATTATTTTTTAAGAATCAAAAGTCTTTCTAGATTGTTCCAGTAGAAGCGATTCTCTATACCCCTCTCCTTTCTTCCCTTCCTATCCTCGCATGCCCTCCTTGGACAACGGAAGAGATTCCCGCATGTATTTTTTATTTTGGGAAAGTCTAAGCAAACATTTCCTCGCGTGATGTCTAGGAAATCGCCATGACACTACTGTCAATTGGTTACTCAGCCAACCAGAATGTTCCTAGTCAATAATACAATCAGTTTACCGCGGGCAAAACAAGATATCACACTGGGTTTGTTAGTGCCACAAGGGGAGTATTTTCAAAGAGGGGTCCATTCGCGCTAACCAATAATGACCCTCCTCTAATTCAGTGCCCTAATGTTCCCAGCTGGATGCTCTAGCTTCCATTTAGTATCTCATCCAATCAGCTCTTCATAAGTGCGTAAAACTGCGTCAATCGTCGGCAAATTAGCCGAGCAGTGAAATCAAAAGGGCAGCCCATGTTTTTGAAGAAGATTAGATGATTATACTTGAGATTCCTTGATTTCTATTTCAAAATATAATCCCCAGTGATAATGAAAGATGTGCATTAGTTAATGATATGTTTGATCACTCCTAGTGAATGAGCCGCAAAAATGGAATGTCCAAACATAACGCCATGAATTGAAAGGAACAAAGCAGCTGCCAGAACTGACACAGTTATCGGAAAGTTACCTCAAGGTCACCGCTAAGAGAATTGCTCCACTCACAGCGCGAGATTCGACAAAGGAGCGAATTGGAAATGCTGTAGGTCGTCACCCAGCCTGAGGGAGATTAAAAGGGCTCGAAGTTCATCTATGCTAACCACATTCTGGTTTAGAAAGCGCTTTCCGGGTTTTGGGAGATAGTCTTTACTCCAGTGCATGAGAAGGCACGACAGCTTCAGTCAAGTGCACGAATCAAGGCATTCCTTTTAGTGGCCATATTTCCACGTGTCTTCACGATTAAATAAGATAAATCTGAGAGAAAAACATTGTCGTTTCGTGACCACAGGCAGAATTACAGAAAATCCAACACCACAGACTGGACAAGAGATAGTCCATTAAGAAAGACACTGATCATCAGTATACACTGAGTGTTGCTCTAGGATAACTGTAACTAAAAACTCAACCATTAACGGTAAGCCGACAAAGCTAAAATGCCATTACCTCAAACTTTTTTTTCGTATATATATTTCTTAAAAGATTTTAGAAGAATCACGAAAAGTTAAAGAATTATAAAGTAATTTTCATTTAGGGGTATTATATTTTGGGGGTCTATATACTTAAAAACGTAAAATGTATTAACGAAGTTGTCACTATAGTAATAACATTGAGTTTGACAGCCGTTAGTGTCGCGACCGACGCATCTGCAGTTTTACACCTAAGTATGTATATATATATCATTCACAGGACTGATTAGAACTTAGACGGACGATCTGCTCAAGGAAGAACGATGGAGGGGCACGAAAGCAACTCAACTCTCCCAGGCGCGCAAGGGAACGTAAGCAGCTTTGAATCTCCGCTCAACTCGAGACAGCCTTGGTATTGGATTGTACGCAGTTTAATCGCTCTTGTAACGATCTTTGGCAATGGATTCGTTATTTATCTCATTTCCGCAAGGCAAGTTCTACGCGAACAAGCTTCTCCGAACTGGTTCGTCATGTCTATGGCCGTAGCAGACTTCTGTGTGGGGTTTATCAACTTTCCCTTGAATATGCTCTACGCGTTTACACCACACGCCAGTGAACGAGAACTTCATTGGATGATCTTAGGATTTTTCATGAATATCTTTCTCGACGCATCGGTGACAAACCTTTCATTACTGACTCTAGATCGCTACCTGGCTGTTGTTCACCCATTTAAGTACGAAAACTTTATGAATCCTTCCAAAGCATTGTTATTTGTAGTCATCGCCTGGGGAGTTACAATCATTTTAGAGATTCCCTATCTCGTGCTCGACCTTCAACATGCAAGTAATGAAGCATACTTCGTGAATCTCATTATCTATATGGCTATTTTCGCGTTTTTACCAAGCTTTTTCATGATCTATTCTTATGGTAGGATATTATGTATAGCGAGGAAGCACAAACAGAAGATCAGGAAAGAAAAGAAACAAATAATGTCGAATAATCCATCGAGGAAGAGGATGGCTCAGAGCGGGAATAAAAACGGCGCATTGGTGACCGTCGGGACTATAGTGGGTATATTCCTACTGTGTAATAGTGCTATGCAGTATCATCTAACGTGCTTTATCTCACCATACTGCGAAATAACCACTACCTCATTTTATGTATTCCTCTTGCTACGATATCTGAATTCAACGCCGAATTTCATTGTATATGCCTTTATGAAAAAAGACTTTAGAAGGGAATTGCGAAAAACCATCAGACGAGCGCTTCGATAATTTCCCTTGAGCATTTCCCGAGCGCGAGAAATACATTCGAAAAAAGTATCATTCCAGATTTCTAAATTTTAGCACAATCCTCGCTCTAAATATAAATATATCGAAGCTTGAGTGGCGCTCATTGTATATTTTTCCCAAGTTTTTCCTGGAAGGCACTAAGAGTGTTATTTAATCACAAATAAAACGAAATTCATTTGATTTGATGGTAAAATCCCTAATAACTAATGCGTGAACTTCCTAAATCATTGACTTCGATATTGCACGACCTTTAGTTTCAAAATATTAACCTTATAAACTGATGAGGCAGTTTGGACCAAGATTTCATCCATTTTAAGTCTTCCCACATGGATGGGAATGATCTGAATATATACTTAAGTTGAATTGCCTCGGGGCATTCGCAGATATCGGTTATATTCCGCGGATTTTATAGGCAAAAACTGAAGAATCGAGGTCTAGAATTCTGAAGTCTGAAAAAATGCCTCTTCTGAAACAGAATATTCTGTCGATGTTGATAAGTTGCCATTGAAGAGAGAAAATTAATCACGAACATCTTGACGGGTCTTTTTGATACGAGCTGAGGAGGAAAGACGGTCAAAACAGACGCAATAATACTGGAAGTGAAAAGTTGTGAAAATCATCACGTACTTAGCGGACTCAAGCACTGAAATAAAAACTTCACGATCAACTTTCTTTGAATTGTGTGTTTATTTTGGGGTCAAGGGAGGGGAAGAGAGGAAGCGATCGAAGGAGGGAAGGAAAATTATCGGATGGTTAGTGGGGAAATAAACAAATGATTATGGTGAACCACAGAACTTGAAAGGCGAGAGATAGGACAATCGTGTAGTCAGTTTGTACGTATACAAAGGATAAATATGGAATACCAAAATGGGTTCACGTGAGGACAATTATATATTATATGTATATATACATTCTATAAAATGTCTGAAAAAAGCTGATGTGTACGTAAGAGGGAAATGAAAGAGAGAGGGGGAATTAGAAAGAAAGAGAAAGAAAATAGAGGAAGAAAAAAAGGAAGAGAGAAATACTCAGAGACAAGAAGTGTCGGTTAGTGCGACAAATTCAATTAGTATGTTATGGTCTTCGGCTTTCAGTTATTCAATAATTTGATTCTATTAATTTTTCCATACAAACGTAGATGTGTCATCATTTCAAAGTGACAATGAAAAAAGCGACCATTCCCAAGCAACCACGATAACATCATTCTTGTAGTTAATGATTTCTAATATATGTTTACATCTACACATTAGTCTATGTTTGCTGTCACGCTCGAACCAAATGAGCATTTTTCTCAACGAGTTAGGAGATTTTAACGCAAAAATACATCTGCAACTGCGTTTAAAAGTGATAGAAAATTAATAATAGTTTGCCTCGAGCATTATTTTTTAATAAAATAAATAAAGAAGTTAGAAAACGTTGAATAAGAGAGAGGAAAAACACCGAACTAGTAACACACAATACACAAAAGAATAGAGTACTTACAAAGAGTGAATTGATAACATTCTTAAATTATTGAAATATATGTTTTTCGAGGCACTTGGTTAATGTGGTTTCTCCTCAGGGAGCGATGGTTATAATTTCATGTTTTGTCGTCTCAAAGGGACTCAATAAAACCTGCCGGCATTCGAGAGATCATAAACAAAATTTTATTCATCTGATAGACCACAGAAGTCCTCTCCACTAATGAAAAAACATCATAAATTCAAGTAGTTTCCTACTGTGCTTCTTTGTGTTTAATCAATGTTTAATTTAGTTCATAGTTTCTTTATTCATAAGGTTTTTCAAAGTGAATATTTCAATCAATTTTAGATCAGTTCTAGAGAATGTTTGTTTATCAAGATTGTTTTTTGATAAAATGACTGATTTCGGTCTTGCTATCTGTTTTATATAAATTAGTGCAAATAAATTAAAATTACTCCACAATCCTCGGGCAATAGAATTCTGTTTGATATCAAAGGCGAAAACTTGGGTTTACAGGGTTTAAATCTCGAGAACAGACGTCCATAGATATAGCTTCAAAATAACTTGAATTTCTGGTACTACAAATAAAAGAAAAAGCTGTCAAAACCGAGGATTCTTGCAATTCATCTCAGTTTTGCTTATCTATGGTACATATCATCTATTTCTGTTCTTTGTGAAGGTTTAGACTGACATGGAGAATTTTTTTCGAGTGTAACTTATCGAACTATCGAAGTTCGTAATTATAATCTTCATCTGAATTTATTTTCGTCCTTTTTCCGTCTAATTTATGTTGATGGTATCTGAGGCACGATTGGGTATGTCAAGTGTTTTATGCAGCTTAGAACTAAGGGCGCTTTGCTGCTATGAGTAGCGAAGCTGATAAGATTGGGAAAAGTATGTCTAGGTGGGTTATGTCGCCTACGCTAGGCTTAACAGCTTTGTTTGTTTGTTTGCTTTTTCGTTTACGGCTTCAAGCATGTATGGTATCCCTAGGCATCCTTATTTAATCATTAATCCTATCGAATCAATCTATCTATATATTCCATTTCAATCCATCCATCTATCTATTCCATTTATCTGTTTATCCCTCCATTTATCTATCCATATATCCAAATCAGCCAATCTATACATCCATCCATCCATTACCATCCCATCCTATCCAGTTCCATTCATCTGCTTATCGCTCCAATAATCTATCCACACGTCCAAATCATCCAATCTATCTATCCATCCATCCCATTCTATCCCATCCATCCATCCAATCCCATCCCATCCCATCCCATCCCTTTCCGTCCCATCCATCCATCTATCAACCCAGATAGTTTAGCTGGATACCAGGATACTAAGGACGAAATTTTTGGCCAATGGATTAACGGACAGACAGACAAGTTTTCACCACTGAGTAATCAGTATCTATCCATCTATTGTTTACTATGCTAAAATCTGTTCAGAGTAACACACTGCAGGGGGTAAGATGTTTGTTCAATAAAAAAAGAAACAGTTGACACACACAAGCAGAGAATAGATGGTTGTTCAATGTTCCAAGTTTAGCTTCCTCTGGAACAGAAGACTTTCTTAGCTTAGACCTAAATGTTTCCCATTTCAGTCAACGTGTCATTCCCTAGAGAATCATTTCTTTATTTAACGGTTGTGCATAAGTAGACACATGAATATGGATACAACTCAAACAAAGAATCTTATTCTCAAGAGAATGACACGTGGTCTGAAATGGGAAACATTTAGGTCTAAGCTAAGAAAGTATTCGTAAGAGAATCTTCTTTTTTCTTGAAAAAGCTTCAATCTAGAGCTGGTATTACAATTCTGGTACCCAGTGAACCTGGTATACTAACTCGTTTATTCCTTCTGTTAACAATCTCAACCATACAAAAAGTCGGATCCTTCTGACAACAGAGCCCAAGATCTTAATATAATTTTAATGAATACTAAGTAAGTAAGTAAGTAAGTAAACTTTATTTATAGAAGGTTTAAAACAGTATTTACAAAATACACCAGTTTAGCATAGCTAATCTTGCACTGGGCCTTCTAGAAAAAAAAAAGAAAAAAAAAACTAAAATAAAATATAGAAATAAAGAAATAATATAAAGTATATAGCTTGATATAATAAATTAAGGTAAATAATACTGCCTACGTTTTGTCAATTTTGATGACCGTCTGAACGATTCTAATAGCAGACGCCATCTCTTGTGTGAGAATCATAGCTTTTTGAGACAACCCATCAGTTTTCTACTTAATCAAATCTTGGACGAGTTAAACGTTGTTTCATAATGATTAATGAGCTCTGAACAATAACTGAGATCCACAGTGGATTGGCTCTTATCGCGAATAACTATCAAACTAGCGTAGGTGGAATGGCTGTGGAGCTACTCCATAAATGATGCATATTTTACACTCTTCTAGGAGAAATTTTGCTGTTTTTAACGCATAAAAACACAACAGCAGCAAACGATAATATTTCTAATCTAAAAAGAATGGAACAACTGGCAAGTTAGTCCACAAAAAAAGTGCATATTTTACACTCTTCTAGAAGAAAATGTTTTGCTTTTAAGTCATAAATATTAATACACACCAGCATCAAACGATACTATTTCTAATCTAAAACGACTGGAATAACTGGCAAGTTACTCCACAAAAAAATTGCATATTTGCAGTACACTCTTCTAGGAGAGTATTTTTTGCAGCATCAAACGACAATATCGGCCTAATCTAAAATAGAGTGGAAAAACTAGCAAGTTCATTCAGAAATATTGCAAGTTTTATACACTTCTCTATATAAACATAAAAATCAGTATAGGTTTCGTTTTTAAGCCATTAAACAATGCAACTCCAAGTAACACTATTTCTGATCTATGACTATGTGAATATGTGATCCAAATTCTTCTCAAAAACGTCTGAAACAGGACACGAGAAAGTTATAAAGTGAAGGACTTGAATGTAAATAAAGTATAACTCTCTTGAATTTCATTAAACTGACGACTGTTTTGATCAAGTTTTACGTAGTTTTTCCTTCGATATTCATTTTATTATCATTATATTTTCCCCGACTTTTTTCTTTTGAATATATTTGAATTCTTTTCGTAGCGACGCTTCCTTTTTAAAATTCATTTTGAAAAACTTCATCGTCGAAAATTCTATTAGTGAATGCTTTCGTGAACAAAGCTCGCAAGGAAGATAATCACTTGAAGGCGCCGTTAACATACAACCGAGTTAATTTGGGTGGAGCACTTCATTCCATACCCGAACGGGTCGTGTTAATTAACCTATATTCATATCTTATCAGCAAAAAACGTAAGCCTATATTTTTCCCCTTGACATACATCGATAGAATGAGTTTACTTGGATAAACCCTGTTTTATCTGAAGATGAGGGATAAACCTGTTTGTTAAGCTGGATTAACCTGTTATCCAGCTCGATCGATTTCTCAGCTCTTTCTTTAATTCTTTAATTCTTCCTTCTTTCTTGCTACTTTCTTTACATTTTTACTTTCATTTTTTTAATCTTGTTTTTCTTCCTTCGCTCGTTCATCCTTTCCTTTCTTCCTTCTTCCCTTTGGCTTATTTTTCTTCCTCCCTTCTTTATTCCCTTTCCTTTTTCTCTTCCTTCCATCATTTCTTCTTTCGTAATCTTCTTCATATATGCAACACACACAGACAAACAGAGCACTGAAATAAAAAAAAATCATCGTTTTGTCTTTAACCATTCCCACTTTCTTCATCCACAAACTTTATCATCATTATATTCAACTCAAAAGTCCAACATTTGCCTTCTTTCTTTTTGTCTCTCTCTTTACCCTCTGTTTCCATCGTGAACCGAAGAGGAAGAAAACACAGTCGTGTACATTATCTCGTAACTGAAAGAACAGGAAATTGAAAAAAAGTGTTTATTTGCCTAACTGCCTGTTTTATTAACACATTAAATAGTCCAATGTCGCGAACACCGCCATCACTGGTACGGCGTCATGACAACAGGAACAAACTGTCAACCACTATGCCCACTGATCGCCGATCAGAGAATTAATCCCAAGTTAGCCTAGCGTAAATGCAATTTTAGATACATCTAAATCTATAAATATCTTAAAGCATTACGAAAAATTTTACTTCTATATTGTGGAAAAAATAAGGAAGCGCTTTCGAAGTTTAGCTGCGGACGTCGAGGCAGTCACGTATTTTTTTAAATCTGGAATTTAATTTCCGTTACGTCAAAACCTTCCGTTCCCTACTGAACCTCCTGACAAATTTCTATTTATCGACGTTAATAGAAAGTACTTTAAAAGAATTTTAATTCACTTAGTTCGAGTACATTTAGTACACATAATATCGCTCGCCAGCTGTGAGAGATAAAATTCTATATAGAGAAAAGTCAGGGCGATAGACTTTAAAATAGAGCTTCTTACGCCTGGAGGTCGTAGAATGTTTTTATCTGAATTGTGATTGGATGGTTTGTGATTTGATAGATGAGGTACAAAGAAAAGTGAAGGAAAAGAAAAAAGAAAAAAAAGAAACAAAGAAATGGAAAGAAACAAAGAAAAAAGGAAAGGAAAGGAAAGGAAAGGAAAAAAAAAAAAAAAAGAGGAAGAGAAGAGAAGAGAAAAGAAGGGAAGGGAAAGGGATTAAAAGAAAAGAAAAGAAAAAAATATATATTATTGTACACCCTGTACACCCTGTAGTCTAGAAACACAAAACCGCACGGCTTGGTACGCACGCAATATGGAGATGTGACAGTTCAAATCTATTCTCCCCGGGAAGTCTTGACGTGATCAGGATGTGATTGTTCCTTGTTTACACGAGCATAAATACAAGACAAAGTGGAATGGAGAAATTAAAGATAGACCACCCTTGGGTAGCCCTTTTTCATCGATCAATATCTTTATTTAAGCTCTGAATATTATATTAGGACTATGATCAATGATGGTATATCCGGCGTTGATAACGAAGAGTCCTAAAGGAGCACGGATCGATCCTTCGCTAAGTAGAGCGTGAATTTTATGCACTGCTTTTTGAGTTTAATGTTTATAAATATATCTCAAGTTGGACGTATCAACACATCACGTGATATGATTTTAAGATCGCGTTATCGATTATTGTTTTTGTTTTTTTAAGCCCCGAATTTGTACGGAAATACCTGGAAGGCTACGAAATATTGCGTGCATTCAGACCTTTATTTACTACCAGTGCTAGTATTTGTTTACTGAGGAAAAATGTAACTCAATAAACTGTATAACTTACAGCGTTTTGTTTACTTTCAGGTCCTTCACTGAAAACCTTCAAACTTCGAATTTTATCAAACCCTAAAACAACCTCTGGGCTGATCTATAAGTCAGGGCATAGCTAACTCACAGATCGAACCCTGAAACCTCTGGGCTGATCTAAGTCAGGGCATGGCTAATTCACAGATCGAACCCTGAAACAACCTCTGGAAAACAGAGGAGGGCAAAAATGATTTTGGAGTTGAATTTCTTGTCTGTGGTGTGCCTCAAGATAACGAAGATAAAAGAACAGAAAAGAATGTCAGACAGAACAGAAGGCCAGGGATGAAGGAAGAAAGTGAAGAATGAAAGGGAAAAATAGGAATCGAATGAGAGAGAAAATTCAAAACCCCTATATACGTGACTTGTTTTTTTTTTCTTCTTTTCTTTACTTTTAGTTTTTAAAACCGTTACTTTCATCTAGCTCCCACGTAAATAAAAAACCTCAAAAACAGACGTTCACTGATAACGTATTTGTATAGGAATTCTATACTCTTGGTAATTTCGTCCCCGGCGAGTCTAGCTTCTGTTTCTAGATTCACAATGAAGAAACCTCAAACCGTTGTCCATAAGCTTATCAATTTACCACAGCACTTTTTGTATTGATGAAATATTTAGAACATATTCTTTTACTGTGATTTGACTCCGTAATGTCTCTCCGACCAAAACCCAGTTCATTGTCTTTAGGAACCCTCTTTATCAAATCCGGTTATAGTCCATCTTTGACCTTTTTAAGCCAAGTTTATAAAAACCTTTTTAGCGTTTTTACTGTGTTTTTGCGATGCTATTTAAAAATATCCTTGTTCAACTTGTTTTTAGCCTTTTCCTATTATTTTTCCATGTATTTTTTTTATTGTCTAAAATGTTTTTGTACGTGGGAATAACCATATTGTTTCTTCCACGAATTTTTAATAATTTACGGAGCTTTCGCATTTCTAGTGCATCATCAGGGCGAAAAGTAGTTTTTTTTTATTGTTGTCTACGTGTTTTGAACACTTTTTTTTGGCTTCCTATTTTGTTGCTTTTTACGTTTCCATTTTATTGTTTTTCAAAGCTTTTCCTGCCTCAGTTCCAAATAACTCTTTCTTGTTTTCATTGTTACTTTTTCCATCAGGGTGTTTTTTCAATAACTATTTTAATTCCGTTTTTCTTGTTTCTTTTCACATGTTTCCATTTGTTTATCTGCCTCTGTTTCCACATTTTCACACGTACACATTTTACTGTAGGTCTTTACTACATTTTCCTGAAACTCCTATTGTTGTGATTTCGTCCAATTGTTTTTCAAAGCAGTTTTTTCTATTTGTTTCAATTCGTGTTATTTTTCTTGTGTTTTACCGTATTTCCAACCTTGTTTTTCTTCCTCCTTTTCGTATATTTTCACTTGTTTTTCTACACCCTATCGTTTTGTTTTTTCCTTGTCTTCTCTTATTTTGCCCTGTATTTCAACACCTGCATGGTGACATTGCTTATTAAACACTTTCATATATCTTAAAAAGCTTTTTTCTCTCATTAGCTGCTTTTAATTTAATATCAACTTTTACCATGACATTGAACTTCTTGCTTTTCAGCCGATACAGTTAGATTCTATCTTTAATATAATATCGCAACCAAATCTTACTTGAATTTTTTTTAACAGAGAAAACTATAGCAATGGGAAGGTTTGACGTTTCGATATCGAAACTGACATTATTATCAAAGTGGAAAAAAATATTCAGAAACAGTTCTTAAGATGCTTTAGTGTGGTCACAGTTAATAAAAGATCTTTGCTCGATCTTACTTGCTTGCAGATAGACTGAAATAATTGCCCAGACAATTAGAACGTACAAGAACTCAATGAAAAAATAATAAAGTTGGGTCGTAAGAAGTAATTGTTGCAAGAATTGTCTAGACACGGTTGTATCAAACAGATAAGTGTTAGTATTGTGGTTAAGAATCTTTCAGGGTACTATGCCATGAAAGATAAATGAGATTAAAAGAAGGAAAACCAGTAAGGGATAATGCTTTGGAGATTACTGATGGCTCTTTAACTATACTGTGTAATTTTTCATGGCTTGTCTGAAAGCTTTCTCCTGTAATTTATAGATCGAATTGCTAGGAAAAAATGTTGAGCGATAATGAAGTGTGGTACTACTTTCAGACGTATGTACTTAAGACCAGTCCTTACGTGATGAAGAACGCTTATGAGAAAGAAAAATAGCCCGGTTGATTTGCCCGGTTGAGTAGGGAATACGTCATTACGCCTTCGCAATGAAAGGAGTCAATACATGATTAAGAACGCTCATGAAAAAACCTCTAATTCTATGGTGCCCTGAAACAACCTCTGGGCTGATCAATGACCTCAAAGTCAGGGCACGGCTAACTCACAGATTGAACCCTGAAACAACCTCTGGGCTCATCTAAGTCAGGGCATGGCTAACTCACAGATTGAACCCTGAAACAACCTCTGGGCTCATCTAAGTCAGGGCATGGCTAACTCACAGATTGAACCCTGAAACAACCTCTGGGCTCATCTAAGTCAGGGCATGGCTAACTCACAGATCGAACCCTGAAACCTCTGGGCTCATCTAAGTCAGGGCATGGCTAATTCACAGATCGAACCCTGAAACCTCTGGGCTCATCTAAGTCAGGGCATGGCTCACTCACAGATCAAACCCTGAAACAACCTCTGGGCTCATCTAAGTCAGGGCATGGCTAACTCACAGATCAAACCCTGAAACAACCTCTGGGCTCATCTAAGTCAGGGCATGGCTAACTCACAGATCAAACCCTGAAACAACCTCTGGGCTCATCTAAGTCAGGGCATGGCTAACTCACAGATTGAACCCTGAAACAACCTCTGGGCTGATCTAAGTCAAGGCACGGCTAACTCACAGATCAAACCCTGAAACAACCTCTGGGCTGATCTAAGTCAGGGCATGGCTAACTCACAGATCAAACCCTGAAACAACCTCTGGGCTGATCTATGTCAAGGCATGGCTAACTCACAGATTGAACCCCTGGCCTGATCTAAGTCAGGGTACGGCTAACTCACAGCTAGATTAAACCCTGAAATAAACTCTGGGCTGATCAAAGAAAGGGCACGTCTAACTCACACATCGCACTGGAATTTAGCTTGTTAGGTTTTGCGAAAGGAAAACTGGAGAAAAACCCTCGAATCAAGGGAGAGACTGACAAACTCTAATCTGATGTGATGCTGAGTCTAGGAATCGAACCCGAGACCTCAGAGGCGAATGACACTGCTACAAAACCCTTCTCGTAACCACTTAGAACATGATGAAGAACGCTCAATATAGAAAACTCAAAAAAATATGTCATAATTGATAACTCTCTGACTCTTTACCAACAGCTTGTAGAATATCTCTAGAATTATGTCTAGACTTTGCCAGCTCAATATTTATTAGTCCTTCAACCGGTCAAATCGTTGGTAAAATAAAAACTGGCCCTTGGTAACGGTTCCGGTCCTTGCTGTCGAGTACAAATATCAGCTCTCATTCGCATATCTGATTGTCCTTCATGAGATTTATTAGTATAGTTGAATAGATATATTAAGTACAGCAATGGTCATAGAATAAGTCACAACTATCGAATGATAGACCTCTCAAGCAAATATATGGTCCTTTGGGAGCGCCCTTGTATTGACATACACAGGGCTGACCCATGCCAGCACCTGTATTAAAGGCCCAAATGGTCCCCCCATGAAAAACATTTGTGGGTGGGTTCTTGAGCTCTTAATATATCTACTGGCCATGGAATTTAAGAATTAACGAATGATAAGACGTTTTAGTTAGATATATGGTCCTTCGTGGACCTTCTTTAAAACTTAGGGCTGGCAGAACACCCACAAAAATGAACCATTTAGTCCTTCACTATATGGGACATATTTCTGGATCCCGTTATGGATAGCTTGTTCAATTCTTAATATTTTTACTGGAGAGCAACAAGGTACTACCTCTGAAGTATATAAGTGAGTAGGTCTTTCTTGACCTCTTCGTGCAAGCATCAAACAACATGACATCAGGCACGATCTGATAACCAAAGATGTTGGTAGTCAAATCTGGCTGAGAATGCTTCAAATTTTCTATCTAAAAAAAATACTATTAGCTTGGGCTTGGGAAAGATGCCTTATCAAACAACTGTCTGCAGAGCGGGACTCTTTTTGTTACCAGATAGTATATGCTAGGGGTGTCTGGTCATGCCATGCAGATGCTCGAATTTAGGAAAGCAAGCACCAAAAAAGTATTTTTTGACAACACACTTAGGCTTGAAAAAGATGCCTTTTCAAAAATACTATCTGCATAGCGGGATTGATTTCCATGGTCTAATAGGGTATGTTAGCGATGTCTGGCCCGGCCAGCTGTTTGAAGTACCATGATGCCAAAATTAGGAAAGCAAACCCAAAACCATATTTTCCAAAAAGTTTTTTTTTTCGATCATAGAACATGCACTTGAGATTGGGAAAGATGTCTTATCAAACAACTGTCGGCATAGCAGGATTGATTTCCATGGCCAGATAGGGTATGCTATCGATGTCTGGTCACATAAGCTGCTTGAAGTAGCACGATGCCAAAATTAGGACAGCAAGTTCTAAAAAAAAGCTCTCCGTGTGAGAGAGTTCTGGAAGTTCCAAGAGGTTTATTTTTGGATACTGAAGATGATGATAAGAGGACCACGTCTATCAGGATGGGAAATAGATGTATAAATTAACTCTGTGCTGCTCACGCTGGAATACTCCTCAATTGCCTCACTCAATACTCTTCAATTACTCTTAATAAAGTTTAGATAGTGGAAAAAAAACTATAGATTGTCTTAGGCTTCTTAACTAACAGTCACCGCACCCCATGCGCAAAGTTTTGTGTTTCCCTCGGACCTCTTCGATCCTTGACTTAGATCAGCCCAGAGGTTGTTTCAGGGTTCGATCTGTGACTGAGTTAGCCGTGCCCTGACTTTGAGGTCATTGATCAGCCCAGAGGTTGTTTCAGGCATCTCAGCCGAAACTCGAGGATGATTGACGGATCTCAGTAAAGGAACAGTAGGAAAATTCTATCTTTGTAAGATACATGAAACGATGTGCGCATAGGTACCATACATGCGGCCGTTTCAGTATTCACTCCTTACCCTCCCCCTGTGAAGAATAGTTACATACCCTCCCCCATCAGGAGCACATTTGTTCCTTTAAGCCGGAATGCATTGCATAACACGAAAACATTCTATATCACCGTAGCTTCATAGATGGTATTGGAAGAGTCAGTAGAGTTTCCTAAAGAAAGTATAAAAGTACATTTTTCCTGTGAAACACTGAGTATTAATTGTGGGAAAAGTTGCTCCAGGGAACATGTTGCAACCCAGCGATGTGGACATTTTTGGCACTATTACATAATAGTTCAGTTGGAGCCGAACGCGTGACTGTCAACGTGACTAAATGTCTAAAGAAGATAGGTGACAGGATCCGTGTGACTGCTTACATAATAATTCCTGGAAAAGACTTGAACCCCCGAACCAATGCAACGCGAGCAAAGCGAAACTTTTGACTTATCTTCGGGTACTGTTTTGACCAGTTTGGTACTCAATACCCTCTTCTCCGGATAAAAACCACAAGAAAATGAAGTGACAACCACAAGGAAAAACAAAGATATTACTAGCAGAATTTCTTTTGTTCAGCGAACAATGATACAGCATTGTTGAGTTATTAACTGAATTATTACTACTATGGCTATATAACATGCCAAATATTGTAAAGCGGATTAACTTCCCACAGTTGGTACTTTTAACCATCACGTACTCGGGCTTATTAATCCAATAGAAGAAAAATTTTTGCTCCGGAAAAAATAAATCTCTCAAGACTTTGCCATTAATGTAGTGATGAGTTGCATGTCAATTGTCGAGAAAAAAATTGTTTGCGATACTAGCTAGTTCGCTTTCAAAATTTGTATTTTCTTTTGATATCACTTGTCTTTTTCTGAACTTTCAACCTCAAAAATACCCAGGCAAATTTGATATATTTTTTTATTTATTTCCCCCGAATGTTTTTTAAACTGGTTTAGCAAAATTAAATCCAACACGCTAAATTCTAGCCCAAAGGTTGTTTCAGGGTCCGACAAAATTATGGTACATTATTATCAAAGGTACAAATCTAAAGTACTCGTTGCTAATTTCAAGTAACTATGTTTATTCACGTCATGCGTGCCTTTGTCATCTTAGACAAATAGCCATTTATATAATTTTTATGAGCTGTTATTATACTAATGCTATTTACACTATAGTATATTACATGACAACATCGCGTAATTAACTTACTAGTAATACAAAATAAATTGGTAATTGAAAATACAAGATCTGATATATTTCGATGCGTTTTGGAGTTATAATCATACAAGGATCATTTCCATAAAAATTTGAAGATTAAACGCTCTCCGTAGATAACTGAAAGCAGTACCCTTTCATTCTAGTGATGGAAGGCGATAAGATCTCTCGATTTTCCAGGAAAAGTATTACCTTTATACCAGAAGTGTCTATACCAGTACAAAGTACAAATTTAAGTTAATTGGTTATTGAGTTCTTTTTGCTTTCTTGTTTTGTTTACTTTATGAATTACAACTCAAGTGCCCAACAAAAACAAGCAAACAAAAAAGTAATTATACGGTAAAGTTCACACTAAACTTGGTGTTTTTAAGTCGATGGTGACAACATTGACTTTAAACTGCGTAATTTTGGTCTCTCAAGACTGGTTTTCAGGAAACGGCCATATGATGCAATCGTTATCCTAATCATTCTTCATATATTCAACTGAAGCTATCTTTAATTGTGTCTTTATGTCTTAATACTGATTTAACGTTCATACTTCTTGCAACGGTTCTTACTCCTCAGAAAGAGCAGAAGGACCTTCAAATGTGGTCAGTACTCCCTTGCTTTTGCAGATTCTAGTCGTCTTATCTTTAGTGCTTCCAATACCCACTTGTAAAGCTGAGTGAAGTCTTTGAAGCGAACCCCAACTTTTTGCTGTCATAGCCAAAGCAAATGCGCATGCCTTGCATAAAACTTTAGAGTTCTGTAGAACATAAATCTGTTGATGGTAATTCTTCCAGACTCGAGAGGCTTGAGCTATCGACACTGACATTAAAGCTTTCAAAATCCCGTAAAAGTTCTGGCGCTGGCATCAAAACTGGGACAGAAATACTACGTCCTTCCTTCCTATGCTTTTCAGAGGCGTCACTGTTGATCTTGGCATATGCGGTGAAAAATACTTCATTATTTGAGTTCCTTTCACCGGTATTTCCAGGAGAAACTGTAGGAGATCTAGACGTAGAACGCGAGCCGCTTATCGACACCGAACAAGATCTCCGTCGTCTTTCTCTATCATCTGTATTCGAAATACCAAATTTGATATTCATTTTGATGCTAAGTCTTCTTAGTGATGAAATTTTGCTCCAATCGTTCCGTGCTTGGACTCTGTTGCACACTACAAGAGAATGCCTCTGCTACAGTTGGCTCACTTCGCAACTGAGCAGCTCCTTACTTAACCCAGATTGTATTTTCTATGAGGGTTTTTGTTTTCACACAAGGCAACACACGCAAACACTACTGGTTAATTATTCCTTGATTGTTCTGCAGTCAACCGAAAAGAAAATGGGGCAAGAGTGATTTTTAAAGGTCAATGGCTTTTATCTTAAGCTTGCTCTATTGCAGGAAAATGGGTTTACATAAAACAGAACTTGTCGAGATCATCTAAGTGCCTCTTCGTTATGTCAATATTTGCTGTATCGTATTGGACAGAGCAGAGTCAGAATGAATGGGGGAGGGGAGGCAGGGGTGATTTGTCCAGGAAAAGCGCTAAGAAATTTCATATCCTGGCCTTGTAAGGACATATTCTTGGGAAGAATTTTCCTCCTGCTCTAATTTAGGACCACGAAAATGAGACTTGGTCAATGTATTTTTTTGCTGGATTTTTAACACAAATAATCTAGATAGGCTAAACTTTGCACACTGGCATTTAGCTTGTATTGTGTAGAACCAGTTCCACTCCTTGTCCCTAAGGAGATGATTTCACAATATTATAATAAACATCATTCATCAAGCGCCATAAAAACGGATGTGAACACTAGTTTTTTCTTCTTACTGACAAATTCTGTGCTAATGAGCCCTCTAAATACTACTATAATAGTTGTCTTTAACATATTTCTTTTGACCAACAGCCTGAACAGACAATTAGTGAATTTCAATCCAAAGTCCAATCAATAGCCAGCCATAAAAAGACTTAAGATGTAGTGCAGATAGGGCAAGGCAAGATAACCCTACTTGGACAACAAACTCAATTAGTGTCTAAAGAGTAAAATAATGGGGGTAAAACTTATAGACCTCACACGTGAACATGGGACTCAGAGCTAGAATGGCTAATTTCCAAGCTTCTGATTAACGCCAACACCAGTAAGATGGATTAAGAATTTGTAAGAAATGTGGCCTCCAAAGTATACATTTTTTATCACCATTTGATGATGGGGTCTCCAGTTCGATTCCTGGATTTGGCATCACATGTGAACAAAATTTGTTAGGTCTCTCTCTTGATTCTAGGGTTTTCCTCCAGGTTCTCCAGTTTCCCTCCCTCAGTAAAGCCTAACAAGCAAAATTCCAATTCAATTCGTGAATTGGCCATGCTCTGACTTTGATCGACCCAGAGGTTGTTTCAGGGTTCGATAAGATTTAAAGATCTACCAAATCAAATCAAACATCAATTTTATCGCACTATGATAGCATAACCCGTCACACCCTATCCCTTTAGATAATAGGTTCTCGGGTCAGAACCTGTGTGGGCGTCCATTATCCTGCCTATGTCTGAGTCGACGGAAATATTTTATCCTTCAGAACGTACGAATCTCATGGTAAACACAAGATAATGAAGTTACTATAAACCAGACAATATTCCTTTCCTACAGTTGCCTTCGTTCAATCATGCTAAGATGAAAACTTAATTTAGAAGCGACACTTGATAAACTGAGCACTGATATACTGGGGCTTCTCTGTGTTTAACAACCCAAAATACCACAGGATGGCCATTTTACATGGTTATTGAAGACACACAGTTGAAGAGGTTTTGATAGATATAAGTGGTTGGGATCGTGTTATCAACCGAGTATTCTATACAATAGTACCTGCCACTATTCCCCGAGTACTTCTTGAGCGGCTCTTAATTAAAACCTTCTGGTGGGTTCTCGGACTTGTAGTCCTACTAGTAACTATTATTGACTTGACAAAAAAAAGAAAAGGCATTTGCCGACAATGAAGGTCTAGACATCAACTTCAAAGAGATAGTGAAAAGGTGAGGCACTACGTGAGATATCTTTTTTAAACTAAGCTTTAGTGGCCTCTATCGTACCGCAATTTACAAGCTACCTAAAGTGCTTCCTGGAAGAGTTATGCACTCATGTAAAAAAAGGCATTTGCCGACAATGAAGTTCTTGAAGTCAACTTCAAAGAGATGCAAAGGTGAGGCACTACGTGAGATATCATTTTTAAAACTGAACTTTACAATGGTATCTGTTCTACTTCTATTTAGAAGATACCTTAAGTGCTACCTGGAAGAGCTGTGCACTCATGTAAAAAAGGCATTTGCCGACAATGAAGATCTACATATAGAAAACAACTTCAACGAGATTACAAGGTGAGGCACTACGTGAGATATCACTTTTTATATACTATACTTCATGGTGGCATCTGTTCTATTTCTATTTAGAAGTTACTTTAAGTGCTACCTGGAAGAGTTGTACACTCCTGTAAGAAAACGCATTTGCAGACAATGAAGGTCTCCAAGAGATGACAAGGTGAGCCACTACGTGAGATATCACTTTTATCACTAAACTTCACGGTGACATCTGTTGTACTCTACATGTATTTGCAATTAACCTGAAGTTAGAGTGAAATCACTAAACCCGTGAAATAGATATTACTGAGTAGACTAATACACTTTAGTAGACCCTATTATTTAACAATATCTATTTGAATTTTCAAAAAGAAAACTTTCCAAATGAAGTTTGATATTCAGATGGGGCGATATATATAGAAATATAGAATATAGAATACGTCAATCTACATATTTCTCTTATCCACTTCCTCTTCGTTACCATAGGACCAGAGGAGGCCCACCTTAGACAATGTTTTCGTTTCTCGTTAGTGTGTAGATGGAAGGGCGTGAGTTGCGATTTTCCATTTTTGTCTACCAGAGGAAGCCCAATATTACAATTTCGACATTTTTATACAGCTTCTCCATCGTTTCTAATTTTCATCTCTCTTCTCTTTGATCTGAGTTCAGCTGCCTTATCTGGCCTGTACTCCAGATGCCATCCAGGTCGACTATGTGTTGGTCCACACTTCTTCACAATTGTATCCGGGACCTTGAGTCTCCCTATTGATTTGTTACCATTCTTCCTCGGTTGTCCATCCACCTCGTCTTCTGTGTTCTCCTCGTGATTAATGTTTTCAGCCAATTTGTAGTTCTTGACGGTACGAATCAAATCCAACCGCCGTAAAGCGAGAAACACGAGTAATCCCAAAACCTTAACGAATACGAAAATCCCTAAAATTATTAGAGCCGTGTAAAAGGTGTTGAGGATTAACTCTCGCGTGGCAGCCACGAATGGCTGGTATCCTTTCTGGAGCTGCTGTTTGTAGATGAACCGGTCAAATTTTGTGAACCTGTAAAAAAAAAAGTTGCAGGTTAGCTTTTTTTCCTTTCCGTCCTTGTTTTTCGAGGGTAGCACTTATTAGCCAGTGAGCCAGTGACTAACTAGTCCAGAGCTGGACCCACTTTTATCGATGCGCGCGCGACAAGAACGAGCGGAGTAGTGGAAGGAGACTGGTAAGAATCCTATTCTGTGTTTCGTGCGCGCGCGCTGTTTTTATTTTATTTTTGCTATATGAATTAATCAGTTACTGAGGAAAGTGGGTCCAGTTCTGGTTTAGTGACTAACAAACCTGTGGCCCTCGTTCTATGATCGCATTGGAATTTAGAAGTTGCAATTGATTTTTGTGGAGGGAGGAAAACCAGATAATTCAGAGAAAACCAACTTGAAACTCTACTCACATACGAGAACGAGCCCGGCGGGAATCGAATCCGGGTCGCATTGCTGAGAGGCGAGCGCTTTCACTTCACCGCTATGCCACCCGTGCTTCCCTTTGCAATCTCTCAGGAGGCGCTAAGGAAATAAAACGACTAACAACGACATCCTAAGAAAAAGCAAGAATGGAATTGACCTACCTTCGTGGGATAACAGAAGGAACATGACATTCCAGTTGTGTTAAATTCTTAAGGAAATCATCAGTGAAGGTCCTAACCCCATCGCACTGACCATCAACCCAGAAGCAATATTCCTTGTTATGTAGGTCAGCGGTTGTGCACTGAAATCCTTTAAAGAAAGCAGCTTTCTTCTTGGCAAATGCGATCCTTGCATTGACTCTGCAAGAAAATGGTATATATATTTTTTCATTTTTCCTTTTTTTTTTTACCACTAAAACAGACCCTTTTTGATATACCGAACGTGGTTTATCTACATTTTTAAAACGGAGATTTCAAGGGCAAACAAGGTGCATTCTGGTCTAGCTTTGGTGCTAACAATTTTGGTTTATCATTCCTTATATGGTGTTGTTTGTACCCAAGGTAGACCAGAATGCACCTTGTTTCCTGGACTCAAAATCTACCTTAAATTTTTTTTAGAAAAACTGGACAAACCTGTTTTGGTAATACGGTATTTGTATTTGGTTGATCATAAAAGCACTGGATGTTATTCGAGTGTTCACTATTTTTCTTGTAACCAGTATTGGCGCCATTTTGATATCGAAGTATCCTACTGCATCAAGGGTGTCGACTGTAAGCATGTATTTGGCTGTTACTATGACAACATAGATTAACAGAAGACCCATGACACCCAGTACGGCTAAAGGGACTGAGTTCGTCTTTGTCACCTGATATTAAGAGCAATAAAAAAGGATGAGGAGGTAAAGAAAAAATAAGAAAAATGCAAATGAATGAAATTTGAACAAAGCGAGCAAATGGCATTGCAAATGACACACACAAGCTCATCTACCATTGCTCATCCAATGAAAAGGCGTTGACACGTCACAGTCACGGCATATCATACGAAATTTGCTCTATGTAGTCACAAGCTGAACCTAAAATACAGCGAGGTAAAAATGTGGCTTACCTCGTAATTTAACTTTTTTAGTAGGCCATACACGAAGAATAATCCCCCATTAAGGTAGTCAAAAACTATCATACCATATTTGGGTATTTTGCTTGAGACCGATTCTTCGTCGTCATGGTAACCATCAGTCATATCTTCCCCTTTATCCTGTTCTTCGTGGTTTATTTTACTTTCCTTCGTTTGATTTAAGCTTTCTTGGGATTTTTGCATCTCGTTTTGATTATTATACTTATGCAGTTTACCTCTTTTAATTCTCAATGAATTCTCGCTATTTTCACTTGATGCTTCGCTCATCCCAGTTTCACTACGAAGTGTTCCGTAATTACTAAGGTCATCGTTTGAAGCGTTTTTAAGACGCTTTTCTTTCTCTTTCTTTACGTCCTTCAACTCATAAACAACAGGAAACCCATGCAAGAGAACGACCGCTGACTGGTAAGTCCTGCTGTGACGAAACACAAACCACGTGACGTCAATCGCCAACAAAATTCCCGCCAAAACTCCACTTTTCATTATGGTGACAATCCAGTCAAGTGCAAGAAGTTCCTTGGCTCTTCTACTAGACACCGGGCTAGAAATGTTCAGCGGTGGCAGTCGCAACTCCTTTAAGTTTAGAGACAGGTCAGGAGTTGGGAAACTACCTCGCCACCTGCTAGCATTGAATTTCAAAGAAAATTTGAAATCAGGTTTCTTAAACTTTGTAGCAAAATCATCGAAGTAAGCATCAAAAGAATCAAGACTGAAACTAATGGTAGGAAAACTAACGTCTAGACCAACCCAGTTCATGAACGGTTCGAGTCGTTCCCCAAATATACTCGCTAAGCCATCGATAACACGATACATAACCTTTGCAGCATCGAGCCAGAAGTTACTCTCGATGTTCCCTCGCAGGCTCTGGATTCTATAGTTGATCTCGTTGGCCGCTGTTCTCAAGGCTCGATTAAAATCTTCCCTCTTATTGTCAAACTGTTTCTTTGCCGACTTGACTTTTTTCTCCATGTTTTTATAAGCCGCGTGAAGGACAGATTTTTGTTTCATGTCTTCTATTAATCTTCTCCTCATTTCATCAAAATACGCATCTATAAGGGTATCAGCTTCTCTAAGCTTCTCATCACATGTTTTCTTTCCTTCGTTGAGCAGACCAAGCTGTCGATTGATCTCTTGTACCTTGTGTTGATCTATAATCGACACGAGGTCTTTGTCGATCCGTTGTCGTTGATCCCGAAATTCAGGATAGCGACGAAGAGTGTTGACATTACTGTAGTGAATAGCGGATAAGAGAATAGAAAATAACGAAAGTGTTAATAGGAAACTCTTGATAAATCGCATTCCAACGAACCAAACTAGAAAAAGAATATGCCGAAAATGAAGCCTGCTGTCACGGTCACGGTGCATCTTGTCTTTGGGTCTTGTCTTGTAGCCAAAGACAAGAAGACCAGAGAGTAATGCAAGAGCTGCTCCAAGCGCATAAACAGCCGGAAGTAGAACCTTTAGGATGTGGTTTAGATCGGGTTTGTTTTGGATGATTCGGAGGTTGAAGTCTGGAGCGTACCGTGGGCTGACGAGAGCCAGTTGAATCTTTTTGTAGGAATCGGTAAATTTGATGAGGAACTGTTTGTCTATCAGGTTTGTGTCGCCACCTGAAGGCAAGTGGAACTCCAGCAAGAATTTGCAGTCCACTTGTGTCACAGCTGTAAGAAAATGAGAAGAAATATAAATGAATATGAAAACAACAGGTGACAAAATACTTGGAAAAGCATTCGTCAGTATATAGGTATTCTTTGGAGGTAGCTAAGTCCCACTACCCGCTCAAAACAAATATGCTTTGAAGACTCTGTTTAATCAAAGGTGTCATTCATTGGCTCACTGTCTTAGTTCGCATCCTTCTATCCTATTGTAATAAAGAAATAGAAAGTGCGCGCGCATGCTGTGTGTTCTCATAAAGCACGCGTCTCTAACCAATCAGAAAGTGAGATTTATAACAGTTATTTTGCTCACTTTTCCTCACTCAGTCACCACCAACAACAGTCTTTCTAAAGACTACACAACCCACCCGGACAACCACACTCAACACACTCGTAACAACATAGCATTACTTACCAATATCATAATTATAAACCTCCACATTCGGCATATCTTGGTCATAAATCCTAACATTGAACGCCCCTGGACACTCCTTTAAGCGACCAGTAAACCGAAGCGTCCAAAATGTTCGGTTCCTGAAAAGGACTCCGACCAGAGTGCGATCATTGAGGATAACAGTTTTTGGGAAAATGTTACGCAGAATTGATTGATTTTGAGACACTTCGAAACTTAACTTTTGCGTCAGTTTGTTATCATGAATCTTATACACCCAGTCTTTGTCTTGTTGATCAATCTCTGCGGTGAGATTTTCAAGCTTTTTGAAGTTTGTATGGCTTGGATGATCTTTAACGACGGCAAAGTCAATACTACTTGCATCACTGCAGTTTCGTTTTAGCCATGTGTTGCTATTTATCCCAAAAGGCACTCTTGGCTGAATATGAATCTTAGTTCTTTCCGTACCCATGGCAACCGTATTTGTAACATCCTCTTCATTAAGAAACTCACCAACATTAAACTTTTTATCGTGAATGTTACCGCTGACCAAAATATTCTTCCCCGGCATGCCTTGCAGGGTTGGTGGATGATGAACTGTCATGTAGCCAAAGTCGTGGATAGTTTTTCTTGTTGATTGTTTAGTGAGGTTATAACTATTGGTTGTTGATGCGTAGACTCGGTTGCCATGACGCCACAAAGACGTTTCTATGGCAATTTCTGGACCACGTGACACCTCCACGTGACAGCTAAATTTGCCGCCCAAGGGGAACGTGGGCTCAAGAGATAATTTATACTGCTTTACTCGAACACATGTGAGCTGTTCCCCAACACAGTTTCGTTGGTATTTTCCGCAAATACAACTTGGGCAAGTACAACCAACGAAACAACAATCGAAGCAGTATGAAAAATGTTCTCCAAACCTCGCTTTTGTTTTATCCTCATTTTTAATCTCGCATCCTGAGATCCCAGAGACTCCTTTCGAGCAATTAGCTCTGCATTCGCCGCATTTTATCTTGCTGTTATAGCAGTCTCTATTCTTCTCCTCTTTCCAAGATAAATGACTTGAAATTCGATCACCAAAAATCTCAACCATCGAATTATTAACCCCAGTACAATAAAGATCTCTCCCTTGCGCCGGCTTGAATGCCTGAATTCCTCCTATAGTGTAGTTAGGACAGATTTTACTCTGATTTTCTTTGACAACATCTAGATCTTGGTACTCTTTGATTCGAACTTTGTAAAAGTCAGGAACTGGATTTTTACAGAAACTATCGTGGATTAATAATCCAGTGGTTTGGTCTTTGGAGAGCTTATTGTTGTCGTTGTTTGGATGGTTTACCTGTCGATATGTAGCGCTGAAGTCAGCATTGAGGATTCTTACTTTGAGCGCAACACCGCTGGATCGGTTGAGCCAGATGTCATATTGCGCGGAGGCATTGGTAATGAGTTGGTTGACGTTGGTATTACTCTTCACCTGATAACAGAAGAATCAAAAATCTTTATTGAGTAAATTTTCTCTCTTATCATTACTGTTGTAAAACCTTTATAAACCCTTTGCAGCACGTCGGAATGCAGCTCAATTTGAAGGACAAAACAAAAGGTTCCAATTCTCAGGAGATTGAAATCAAATTGTTTTGTCCTCCAAGTTGACGTCACGTGCAAGGGGTCTATAGGCGCTTTATAACGTCGAAAAGAAGCGCTCATACTATGACTAGTTAGTCAGCAGAGTTGCAACCAAGTCAGTCTCGCTTACAGGGTGCGGGCGAGTGCGTTGCCGCTATATTTTAGAAACAACGCACCGTTCCGTGCTCCTGTCACTGATACAGTACAGTTTTCGACCAATCAGAGCGCGCGTACTATCTAAGTTATATAATAAAGATATGTTATTTTCCCTCCTTTCTTAGATCGAAAAAGCAAAACCTCACAAAGATATTAGTTTCATATATACCTTGGATAAGTCTTCGTATATAACATTAGTAGAGACTTTGATCCGAGGTAACTGAGATATCGCTGAATAAAAGCAAGCAAAAAACGTGAACATAAAACATGGTTTATTCCAAGTGTTTTTTGTTTAGCTGGTTAACAGTAATCATCAGTGTAAGGACATAGAATTTCACTTACCAGTACATTTCCTGTCAGTTTTCCCCGCGCAAGCCGTTGATTCGAATTCTTTGAAGCTACATAGAGGTCTACAGACTATTTTAAAAAAAACATTTTTTTAGGTATCAATTTTTTTAAGGGAGATAAAATATAAACTCGAACTTACACAAGAAAAATGCCAATATATATAACAAGTTTAAAAGTTTATGGTTCCTACAATTTCTAAGGCAAATTCTGTATGACTGGAAAAGTTGCCGTGACATGACCGTGACGGTGTCGTGTCCATGCGTTCTGATTGGCTGAGACGTTATATTGCGCGCTGACTGGTTCAACGGATTTCATCAATCCGTACCTTCACCGTACCGTGCGTCTACGTTTTTCACAGTCATACGAAAACCATTGGCTGAACATTGGCAGTATTCGACGTTCTGGTGGCTTACCTTTGCAGACAGCAGGATGGGTTTGGTTACAAGATGAAAACTCGTACATCCTAGATGGACATGGCTGTGTACATTCTGGTCAAGCAGAAACAAGTAGAGATTAATAATATTACAAGAATCTTACCCAGAACTTGCGCTGAGGCGACTGATGGCAAACTTACCAAACACACATCTTGGTTGCCCTCTGCCATCTTGAATCATCTTCTTCCCACGTGGACACACACATAATCCAGTCAGGGGTTCACACGTACCCGTATGACACGTCTTGTTCGAGAGGATGCACATATCTTTTGGAGCTGGTGATGCATTCTCTACATCTGAAAAGTGAAACAAGCAGCAATGCTATAAAAGTTCTTTGTGTAACGAAAAATGAAACCGTTTTACGGGTAGTTCAGTTGTCATTTGGAATTTGGAATCCAAAAATTGAAATTTTATCGATACCCTGGAACAATTCTTTGACTGATCGAAGTCAGGGCACGGCTATCTCACAGATTAGTTACGGATGCATGCAAATGAGATGCAAATGAGATATTCTTTTGTTTTAAGAACCATACAAGTGAGGCTATCGGGTCGGTACAATGCTTGTTATCTCATTTGCATCTCATTTGCATGCATCCGTAATAACAGCTATTGGAATTGGATGTTAGGTTTTGCAGGAGGAGGAAAATCGGAGAAATTGGAGGAAAAAACATCGAATCAAGAGAGAGACCAAACAGTCCGGATAATTAGAGCTAATCTTGTATGAACTCGCAGTATGGGAGTGAAGTGGCGCTTACCAAAAACAAGAACAGATCCGTTCTTATATTCCAGAGTATCTACTTGATTGTTGTTATCCTCGTTGAAGAATACACTCGAGTCAGGTTTGAGAAACCCGTCAGGGACTGTTATCACGAGGTCCACTGTAACCAAGTACAACTGCGCATGCGTAACACAAATCGTTGCTATGACAACCACAAGTGTCATATGCAAAGTGCTGGGGTTTGAACCAACATCGTACATACGACGCTTTTGTGAAAAGGTCCTGGGAATTGCTGGAAAAAGATCGAAGAATCGAGGGTTAGTTTTGAGAAGTCGTGATTACAATCACAATAATGATAATCATCATTATCATCAAACATCATCAATCATTATGATCATCAATCGTGATTATCATCATATACTATCACCGATATACATCATCTTCATCATCATTAACCCTGACAATCTTTATCTTCATTCACATCATATCATTACCAGTCATCATCATTCACTCATCATCATCATCATTCAATAATCATCGTCAACATCATCATTATTATTTATTCGGCTTCATCATCATCATTTATTCATCATCATCATCTTCATCACCATCATTATCACCATCATTCACTCATCACCCTCATCACCATTATTATCGCCACCACCACCATCATCATCATCATCATCATCATCCACTCATCATCATCACCATTTTCACCATCATTCACTCATCACCATCATCACCAGTTACCATTATTATCACCATCATCATCATCATCATCATCTTCATCATCATCCACCTATCATACACTGTAACATCTCCTGTTTGTTATAACCAATCATTAGCTAGCAGCGACACACCTCTTTTCGCCTGGCTGTCTTTAAAACCCTCATTCAGTACCATGGCTCTCGTTTTCTTTTTCCACCAGCAGAAGTACAACACAATAGACACGAGGATACAAATAACAAAAAACCCAGAAACAGATATTGCGACTATTAGCATTATCTGGTCTTTGGGTGGGTTTTGAAGGGTTTCAGGAGATTCCATCTTGTACTGCAAATAAAGATAAAAAGATGAGATGTTGACAATCAAAACAAAAGTATGGCAGATGTCAGAATTAATCTCCATTGCCTTCAAACAATTGTTTCAGATCAAGGCATTTGGGTCAACAATACAGTAAATGTATAGATACTGACCCAAATGCCACGACTTAAAACAATTGTTTGAAGGCAATGAAATATGACTCTAACATATCTGCTATTACATTGTTACGTTGTTTGGTTTTGGAAAGAAGAATGCGTTACTCACCACTTCAAGCACAATGGAATGGTTATCCGACGCCATTCTGTAGTTCGTTTGTATTTGGCTTGTGTTAATGCTACCAGCGACGGTAATATTAGCCTCGATGGAAAACACAGACCCATTCATGAACACAACCTTGCCCTGAAATAAAGAAAAGCGAAAAGATAAGCTCAACGAAAAAGACAGAAGAGCAAAATTAGTATAAGTTAGAGATATTTTAAGGGTATTCTTTTGTTCAATATTTACGCCCAGTATCTTATAGTGAGTGAGAAAAGTTGGTCCATTTCTAGACTATATTTTTGCAAAAACAGTCCCATTCACCACTTTCCATACATCGGTTAACTGCCCACAGACAAAGCATTCAATCGAGGCTGCAAGATAGTTTCAAACGATTATTCAAATTTGAACCTTGCAGCCTCGACTGAATGCTTTGTGTTTGACCAGTGAACCGATGTATGGAAAGTGGTGAATTAAACTGCCATTCGACCGACCCATATCCAATATTCTCCAATGATAATATTGCTGTTTGAGTATTTTCTTGTGTGTGTTTGTATTGTTGTGTATATTCTGAGGCTAATTGCAGAATTGAAAGTTTAAGCGTAGTTCTGTTTCCACCTACCGGTAGATTGTGACGTATCGTCAAAGTCCTTGGACCCAATGAGCCCACAGTCCCTGATGGCAGCCCATTGAACAAGCGCACTTCATTCGTCGTGTTCAATATTCCGTGCACTGGAATCGTACCAATCACGTGAACAAACATCAAAGTATAAATAAATGGAATTATTGTCGTCGACATTCTGAAAATGAAGGTAACTGAGACATAAGAACAACAGAAATCTTTGAACTCACTTGAAATGGTTGCAAGTTTACGCACGAAAAACCGTCGCAAAACCTTACGAGCTCAACTCCACTTCGATTCGCGAGTACGAGTTAGCAGTGCCCTGTCTTTGATCAGCCCAGAAGTCGTTTCAGGGTCCGATCTCTGAGTTAGCCGCGCCCAGACTTTGATCAGCCCAGAGGTTGTTTCAGGGTATCGATAAAATATGAAGTTCTTTATGTCCTGTTTTCGACACAAACAATAATTCGAAGGATTTTGTTTTTTTTGCTTTGGGGGAAAACATTGTTGTTCCTTTATCTTGTTAGCACAATATACAATTTTAATTCTGCCCATGAAACAAAAAATGCTAAGCAAGAAGGCACATCATATACTAATGGTTTCCTACACGAGTTTACAGTGGCCAAGAAACAACAACGAAAACCCATTTGAATGTCATGGCAAAATGGAACATTTCACTAGAAAGTAAGTTCTACAAACAGTGAAACAAAGAAATAGAACAAAAACATAACAACAAACATAAGGAAATGGCATTAAAAACTTCTAATCATAAATTCTTCAACAAAATATTTTCATCCTTACCTTCGCACTTTAGTATAAATAAAATAAATATTTTCAAAATATAATCTTGTTTCCTCTGGTTGTTAACCTTCAGCGCTGATATTCTTCTACTGAACGGCCTTCAGTTTTTCTTATTTATAATTCAGCTTAAACATACTGATGGTGATGTCATCAGTCATTTGCTTTTCAGCACTTCCGGTCCTCCACTTCCGGTATTGTCACATTTGTCCTCTAAGGTCAAAAGTAAGAAAGTTAAACTCAAAATAGTAATATTAATAAATAATTATTTTCATAGGTTTGATTATACTTGCCTTATATGGAAGAGGTAGTATTTTGGATGGGTTTGAAGTCTGGAGGTAATTGCGTGTGATTCAACACGACATATTCACAGAAGTCCAAAAATGTGTAAATATGGAATCTTTAAATGTAGGAACCCTTAGAATTTAAAAAGTGAAACTTTTGCCACAATTTAGGGATTTTCATGGATTAAAAATACTTTTCCACACAAACCACACACAAATACTATCATTTTATTAGAAATGTGTTTCCTCAGTGTACGTGAATAAAAAAAGGATGTGAAGAAAGCGAAAACCACAGAAATAAAGGTTAAAATCGTGATAATTTGAACATCGATATTCCTTTTTTTGTCACTTGTCGGAAACTGGTTTGAAAACAGGTGAAAACTTGAAAGGTTTAATTAGAAGCAGGAAACCAGTAAAACAAGTAAAAGGGAAAGTAAAGAAAGTGAAGTAGGAGGAAAGCCGTACATGGAGTATAAAAATATCAAATATTTCTTTAAATGGTCTTAAGAAAAGCAGTGAAGAAATAAATTTAAGAAAAAACACCACCGACTTCAATTTTACAGACATGTTTGTCTTATATATTAATTGTACGCTTACGTTTTTGTCATTAAATCACTGATGATGGCGGACGTTTCTGCCGAAACATGTCTGTAAAATTGAAGTCTGTGGTGTTTTTTCTTAAATTTCTTTAAATATAAGAAAGATACAGAGTGAGATATTCAGACAGGAAGGCTGTTGTTGACGCTTCTGTTATCAGCACGACTTGTTTCAGCAGGTCTGTGTCGAATAATGTCTAAAATATTGAGTTAAAGATGAAAATAAATAAACTATGTGATTGTTGAAATTTTTGGATGTTGCACATAAAAAATTCCCTGGGCTGGTTGGAAAAAGATGTGTGTAAGGGAGGGATGGGTGGGTGGGTAGGGTTATCCGGTATTCCTCCCTCCGTAAAAATCAACATGTGAGTGAGTGTTGTGTGTTGTAAATAGTGATAATCATATTCATTACTAATTCATTATAGTGAGACCCAATGAAATCGCAAGACTGGGGTCTGATTGTATATTCCATACAACATTGCCACTTATATTGTATATATTACATGTAGTGTACCTCAGGGAAGAGCTCCGTACGGGAGTGATGGCTGTAATATATATTCTCATGTTACTCATAAATTTAAGGGCCCATGTATCTCCATAGCCTGGGGTGTAGTGTATCTTGTGCGATAAATCAAGGATACGTTCCTTTGAGCTGGCTTTGACATCAAAAAAGTTCAAGTCGAGATTCTCAGCTAATCGTTTGGCGAGAATACGAAGTTTCTGCAATAAAATAGTTATTGGGATCTAATTAATACTGATAATAAGAATAATCACGTCAAATATCACGGTCACGGTAGGGAAATGTGTTGACCAATCACAGAGCACCAAATCAATGTTGATCCAATCACAATGCTAGGAAAAAAAGCTGGGGGGGAGGGGGGGGAGACCCAGCACGTGCGTACCAAAAGTACCAAAAAAAGAAAGTGCGCCTCGCCCAACTTCCAAAGACAGCAGTTGAACTGATGGAAATTAATTATGCTGTTGCTTCAAATTTCTACCTTGTCATTCTTGGAATATGATGTGATTTTCTGTTCAGACACATGGTAGCCGTTGAACACTACATAGTAGTACATATCTCCCGCACCTAAAAACAGTAATATCATAGTAAAAAAATACAGCTGTGCCCTAACTTTGATCAGCCAAGAGGTTGTTCAGGGTTGGATCTGTGAGTTAGCCATGCCCTGACTTAGATCAGCCCAGAGGTTGTTTCAGGGTTCAATCTGTGAGTTAGCCATGTCCTGACTTAGATCAACCCAGAGGTTGCTTCAGGGTTGGATCTGTGAGTTAGCCATGCCCTGACTTAGATCAACCCAGAGGTTGCTTCAGGGTTCAATCTGTGAGTTAGCCATGCCCTGACTTAGATCAACCCAGAGGTTGCTTCAGGGTTGGATCTGTGAGTTAGCCATGCCCTGGCTTAGATCAGCCCAGAGGTTGCTTCAGGGTTGGATCTGTGAGTTAGCCATGCCCTGGCTTAGATCAGCCCAGAGGTTGTTTCAGGGTTGGATCTGTGAGTTAGCGTGGCGTGCCCTGACTTAGCTCAACCCATATGTTGCCCAGGGTTCGTTAAAATTGAAGGTTTTTTCCCTTACCATGTTTCTGAGCCTTGAGCCTGATGTACACGTTACGATATTCTCCTCCTTCTAATGTGTGTTGTCCAATAGCTACTGAGTAAGTCTTGCTAGCAGGGTCTAGTGTACAGACACGATCTCCTTTGTTATCGAACGCAAATAATGTAGAAATAAAACCAACCAGGAATGGAAACAATAGATATTGCTGCAGGAAAAGTGAGGTTAAACAGTGTGAGAAATACTCACAAAAACATACAAACGAACGAACGAACGAATCCTCTCTACCTAAATATATAATCTAAAGAAACAAAGAATGCCACGTCAAATTTCTTTGAAAAAAAGAAATTAGGAAAATGTTAATAAGTTTTCTAGTTCACTATGGCCAGAACGAAAGTACGTTATATTCTTAGCCGCGCCACTGTCTAGTCTTTTCAAATACATTCTCCTTTACAGCGCGACGCGCCTTACCGTATCCACCCAACAAACTTTTTTACAAGTTAGCCAATCAGAAAGCGAGAATCTGTAAATTTGCATGTGAACTTGCTTTGTTGTTACCGCAAATATTTGAACTTCGGAGCAAGAACTTGAAGAAAATGCTTAAAAATCTCTATTTCTAAAACCAGTTTTGCTCTTTTGGCTTGCTAACACTTAATACTTTCGTAGGCAGTCTTTTTCATGTGGAAATTCTTTGCAAAAAGTGATTTATCGTACCTGTGCGAAACTTTGGCAGGGTGGCCACGGTAAGGCGCGTCGCGCTGTAATGAGTAATGGTTCGAACAAGGAATGAAGTGTTAAGGCCCGTTCACACGGGCGATTTTTGCGGCGACTCTCATGGCGACGGGAAGTCGTGCGTATGAGCGACCGGCGATTTCACTGCGATTTTGGAAATTCACGTCGCCGCGATATCGTTGGTGTTTTGAACATGTTCAAATTTAACTGCGGTTTAGCTGCGATTTTCCGTCCCCGTAAAATCGCCATAAAAATCGCCCGTGTGAACGTGCCTTTAGATAAAATCTTTTACTTACGTTGGCATCATCGATCATTAACCAAATAGCGATAATCATCGCACAGGCAAAGGCCATGAAAACTCCATAGTAATACCTCCGTCTGTCCAAGTGAAGGACAAACTCTGAAGATTAATAGAAAATAATCAGTGATTTTATCAGATGGGAAATCAGCGCATACGATACGAGAAAAAGAAATACCAAGTATAACTTACCAGAAAAACATCAATCTTTACTTCGACAAGTGGCAGAGGTCAACGAGTTGGGACGATCCGAAAATAACGCAGAAAAAATTGTATTCCTATTATAGTGACTGAGATTGACTTGCAGTAAAATGCGAAGTGTTCAACATACTAAACGAAGATATTTGCGCAAATTGTAAGCGTAACATCCAATTCCCAAGTCAAGCGAATTCATTACAAATTGGTCAGTTTCCACTTACGATGCAAAGTGAAAATTTCGTTGACTTTTTTGTTTCTTTTGGCAAAAAAGTTTGTGTTGCAAAATCCGGAGATGTAGAACTCTCGCAAGACGCGCACGCGGAAGAAAACTAACGGAAAATGCAAAAACGATTGAAAACAAGCTTACTTTTTTCCTGGTCCTTCTTGAATGGATGGTAAGGATTTGCAGCTAAACGTCGATTGAATATTAATTCTGGTTTGTCAAGAATTTCGAGACTTTTGATGGCCTGCCACAAAACCATCCCGGTTTTGTGGATGCCGGATCTAAAACAGAAGCGACTAACGCATTTGGTTTATGACATCAAATTAGTGAATACGTCATCAAAATGCGCGCGCTTTTGTCGTTCCCACTCCAGCTCGGCCTCAGAGACTGGTGGCTCTTACCGCGCACGCTCGCTGGCCAGAAAGAGCGCAGTAACATCGAATTGCTATGTTACAGGTGTCTAAAAATTAACTTTTCCCAGGAGTAGATAAATATTTTCTTAAAATGTAAAACCTGAAGAAAATTACCAAGCGAGAAATATCTTCTCGGGGACGACCCATGAAGCAAAGGAATCTTCCAACCCAAAATTACACAAATCGTTAATTTTGACGAATATTTTATTGGTGATTTTCAAAGCTACAAAAAAATGAGAATCTTTCATGCAGATTTTGATATCTTTTGTAGCTTTTTTGATGAGGACGTCAGCCTTGAAGATGACGGCGCGCACAATAAATCAAAAGGTTTGCGCTGTCATCTTAAGACTCCGTCGTCGTTCCCATCGTCGTTTTGCATCATCCCGTTATCTGGGTTTCAGATGACAAGAGGCTGGCTCAGTTGACGGTGATGTCATTGAATGACCTACCAGTACAGGTTAGATAGAACCTCAGGGTGCGCAAAACGTTTACCATTCATGTTATCTCTTTCCCTTCATTCATGTGACTTCTGTGGTAGTTTTTACATCAACAAGTTCCTCTCCTTCAAAAGAATGTTTCGAAAATTCTGAGTCAAGTTCAAGTTCCAGAGAACCTTTTGCCCTAATGCCTAAAGGGAGTCGGGCCAATGGAATATACGAAGACCAATTTTGATCATAACACAATGTATAGCAAGAACACTGTAATGAGAGATACCCCTACCCACAGCATAGTTGATAACCAGGGATAACCCCACCAACAGGGTTTTCATTAGGAGTTGGCAACTGGGGAACTCCGACATCTACTTTCACTATCTGAGCTGCCTAATTTTGGTCGTCCAGGTCCCAATTGTACCTGTTACATTGAGGCCCCTTCATTGATATATATACATTTGCCTAATTAAGTAAACCATCTGCCTATTTGAAATTTTAATGAAATCTCTGCACCAAGGATTGTCAAAACCTGAACAAGTCTGAACACAAAATCTATGAATCTAAGTTATTTTAGCAACTTACCAGTATTATTGCTGACAATTTTTCTTTCTTCTAGTATTTTGCTATATTTTTCTGGGGTATGCAGTTTATCAAAATAAAGTGAAACTTCTTGCAATTTTGGCAAAACTACTGCAACATATCCTTCTGTTTCTGGCTGTGAGTACAACACAAAACAGATATATAAGATGAAAAGAAAAATGTTTACTCATCATAAGACTGAGCAAGGTCAGTCATAGCTTGTGCAGATGTCCTTAGGGTCAGTTATGCAATGTTTCTCTCACCACAAATGTAAATGAAAAGGGAAATGTTGTGTGATGATGTGATGACCCTAAGAATGTCTGTGTAGGAGGCTAGGTCAGCCAAAGGTTGAACTTCATATCCCCTCCCCTCTGCCCTCAAGGCTTGTAATGTTCCTTTATATGTTTTCCAAAATACTGGCAGCAGCTCAATACCTTACCTTTAACTTTATGATTCCAGGATTCTTGATTAATTCTTCATTAATTTCAATAAGTTTGCCTTTCATACAACTAACATAAACAGAATTGAAATTAGAAAACCATCCAGAGAAGTTATATAACTGTATGCTGGGTCAGATTTTAGGATGCGTTAGAGAGTAACGAAAACTCTGAAATAAAAATTTGGAGGGTCAATCCTGTTGGTTCAACAATACATGATAGCTACCAGATGAGACACCAAATTCCTACCAAATAGTCAGTGGAATACCCCTTCTCCCTATAAATGTTAGTCTGCTGGTCTTACCTATTCAATATGTATTTTTTCCCATCCGAGCAAGATATTTCACAGAGAGGTGAATCAGGCATTAACCATTGAGCTCCCTTCTTTGACTTGCCAACAGCTTTACTATCAAGTCTGTTCACTTTAGCACTGACTTGGAAGTTAATATCGGATATTTCTGCCCCGTTTTTGATTGCTGGGTGTTGAGGTGAAATGGTTATGACACATATCCTGAAAGAAGTTGTCAAAGAACAGACAATTTTAGTGCAACAGCAAAAATATACAGCCAAAGAATTGCAGAAGTATATGTATCTTACTTATTTGAATGTAGCAGAACACACTGGTCCTCTCCTGGGTTGCCATTGATATCTAAAAATATGAAACCGGGTGAAATTTTAATTTCGCAAAGGTGCAAGAAGAAACGCAAATTTTAGAAAGTTTATTTTAAGTAGGAAATATTTTACTGAGGTGCTGTTAAAGAACAGTGGAGTTTCTCATAAGATAGATAAATGTTATTGTTTATTTTCGTGTTGTTCAGTGCTCACCTGTCATATAACCTCGTGTAAAATAACGTTCTACTACAGTTCTTCTTTCCTCGCGTTCGTCCGCCATCTTGCTTTACCACAGGGTTACCAATCATTCCCTCTAAACTCAACACAGGAATCCCGGAACTAAATTTAAAAGGAACTGTAAAAATGTACTGAAAATCTCCAATAATCAAATGATGTGGAAAATATTGGAATCTTTGAAGTGTTTACAGTAAATTTGCTTCAGCTTTTCAAAAATAAATCATATTTTTAATAAGGTTTGAGTCCAAGGTAGAATGTTACGTTGAGTGGGCTTCCTGTGGTAAGTCGTGTGATTTGGAAAAGAAACAAAATGGAGGCCAGATTAGGAAGAAGTCGTTCTTCAAATATCCTCGACAGACCACTCAGTAAAGGCAGAAATGAGGTATAAATAGTGTTAATAAGTAGCTAAGTAATCGATTTAGAGCTTACTTTATCATTTTCCCGTATTTCCAGATCAATTGCAGTACATTCGCATTGCTGTTCTCAGAAATGGTTCAATATTGTCAGAATCGAGTCTACACAGTCCCTGAACTTCAAACAAAGTAAGCCTGCAGAATTCATTGCTTGATCACGTTAAAACAGTTATTGAATTTAATTTCAAATACTTTTATAGACTTTCAGAGCTAGGACAACACGTTGGGGCAAGAATTCTCGATGTTCTAGTCTTGAGAGAGAAAGGGCTGAAGAGAGAAGTTAGAGTCCTCAATATTTTACTCTTTATTAAGTCTGTACTATGGAAGGTGAGACACTATGGAATGACACTTGGTCTGAAATGGGCAAAACAAATACCCAAGCTAAAGAAGTCTATTCACAGATTCAATTTCATATCCAAAACAATTAATGCCCTCATCTTCTCCAATCTCTTTTTTGTTGTTTTTCTAGTCCTTGTTTGGGAAGGAAGCTGACAAGTTGGAGCAAGCTAATGATGATGATAAGACATGTATCCTGATTTATGGCCAGTCCAAACATATTTTAATTAAAATGCCATTTCTGAGGGTGGGGAAGGTTACCCAATTTTTTCTGGGGTAACCCTTAAATTATAGACTATATAGCTCATCTGCCACAGCAATACATTCATCGACGGTTTACTCATGGTTTGTGTTCTTTTGCTTGGTGTTATATTTGATTGAGATAACAGTTTCAGAATTCATTGCTGTGGTGCAAAATAGCGATATAGTCTATGAGGGAGGATATAATATAAAGTTTCCCACGTATATACTTATTAATTCATAATTAAGGCTTAGGTTTTTGTGCTTCCTTGACTATATGCCAGATTATATTATTGAAAAAGAACCATTAGTTAATAAATTTATCTCAGTGCCCAAGGACAAAGGTAATGTATTATCAGTCCAGTGTATAAGATTTCTATTAGATTTAGAGGATGGTATTCTCTTCATAACTTACATACAATTGAATGACCACATCTAATTTCTATATTGTTTTGGGCTGAATCATGCGAAATGATGCAGTGCAAATCAAGTTGATGCACCCTGTAAGGCTATTATCATGATATTTCATATTTTTGAATTTATAGGCAGCTTGAATTGTGCATCATTCATTGGTGGCATTGTGGAAGCCGTACTTCATGGCTGTAACTTTGTAAGTTTTAACATAACAATCATCCAAGGTCTTATCACTGGCAGCACAAATGTTGTTTTTGTGACCTATACTACAGTAGCTTTGAAAATACTTCCGAACCCACCGAACCATGGATTTGACACACAAATTCGTATGACACGCTCCCACAAACTTCTACGACTCCGCTGACAAACATCAATGTTTTAGTCTGCATTCCTTTCTCTATGGGTTGGTATCCTTTTGATAATTATCTTCTCTACAACTCATTAAAAGGATGCCAGCCCACAGAGAAAGGAATGTAGACTAAAACGTTGATGAGTTGTAGACATTTGTGAGCATAGTCATAATACGAATTTGTATTTCAAAGCCATGGTCTGGCAGGTTCAGTAGCATCTAGAAATGTACAAAATTTGGTTCCATGTTTGCTTTTAGCATCTTGAGTATTCCTCATAAGAAGTTGGAATACAGGTATAATACTAGTCAGACCTAAGCCACAAAAACACTGCTTGGGTTGCCTGTGGTCTAATTTTAGATTCTGGTCTTTCTGGTCCCCCTTTTTTTTTCTCAGAATATTACAATATTTTGACCAGATCTTTGTTTCTCTTAACCTTCTAGCCAGCAAAAGTAACAGCACATTGGCATAAAGGAACGACCCTTATGATAAAGTTTGAGGAATCTGTTATTGCAAGAGAGAAATCACTAGATGCAAGATAAATACCTACAGTAGTCTAACATATCCCCTATTATTTTAGATGTCATGAAACTTTAGCCACTAGGAAAATGTACCCCCAACTGTGTATCACCAGCTCTTGTTCAAAGACTTTCTTAGACATTGTTTATATATGAAGCCAGATTTTCAAACAAGATTATTTGCTAATTTGAGGTGAAGAATAATATGAAGACTTGGGGGTGAGAATTTTTCTCTTCACTTCGCACTCATTTGACTTTACGTTCCTGAAGCCCTGTGCACACATTCCTGGGGGTACAGATGAAAATAGAAGGGTAATTAGCCTTGAAGTGACAGTCAAATTAAAAGTTATATTGATCTCTACCTCAGGAATGTGAGCACAAGTCTTCAGGAATGTAAAGTCAAACATATACAGCATGACAAGTCTGATCTGTCTCCTACTGTCTTAGTAGTAATATCTTTGTGAAACCAGAATCATATCATAGTGCTAGGAGAATCTCTTATTATCTTCGTAGATAGTATTAAATGATTAAAAAGAAAAATGTAAATATACATAGTCACTTGAAGAAGACTACAACACAAGCAATTTAGACCTTTTAATTATGAAAAACAGTACAAAATGATAGACTAGTTGGTCTAATTACATTCTTTGTAATTTTTAACATTTCTATGATTGTACAATAAACGTTTTGGTCTCAGTTGATAACATTAAAAATATCTCATTTGTGTAAAATGTACATTAACAAGTCAAATTTATATAAAATTTATATACTATTTATTTGACAACATGGTAGAAAAGACCCAACATTTAACCCTTAATTTTTTAATTCATCATTTTTTGGTAACTTATATACAATTAACGAATTCCTTGTCTAATGATTGCACTTGTCGTAGATGAGGATGATTTTGTTTTCTTTTTGAGAGGATCTGTAGCAAAACACTTCCATAATCGTAGAGTTTCATCAGCTGCAGCAGAAACAACGGTCTGGCCATCTGGGCTCATGGCCATGTGGAGTACTCGGCAGGAATGGCCGGTCAGCTCTGTGACTTTGTTCATGCTTGGATACTTCCAGATGGTCAGTTGGTTTTGTGCATATCCATGGCTTGATATTAATTCTTTGTACTCTTTGGACCATATGATGGAGCATACCTGATAAAACATTTACATAATGATAATAATTATCATATGCATCATAATCATAAGTATCAACATTGCCATGTGTCATCATCAGATGTCATCATGATCATCACCACTACTGGTTCCACCACCACCAATGACAGTCATTATAAAACATAAATAGCACTATCAACATAGACCTTTTCTGAGTTAGGAAACATGGTGCATCGTGGTCTAGTTTCCGTACAAACATCTTTTTTTCACCATGCCTTATATGCTGTTGTTTGTACCAAAGCTAGACCAAATGCATCCTTTTTTTCGAATTCAGAAAAGGCCTTTAACATAAGTAAAAGCTCAGTGTTGCCAAGTTTATATAACCTAGTTCCTATTTTGAAACTATTTTTGCTATGGCTGCAGCTTCTGTTGTTATATATATACTAACCTGAGACTTGGTGTCAATACTGTTCAAGCACACACCAGTTGAGGCATTCCAGAATTTGATATTCCTATCAGCTGTTCCTCCACCACTGGCTAGAACATTACGCTGGAATGGACACCAATCTAATGCCTAAAAAGTGAAGTAATGTTTAAGTTAATTGTATTTTATTGGACCTAGGATACCATATTTGACTACCGGTGGATCACTACCCTGGGCTCCAAAGGTTCTAATTTATTTCGGGTAGGTTTAGATGAGTGCTGACCAAAAATAAGTAACCTCTGAACCCCAGGGTAGCAGATCACACAAATTTAGAAATTTGAATTCTCCGTAAACTGAAGAAACTTTTCTCTTGGAAAAAAAAAGTCAGTATTTTGAATTTACTATTATTTTGAAATGTTTAGCTACTCAATTTTTGACATTTCACCCTCCATTTAACCCTGGGTCCCCAAAGCTCCATTGCTCAGTTTCTCATGAGAACAAAGGTTGTGACGTGTAAGCGCTGGTCCAGAGTAAAATAAATCACTGTCCATTTTCTTTACTAAATGCTTACAAGTCATGCTAAAATGAATATTATCACCATTAGTTTGACAGTACATCAATATTGAGCTCTAACCTTGACAGCAGCTTGATGGTCAGATAACGTAAACAAAGGAGTTTCATTCAAGGTACTTGTGTTAACACTAGCATCCCAGATGTTCAAGATATTATCATTTCCACCACTAGCTAGTAGTTTTCCATCTGGGGACCACTTGAGACCACATACTTCTTGTGTGTGTTTTTGTAGGGTTGCTATGTGATGGTCAGCAACACGCACATCATGATGGTGGATTGCTCCACTTCGGCAACCACTTAATTAAGAAAATGACATAGCTTTATTGAAAAATATGGTTCTAACAAATTTGTTCCTTATGACAGAGGGGGTGTCAAATTAATAAGTGTTGGGGGAGGATCTGAGGAGAGTGCACTCTCTTAACTTCATTATGGATCTTCCTAAGATTTAGTGGGGGAGGGGGGAGGAGGACATTGTCCAAAACTTCTACTTTCCTTATATGGGATACATGATGAGTATGCTCTCAGTGTCCACGAGTGCTGAGCCAAATCTTCTACTTGGTTTAGTTTCACAAAGATAGGTCTAATATTTGTAGTCTAATTTTCAAATATTATTATTCAAATGCTTATGGAATAATAACATATGGATCTATTAATAATCAAATGAATAGAGAATTAGATGCTCACCTCGACACTACAAATGAATTCCATGACAGAGAACCCACTCTTGATGAATGGCCTGTCATGTTGCGAATCCTTTTTTGTTTCTCAATATCCCACATCTAACAATAATAAGAAAATAAAATTAATTTTCCTATCAGTACTTACTATCAAAACAGGTAGAGTTTCAATTATACCCTTAAAATTTCAAGCCCGCAGGGATGGTTTTTTGATCATGTGACAGTCTAAAAAATATAATAAACACCAACATTTTAGTCTACATTCCTTCCTCCATGGGTCGGCATCCTTTAGATAATTGTGGGGAAGTAAATTATCCAAAGGATGTCGACTCATGGAGAAAGGAATGTAGACTAAAACGTTGGTGTTCACGATATTTTTTAGACCATCACGTGATCAAAAAACCATCCCTGTGGGCTTGAAATTTTAACGCTGCAATTGAAACTCTACCTGTTTTGATAGTATATATCTTACAAATGATCCTAGCTCCTGTCATTGATATATCTAGGAGCCTAGCACTGTGAGATCAAGTGTGCGAGATTTGTCTACAGTATTGGAGTGTTATACAGAGCCAAGTTTCCATTTTCAAGTGGAAAATCTTGGGTGTATGTAAGAAAAAAGCAAATCTTTGTAAGTACTAAGTGGTTCAAATTCTGAAATTTCAAGCTCACCTGGACAGCACCTTCACTGGTACCCACAGCCAGGAAGTTTCCTTCTTTTATCCAGGAAACAGAACCAACATAAACATCAGTTGAATCCATTTGACAGAGTTGAACAATATCACCAGATGCTGCATTCCACAGATACACAAATCCTCCAAGAGCTACAGCGAGATGATTATTACAACTCCAGTCCAACAGATTGAGATCTGAAAAAATAACCACAATATGATGATGACAGGGATTTACCAGACGCACAATCCTACATCCTATATGCAAATAAATTGAAGTTGGACTCAAAAATATAATAGAGTGTGTCCAATAGGACACAGAAAATATGTTTCTGCTTGTGTTTTTCTTCCTAAAATATAAGGATATGATCAGTCCAGTGGACCCCAAATCAACTAAACAAGGTAAATTCCTGTGGTGACGATAATGGTAATGATGACGGCAAGGATGATGATGATCACCATAACAATAATGGTGGTGGTTTTAGTGGTTACTGTGATGATCAAGAAAAGATGAGTGTGATGGTGATAGTGATGATGGTGATAGATGATGACCGTGATGATGGTGTTAATGTTGATGATGACAATGAAAATGATGAAGAAGGGAGAACACAATCTCTATGGCATAATTTTTGTGAATATTTCAAGCTTAACCAAAAAAATCTGGCAAGAAATCTGCCTTCTTTAAAATTTCTTTTGACAAGTTTTTCAAATCAAATGATCCATGCATTAAAAAAAAAACACAGGCAGCCCACACAGTATGCAAAGACGTTAAAGTGATAAACATTCAAATAATAAGGGAATAAGATAATAAAGAAGATCGTACAATAATCATCTAGAAGGTCCGGAGCATCCAAGATTCTCTCAGGGACTTGTGATATATGACGAGCATTCTTCTTCTTGGTCGTTGATGTCGTCTTACTTTGGCTGTACAACACACGAAGGTCGTTCATATGACCTACAAAAATAACAAAAACAATAATAAATCTTTGAAATTCGCATACATTATTCTATGTATTTCTTATTTTTAGTTCTTTTTTTGCTTAAGAGTCAAAGCCGTGTAATTTATACGCCGGTAAACGGACTCAAACGGATTCCGAAAGCGCTCCATAGTTAGTTCTTCAAAGAAAATTTGCACAAGAAAAGACAGCCAAGCCGACAAAGGAAAGCAGCCGACACTAAAAAGACATGAACATAAATGTTTTTTAATACCTTCTCTTGGAGTGGGTGCTTTAGTTTTATAAGCAAGAATCCTCGCATTCGCTTCGCCTCCATTCAAGTTTTCCGAGACGTTCTTCTTGTAGTCTTTCTTCGAAGGACTTTCATTCTCCTGTTCCTCGATCTCCGTCGAAACCATTTTGTAGTAGTTAGTTTCGAAGTTCATACTACTTCTGCATGGAATGAATCTGTCTTCGGAAGGTGTTTTGGGTGTTTTTGTGGTCCTCGGAGTCTTAGATTTTGGAGTTTTCGAAGGAGTTTTGCTACTCGTGCTCAACCGTGAGGAACGTAACGGTGTGTGAGAACGGTCTGAACTCGCTTTTCTTTGCCACCTTGGCACTGGTCCTTTCCCCATAGGTGCATCAAGACGTAGAAGATCATCTAACTCCGATTCGAAGTTAAAACGAGACATTTTTAGGTAAAAATTTCTCGATTTTTATAGGAAAAATTCAGCTGAGCTTGGAAATTTGGAGTTTTCATTCAAGCATTCGAAAGACGCGCTACAACAGCTGTCTTTGTTCTAAGGACGATTTTGATTGGTTGTTTATTAGTACGGTTGTTCTGATTGGCTTATACTAGGCTACGGAAAAACATTGAAATAAACATAACAGGATAGGGTCTACACAGGAAGCCCAAATATAAAGAATAGACCAAGTAGAGAAAATATTAATTCAATCTGTCAAAGCGACTGAAATTATTGATATCAAGAGGAAAAAATATAACTGCCAGTCATAAGATTACTTTTGAAAATGTTACTTGGGAATATTTCGTCTTTTATTTTTCCATTAAGAAAATAATGTTATGGGCTCCCTGTGGAGTCATGTAAGTGAAGATCTCCTTGTTCAAAGTCGTGCAGACTTGAACGTCCTAGAAAGAGCCTTCGAAGATGAAAGACCAGATACCATTTGCAGGAATCATCTCCCTTGTCCTTTTTCTTGTAGCAAACTTCAAGTTTTCCTTATGTTCGGAGTTTTACGACATTACCGCGAAGGATATCCATGGGAGAGACATCCGAATGGGCGATCATTTTCGCGACAAGGTACGCTTTAGTTATCCAAAAAATAATATATTTGATTGATATGTCTGTTCTTAGATGTGCTTTAATAATGTGAGAAGGTAGAGTATTGATAGCATGTTAGCATAGCAAGTTTTTTTTATCTCGTAAGACAAATATTTTGACATCGTCGAGGCACTGTCTGCGTGCAATTCAAATCCGTCCACGTTTAACTAGACTATTACTAGGATAACGGAATAAATTAAGATTGTGGATAAAATACGGCGACTTTGCAGGCGTTATTTAGCGGTATTTTAACTATAAAACCCACAATGAAAAGCTATTTCAATGTCACAGCACACAAAACCGTGCAGACAGAAGCCATTTCGGTGTTACTGATGCCGTACGAAAACCACTCGACTGTCTGCATGCCCCAATTCTAAATGTACTTAACAACGGACATTATCTGAAATCTATAACCAATAAACTCTTATACTGATCTATTTAGTAACTATATTCTACTGTATTTTCACTACGGAATTCTTAAATAGCTATAAATGTTAAATTAAATGGTCTTCAATTAGAGAATTTTATAGTAAAATTATTTTGAGAACGCCACGTTGGCAGAGTATTTATAAAAGGTCAAAGATGCATGTCACTATGGATATCAACTGGAGCCTCTTTTATTACTGAAATGCGTTGCTAATTCTTACCTCAGAAATTCTCCATATAAAAATGTTATCTCAGATTAAAAAAAAAACAACTTTACATTGTCCACGTGACATTAATTAGTAATGGTGAGTTGTTTGGAGTTCTACCTGTAACGGCAAAAGCGTTATTCGATGATATAAATAGATCTAGGGTTTTTTACAGTGCGAATCGAAAAACCGTGGGCACCTAGAAATATTCCAGGAATGTTCTATTGCTCTTTGGCCAATCAGAAATGACTCTCTAACCACAAGATGATGGAAAGATAAGAATAACGTTTCTGATTGGTTAAGAAACATTCTTGAAATATTTCTAGGTGCCCACGGTTTTTAGATTCGCACTGTAATACAACTAGGTAGGGTTGTCGCAGTGGGTGGTGGACCAAAAACCGGTCAAACATATAACAAAATATCGGTCAATTAAGGACCTTCAAATTTTATCGATACCATACCCTGAAACCGACAGCCTCTGGGCTGATCAAGGTCAGGGCACAGCTTACTCAAAGATCAAATTGGAATTTAGCATGTTAATAGCCAATGTGCACGAGCTCGAAATTCTAGCACAAAGCATGATGGGAAAGTGAGTTCTTACGCTTTTTTGGCTCCTCTAAAAATTCATCTGATAATTTTTCCTTCCACATTTTCTATGGAAATAAAAGCATTTCAACAGACGAAAATAACAGAGTGATTGTTTTACATTTTTAAACAACTCACTTTCCCAGAGTGCTTTGTGAGTTTTAATGCACATTGCCTATTATTAACAAACTCTGCTCACATTTGATGCCGTTCGCGAGTCCAGGAATCAAACCCGAAACCTCAGAGGTGACAGGCAAGTGCACTACCACTACGCCACCCTTTATTCTCCCTGATATAACGGGCACTTGTTTTTCAGTTTTCTGTGTATGTCCGTATTAAGGGGGATTGAAATGGCTTCCGGTACGCAACGTGCGCAATAATGGTGCGATAGTGGGACGGTATGTATCCAAGCAAATGATATTCTAATTCCTTTGACGTTGGTTTTTAGGTCGTTCTGATCGTTAACGTAGCCAGCGAGTGTGGCTTCACTGACGTTCACTACAAACAGCTCGTAGAACTCCAGTCCAGATTCCCAACCGAACATTTTGTCATTCTCGGCTTCCCCTGCAACCAGTTTGGCAACCAGGAGCCCAAACGCAACAGTGCCATACTGCGCTTTGTCGGGCAAAACTACCAAGTCAACTTCCCAATGTTTTCCAAGATCAAAGTCATCGGAGAAAACGCCCATCCCTTGTACAGGTTTCTGGAGAGCGAAACGTACAAAAGCCCTACCTGGAACTTCAATAAGTATTTGATTGATCGAGAGGGGAAGGTGGTCAAGTACTGGGATCACTCGATCCCACCAATCGACTGCTTGAAGAGGATTCAGAAGGTCATCAATCTTGCTGTTTACAACTCAAAAACATTAAGAGTGGATGCTGGTGAATTATAATTCGAGCATTCATTTATATCATCATATCTTTTATATCTATCCAATCTAGACGCATGAATGCGTTTACTCAGACTTCCTGTGACAAAATTTGAGACATAGATCAGTTTTCCCTAGTCCAGAACTGGACCCATTTTCTCACTAACTCATCGTTTTTAGCGCGAAAACAAGAGGAAAACAGCGCGCGCGCATCAATAAAGGTGGGTCCAGCTCTGGACTAAGTTTCCCCCACCTCTGAAAGACGATATAAGACGCAAAGGATATATATCTCTCACAGGAAGTCCGAGTAATATTGATGTTAGGCTAATATTTTGTATAATTAAAGGATTTTATTTTCTTTGTTTGATCAGTTTACTTATATTCATTTTTCAGTTCAGTTCATATTCATTTTCTTTATCATTTATAATTACAGCATTTACAACGACTAAACATTTGTACAAAGCATCTTCTGAGCTAACTCCACTATTAGACTATGTTAGACCCCTTTCACTTGACGAGGCAGCTCAATTTGGAGTACAAAACAAAAGAAACCTATTGTTTTGTCCTCCAAATTGAGCTGCATTCCGATGTGCTGCAAGGGGTCTATATATTTTTTCACGTACATCGAAGTCTATTTTTTGCTATGACGTTATTTCATGTTTGCGTAAAATCTTGGCCTCTGGCGACAAGTGTTGGCGCTTTTGCTTGCATCTTATTAAAACCATGATTCGAGAAGTGCTCTTTACGAAGAAACATTTAATCATATTCGAACTATCTAAATATTTTTTTCTGTGACTTGTTACCTTTTTTCCCATATCTGCCCTCCCATAAAAAATATACGGTACCTAAGTGACGGGCTGTTTCCTAATATAATGAATGACCTTTATCTAGTAAGGATATGCGCTTGTCGTTGCTCCACCATTAGCAATAGCATCAGCACGATCGTGGATCTAAAGAAATCAAACAAAGAGAAATCAAAGGAATGCAGACCATGGAAGGTCAGGAATACTGACTATAGAACTGCTAAGTTTTGACGTATTTTCGAGTCAAACTGATCGCAAAAATCGCTAAAATAAAGCAGAAAAAGTTTCCAATTATTTCACTCCCACCCGAAACAATTTGAACTTTGGACAACAAATCCTGCCATGAAGAAAAAGTAAGAAATGTTTTATACAGCTGCTTCGTGTTTTTTGACCCTGAAGTTGTTATTCCATGCGATTGGCGTCACACTTGAAAAGCTCTCAGTATAGAAAATAACAGGGGCATATTCTAGGGGTCCTAGGAAGCCTGTGACTTCTCGTTGGCACTATTTAGGTGTAACGTAAATGGGTTTTGGGGAGGGGAGCGGAGGGAGGGAGGAAGGGAGAGAGGGAGGGAAGGAATGAAAATTTGATGATTTTAGTGGGGAATGACCACTCCCTGCCTAATGGGAAACAAAAATGTGTTACGTTTCTCACCTCGGTAAAAAGTACATCGTCAAAAAGAGCGTGTATCAAGAATCTTCGTATGAACAGTCGAAATTGGTAGACGCTCATCAAGTCTACTACTTCACAGAACATGCACAAATCTTGGAAGATGTGAGGAAAACGACTTTTGAACCTAAAATACGAGGGGAAATTCGGTAAGATATTCAAAGTTAAAACGGTAATGATGATGATGATAATCATGGAAATAACGAAGTGATGATGGCGGTGATGATGACGATAATGATAAACAATGATAATGATGGTGATTATGATGATGATGATGATGACGGTGATGATGACGATAATGATAAACAATGATGATGATGATGATGGCGGGGATGATGATGGTGATTATGATGATGATGATGATATGATGGTGATTATGATGATGGCGGTGATGACGATAATGATACCCAATGATGATGATGATGACGGTGATGATGATGGTGATTATAATGACGGCGATTATGATGATGGCGGTGATGATGACGATGATGATACTCAATGATGATGATGATAATGATGCCCAGTGATGATAATTATGATGATGCCCAATGACAGTCATGGAGATCAATTGACCATAATGATGATGATAATTTCTGGCGATAAACTTACTGTAAGAGTCCCTCCTGGTGAGATTTCGATCCAACAGCGCTACTCAACTTCACGACAAGCCTCAGTACCTCCTTTCGTATTAGCACTCTTCCTCTAGGCGATGACTCGTCCAAATTCTTCGGCCCAGCTTCTTCCTCGTTCTCTAGTCCTGAGTAAGTCACACTGCTGGCAAAACTAGTCGACGCACTTTCCCCGGACAAGTCTTCGTCCGCCTCGCTTCTGTAAGAGATTTTGTCTGGATCAGTCATTGAATCCATAGATTTTCTTCTCTCGCTCATTGACTTGGTGCGCTTTGAATACATGCACCCAAGACACCGCGAAGGCTCGTGTTCGTCGGAGATTCCGTCTGGTTCTTCAGGGTTGTTAACGTCTCCTATTGTTGTGGGATCCGAGATGAAATGGTCAGCCCAGGATCCTTGGTAGTCGTACTGCTCAACCTAAACACAAAATAAAAAACAATTGATATTTACATCAGTTCTAATACTTTGGTGTAAAGTGCGCATGCTCGAAGTTACGCACAGCAGCTGCACGCCTGCGATCCGACAGTGACGCCTCCTAATGGACTGAACCAATAGATTCTGTATCTATGAAAAATCGCGCAATTACACAGCAAAGACCCAGTAAAGAATCTACCTTTGTAGCAAACAAAGCACGCAAATACAACGATTACAGAACGTTACGGTGCGGCACACTACGTCCGTACTTAAGATTTTTCGTTGCCATTTAAGCTCTGCTCTATAGCACTTGCCATCGTAGATATCATGTCCTAAACACTTGAAATTTGGTTTCTCTTTTAACATCTTCAAACAATAAGATTCTTTAATTGTCCCAGAAGAAAAAAAATTCTATTACCATTTCCTCCACATCTAACCTGCGAAGCGGCCCTCCGGTCTTATAAATTAGGGAGTTTGGGGAGGGAAACCCATGCTGGAGAGTCACTTCACAAGCTACTCCAAATCGAGTCGACTTACGAACTATTCCATGGGGTTTATTGAGCCAGTTTACATACCTGGAAGAATGAGCTGAGATTCAATGGGAGACACAAACCCAGAAACTCTCTCCCAACAGATGAACTAGCCATAGAGCTGGAGAGCTGCCTAAACTCATAGCTGTTTGTAGAGCTACTTAGAGTGTCTCGTGCGGTCAAGCTGGTTGAATCTGTTAAGGCGGGTCTGTAAAGGAGGTAAAGAAATCCCAAAATTACTACTGTGAGTCTAGATTTAAGCGCATCAATGAGCCAACATCAGTTTTAAGAGAAATATTGCTGTGAGCGCTGGAGAAAAGGATGAGAAAAACAGGAAATGAAAATATAGAGGAAGTAATGGGAAAAGTAGGACCATTATTCTTAACACTGTGACAGTCATTGTTGCTAATCTCGCATACACCCTCATCGGTATCGATAGAGTAGGGAGCTTTAGAATCGACAAGTCGAGTACAACTAAGAGATTTTGTCGCTAAAAATCTTCCACTACAAACTCGTCAGTTGACGTCCCCTGTTTGGCACAACACATCTCTAAAACAACAGTTGAACCAAAGCCAGGGCAACTACGAGTTTGCAGTAGCATACTTTAAAAGAAATAATCTCGTAGTCGTACCTAATGAACAGAATGGGGGAAAAACCATCGCGAGAAAACTATTTTTGAGACACTCTTAAAAAAATTGATCTTCCTGGGCGGATCCGGAAGGGTTTTGACAGGGCAACTGGTGAAAGGTCGTGAAGCCGGTCACTGTGTCATTTTATGCATGTTTTATGCCCTCTCATTCCTTCCCGTGGATCCCATTTCAATAGTTTATTTTCTTACCCTGTAGTAAACAGAGGACGGTTGTAACTGTTTGCAGTAGCCAGTGCTTCTTTATTCAAGCTGTATTGTCGTCGTAGTGTACTAAGAGCCACGTATCCAGAAGCATCCCGCATAGTCGTGTATTTTCCAACATCAGAAAGCGAGCGCGCATTTTTGTTTGAATCACCGGAGACGGTAACGTGTTCAGTATTCCCCAACAGGCTATTTTTATTAATGATTTTTTTGCGCTGATAGATGTCGGACCCATAGCCACTGCTTGTACTTCTAGAGCGCCCGAAAGATCTCTGCGAAATGTCTCCACTTTTTAGTCCCAGTCTCCGCGCAAGTTCTGCCTTCTCGCAAGAACTTGTGCGACTGCGCGTTTTGAAAGAACCGCTTTCCATTTCCGGTTCGCTGACTTGAGTGCCCACGAGAAGTCGGTCCCTTCTGAGATCACTTACTTGCGCACTGTCAAAACTCAGCGATCTGTCTTTCTCGATCCCTGTACGAAAAACGATAGTCTTGTCACTCAAGATCTTGACCTCAGCTAGACTGTTAGAGCTTGTACTACTCAGCGCATCTTCCATTCCTGTGGAGTGAACTGAATTTTGCATATCACTTGAAGCGCGCTTCGACGAAATGATCTTACTGAACTCTGTACTGCCGTGGAAACTCGAGCTCCTGTTCTCTGCTATGAGAGCAAGGGTTGGCGATTTGGTGCGTTTTTTCTCAGTCATACTGATGCTTCTCTGCCTGGTGAGGATCGCACGTCTTGGGTCGTAATCAGGTGTTAGTTTTCCGTCTTCATCAGTGTGTACAGAGTCGTTACTCATACGCGCAGTCAGCCTGAGTGGTGGTGGGTTGATTACCCGATGATCATCGATAATACCCCTCGATTTAAACCGGTTTTCGGCTTTGGGTGACTCGTCAAAGTATCCAATACTTCCGTAGCTGGGATCCATGGATGATGAATCCTGGTAATCGATACTGCTTTCGCTGATGCTACTGACGTTACTGTCTGTCCGTCCGTGGCCTGCGGGAACAGTCAGCTCGGAACAACTGCTGTCGTATCTGTTTCGAGTCTCGGTGTTGGTTGGGTCGTTTCCCTCCTTTGTTTCTCTGTTGTCGTTGCTCAGCGAGTCTTCACTTGTGGCGCTCTACAAAATAAGTTATTTGGTTAATGATTAGGAAATAGCAAATGGTAGGAAAGGAGAAAATAATAATAATTAAGAAATGAAAAGAAAGATAAGAGGGATGGGTAAGAAGAAATGAGACGGACGGACAGATTGACGGAAGGCAGGCCGGCAGGCTGGAAGAAGGAAGAAAGAGAGGGACGGAAGAAGGAAGTAAGGGAGGAAGAAGGGAGGAAGAAGGGAGGAAGAAGGGAGGAAGAAGGGAGGAAGAAGGGAGGGAGGGAGGGAGGGAGGTAAACAGTTTCCATAATAATACTCACCGAAGAATGAACATGCTTCATCATTATTCCCGACACTTGCCTCTGTATCTTCGGCATACCACTTTCACTAAACTCCACATTCAAATGCTCAGTGTGGTCCACATTAGAATAAGTCCTTCTCTTAGAATCCACTTCATTGCCAGCTTCATTCAACACCCCCGTGCTAGAGCTAAAGTTCCCCTCGCTAAGATTCCTCCTGTGCTTGGATTCTTTAGGTTTACTAAGTCCAGCATCCTGATACAGCTTTGCCATGATCCCACCAGGGACAAAATTTTCTTGATCGAGTAATGATTTCTGCGGCGCTCTTTCATTACCAATATAAACACCACTCGCATCGTCGTACAGCCCGCTTTCGCGGGTCGCAATTTTTCGACGCCGCTCGGCGTCTGCATACCAACGTGCGAGTATTCCACCAGGCTCTGACTTCTCTTCCTTGCCTGCTTTCTTACTCGTAGTCTTGTCCTCACCGATGTATATACCACTGAGTTCATCGTAGGATGAATCAGTGGTTTTCTTCGGCTCCTCGCCAAGATAAATACCGTTGTCACTGCCTTCGGTGATCTTACCAAGTTGGAAGGTGGAGTACGTAGGGGAGGGTGTAGGGCTGGCCAGTACCATAGCAGGGATCTCTAGATCTTTGGATTCCACTACAGGCCATTCTTCGTTCCCTATGTGACGAATACTGACCCATTCGAGGTCATTCAGGATCTCGACACCTTGTCGGGTCTTGGCAGCCAGACCAAGAACATAGTAACATGTTCTAGAGAGGGAAAACGAATAACTCACGTTAGTCAAAACTTGGCATAATGTTTTCTCATTTCAGACCACGTGACATTCGCTTGAGAATAAGATTCTTTGTTTGAGTTGTGTGACCTTATCATCACGGGACGCGTCCAAGCACTCTGATTTGATAGGTATGCACTGATACCGCGCGCAATAGACCCCTTGCAAGTGACGTCAAAGCAGCTCAATTTGGAGGACAAAACAAAAGAATTGCAATGTCCTGAGAATTGGAACCTATTGTTGGAGTATATAGTTCACTCAGTGACTAATGATCTGCTTACTCACCCCCTGATAGCAAGATCATCGCATTCCTCTGCCATTCGCACAATGTCAGGAATAACATCTTCTTCCATCAGTAACGTGATTCCCCAGTTTGAAGATCCACAGTGGCCCTGGTAACAAACAAATGGCACATAAAATTCTTAGAGCTATACCTTCAAACCGTTTAAATTTTATCAAATCCTAAAAAACCTCTGGGCTGATCTAAGTCAGGACGCGGCTTACGTACTCCACAGATTGCATTGGAATTGAGCGCGTTGGGTTTTGTGGAGGGAGCAATACCGGAGAATCCTGAGAAAAATTCTTGAATCAAAAGAGACCCATCTCATTTGATTCAGAGTCCAGGAATCGACCAGGAGACCCCAGTAGTGAGTGGCAAAACTCTGCTACTACGGTAACCTATACTAAACTACCAAAACAAACGTAACTGCCTGTTTGTATTCGCATCTTATAAACTTAATTAAGAAGGCTGCAAAAAGTGCCTTACCAGAGCCCACAAAGCTGCCTTGATCTGGATGATGTTCTCACGGGAGTCTGGTTCCAAGTCCCTGATAATCCTTACACACTCCTCGATATCATTCTAGAATAACAACAAGATCAAGAACAAACAACATCAATAATAAAGGGTAGACCAGATATTCTGAACTTGCTGCTTATGCAGTCAATAGACCACGTGTCATTCACTTGAGAATAAGATTCTTTGTATGAGTTGTATCCATATTCATGTGTTCATCTGAAAACAATACCAATTGCTGTAAATTGTGCAGCTCGTGACTCGATAGTTATTTATTCTTAATCAATTAATTAATCTTTTACTATTTTTATTGATATATATATATATTCTATTAGATATTCTTAACCTAGCTTAATTTAATATTAGATATATAGAGATTACTTCATGGAAAGTGCGCGCGTACGGTTTTTATTCACGAGTTGTGAAGTATCATAAAACGAACAAGCGAGTCTTCGAGCGCGTGAGTTTTATGATACGAAACAACGAGTGAATAAAAACTGTACAAAGCACTTTCCATGGTGTTTTCTTTTTATTATATTCATACCGAGATTTTCAATTTGGTTTGAATTAGAGACTATTTTAGTTTACAAAGTTTGTAAACAAAGCTCAGTTTGCAAACTAAAAATTGTATTGCAATAATTCTTTATTTTACAACGCTGTTTTACAAGCATAATAAAAACTTATTCTTATTAACTTCTAATTCGGTTTCTAAGTTTAATCTTTTCTACTTCTAGGCTTTTAGTTTACACCATAAATGATTGCGAAAGCTTACCGAAGTTTCTGTTGCCTTCTTACACGACAAAGCTGCCTTTCAATTCCTCGTTGTTGTTTAATACATTTTTAAGAACTTTTCCACGAGATTTACATCTCGGTCAGCTTTTCCTCTGCTCTACTATTGGTATTTCATCGATTTTCTCTTTGGTTTCGTCGTCTAAGTTATATTTTCATCCATGTTTTGAACTCAAACTTTCTAGTTTAGGTCTCACCGAATTGAAGTCGTCTTCTTACAAAAGCAACTGAAGCTGACTTTCTTGTTGTTGTTTAAGTTTTCAGTACTTTTAAAGAACTTTTACAATAGATTTACATCTCAGGCAGCTTTTTCTCCGCTTTACTATAGGTAATCCATCGATTTTCTCTTTGGTTTGTCGTCTAAAATATAGTTTCATTCATGTTTTGAAATAAAAACTTTCTAGTTTAGTCGAAAGTCTCACACGAAAGAGCAGTGGAGCCCGTTGCTGCCGGCTTCTGATTGGACGTATCGTTTTTCTCACGCGTGAAGAAAAGCCGTACGTGGCTTCCTATTGGACGTATCGTTTTTCTCACACGTGAAAAAGCGATACGCGCATTGTGATTGGTTGGGAAAAGTGAACGAAGTTATTATTATTATTATTATTATTATTATGTACAACCATTAAACAAAGAAATGATACTCAAGGGAAAGACACGTGGTCTGAAATGGAAAAACATTACACAAAGACGAAAAAAATCTATACTTGGATATGTTTTATCCCACACCATTCAAAATACAACCAATCAGAGTGCAGGAAAGCCGTTGTATATTCATTGGTATTGCACTGTTCCTCCCCATCAGGTGTTGCGGCCTATAGGTGGATTATAAATGGTGCGGGATAAGAGTAAAACTCAACCACCATTACCGTTTTCTGCAAAACTTTAAATCCATTTTTCTTCTGAACCAATTCTCCGTAGAGATGAGGTGGTAGAAACACATCTCTGACCATCTGTCTGTTAAACAACCGTAGCAATGTTTTAGTATTTAGACCTTTTTTTGGCGAGGAATGCAAATATGCATTTCTAGAGGTTAGGTACTTCATAGAAAAAAATTACCATTTTGCCAACAAAAAACTTCTTGTTTTACGAGGGCAGTACTAACAGCTAATGGCTAACAAACCTGTAGTCCCCGTTCCATGATCAATTACAATTTAAAAGTTGATTATTGTGAGGGAGGAAAACCAGAGAACCCGAAGTAAAAACCTATTTACAGCCTCTTTGGCCTGACCCAGCCTTAACAGCAGAAGAAACTGTAAGGAAAGGGCGTGCAATCATATTAGGGTGTACCTACCTTTTGTTTGATCGACGAACATAACCTTCATCGTTGACTGGCTTGGTGTATGTGGTCAGGGACTCTGCTAACATCTCATCTACCCAACGAACGTACTCCAATCTGTAATGCTGAAATAATAGGATATCAAAAGGTGATAGATAGATAGGCGATGATAACAGTTTCAGACACTCTTACAGCTACAATATCAACGCACAAAAAATTTCCATATCACAAACCTGTCGCCATTTTTCCAGCAATGCTTGAAGGTAACCCAAAGACGTAAGATAACTAAAGCCGCGCTCTACTGACACAAATCTATGAATGGAGAAAAAAAGTCGGTCCATTTATCCATCTACTTCTTTTTCCCTTCCTCGCTTTTCTCCCCCAGCGTATTCTTCCTGCTTCACCCTTTGTTTTCCTCTTCCCTCCCTTTCACTCTTTCCTTTCTTTCGTTCCTCTATCTCCTCCTTTTGATCTTCCTCCTTTCCCTTCTCTTCCTTCCATTTTTCTTTTCTCACTACTCTCCTTCCCTCTCTTTATTTCTCTCTTCCTTTTTTCCTTATCCTTTTCTCACTTCTACCATTCCCTTCCCTTCCCTTCCCAATTCCATTCCTCTCATAGCAAAGCGAATGGTAACGTGTATCATTACCTTGTAAGAAGGCGTATTCCCTTATCACCCAGATGTAAGAGTACAGGACGAAGTTGCACAAGATACTGAAGATTAGCCTTTGAATACAAAATAAAAATTCTGTAAACCTGTTAACCATTACTAACAATATAACCTACAATATAGCCTGAATAACTAGAAATAAAAAGCCAAAGTTACGGACACATGGTGCAAGATTGCGTGCAATGTTGCTGGCAATCAATGTTGCGAGCCATGTCACAGGACGCAATTCGTTGCAAGCAATGTTTCAGAAGTAGAAAACGATCCTGTTTCAGCAACACTGCCCTCAATATTGCGCGCAATGTTGCACAGTGTGTCTGCGCCTTAAGAGTAACTCGAACATGTAGTGTGGAAGATGATGATCAGACAGATTGATGAAATTCATAAAAATAATAATATCGTAAAAATAAAAGAGAGGACAGATAGTTTATTTTCTAGTTGATACCTCGTCTTCACAAGCCTCATCCAGCACATCGGCAGCCTCACTTGCTACACGAGGATCTGTATCGTACAGCTACAAAAATGACACAAGAAAAAACACATCGTGGCTTATTGTTGGCAATCTTTTGACAAGAATATAACAGGGAACCTTTCACTTTGAAAACTTACTTGAGTGACAAGGAATTCCATCCCCCAGTTATTGAAGAAAGCAATTTTAGACCTCAATAACACTCGCATATGGCTGGTGGCATATAACCTTGAGTGCTGTAAACAAAGAATAGAATTAACAGATAAAATAAGGAAGCAAAACAATCTTACTTAGAGAGACCTGTGCAAATAAATAACTTTCTACTGCATTTCTCGATATTCTGCAAACTTGGTACTTGAAGTTGCCCATTGGAATTAGGTTTTTCACTGCCACCAGTCAAAAATATAAAATATACCTACTGATAAGTTTTGATTGACAGCAGTGAAAAACCAATTTCACAACAAGCCATTGAAATGTTTGAGTTTGAGAATATTGAGAATTTTTTTCACTACTGCCAATCTAAAATATAAAAGTTGCTTCAGAACTGATTATTTTTGATTGACAGGAGCCAAAATTTTAACTTCGGTGTCCGGGTAATTATGAAAACTACAGTAGAAAGAGTCTTACAAAATTTGAAGCGGTGAGTATCTTAGAAAGAATGATCCTGGAGATTCCACTCTCCCTGTAGTCCAGGCTTGATACGATTAGCTTGAGGAGATTCTCGTTGGATGTGGAAGAAATGTCAAGAAGACTGAAATGGGAATGAATGAAAATTTTAAATAAAATAAACAAATGGATGGATGGATGGATGGATGGATGGATGGATGGATGGATGGATGGATGGATGGATGGATGGATGGATGGATGGATGGATGGATGGATGGATGGATGGATGGATGGATGGATGGATGGATGGATGGATGGATGGATGGATGGATGGATGGATGGATGGATGGATGGATGGATGGATGGATGGATGGATGGATGGATGGATGGATGGATGGATGGATGGATGGATGGATGGATGGATGGATGGATGGATGGATGGATGGATGGATGGATGGATGGATGGATGGATGGATGGATGGATGGATGGATGGATGGATGGATGGATGGATGGATGGATGGATGGATGGATGGTTGGTTGGTTGGTTGGTTGGTTGGTTGGAGTGGATGGATGGCATGGATGGACGGACGGATGTATGTATGTATGTATTGATGGATGTTGTTGGATGGATGGATGGATGGATGGATGGATAGATGAATAGATGAATAGATATTTTTGGAAGGATGGGATGGATAGATGGATGAATGGGATGAATGCCTGCATGAAATGAATAGATTGATGGATGGTTGGTTGGATGGGATGGATAGATAGATGGATGGATGAATGAATGGGATGGAGGGAGGGACAAAATCTATTGTATAAGCAAGAATTCTTACTATTGAAAGATTCCTGTCTTTTCCAACAGCTTAGAGCCCACCTTTGAGCTTGACAGTTTACCCAGAAACAAGAAATAATCTCTGCTCAAATAGTTATAAAGGTTGTTGTCACTGAATATAACATTTGATATGTGCGATAAAACCTGCAAAATAATATAGGCACAGTATTTTTATTATTAGCACTTAACATCATCATCATCTGTCATCAACCATCATCGTGATCATCAATGTTTAACATCATCAATTATTGCTGATAAAATTGTAATTATCAGTACAATCAAGAATCAGTGCATCAAGCATCATCTTCATCATAAGAGCAACATCAGAAATCACCATCACTATTATTATCATCATTGCATCATCATATCATCATCAGCATTTCAAGTCAACTTACAAACCAGCTATATTTATAGATTCACCTTAACTTCAAGAAACAATTCTACATTTCAATATACTTTGTCATATATTACCTGTTGTAGAGATTCTGCAATTTCCTGCACTAGTTCCTGGAGTATATTAGACCCAACAAGCTGAAAGACAACCATCCATCAAATCATCCACACGGAACTAAGTCGTAAACTCTACTGTAGGTAGTTAACAAACATAAGCATTGGAAGACCCAGGGAACCAAGGGAACCGCCTCACACCTCTGGGGTCTTGGGTTTGATTCCTTGACCGGCCATCACATATGGGTAGAGTAATACGTTTGTTGGTTCTCTCTTTATTTGAGAGTTTTTCTCTGGGTTCTCCAGTTTTCCCCCTCCACAACAACCTAACAATCTAAATTCCAATTCAATCTGTGAATTAGCTGTGCCCTGACTTGAATCAACCCAAAGATAAAATTTGAGGGTATCACATCTGCCCTTCATTCTTTTTCACCCTGTTAAGTGATCTTCTTGAAATGGTGATATTCCAGGAGTTTCATATTTTTACCATGACATCCTCTGGGTCCAGTAGAAAGTCAATCAGCAGAAGCCCCACACGAGAGAACATTTTGGCTTGGTGGTCTGATAACTTAACCATACAGAACTGCTGCCCATTAGGCTTGTAGAAGTTCAGAAGACTTCGTATGAACTTTTGATTGGATGTTTCTTCTAATCTTTTTAGTGACATGAAAGGAGACTAGAGAAAATTGAACTGATTTTACCAAAAAGTATCACCATAATTAATCATCAACAACATCATCACCACCACCACCACCATCATTATCAATAACAATAATAACACCAATGATCATCATCATCACCACTATTGTCATGCATCATTAACATTATCATAATTGTTGTCATCATCACTACTACCACCATCATCATGCTTCATTATTATCAATTGCAATAGCAGCAACACCATTGATCGTCATCAACAACTTCATCAACATCATTCCCATGCAGCATCATCAACCAGACAAACCTGTAGTGATGCTTCTATCAGATCCCAGTCCCAGTTCCTAAAGTCCTTCTCCATTGTGACCTGAAGAAACCAAATTAATTATTGAATATTCAACACCAGCTGTACAGTAAATACTGACTACTGCCATTTTAAAAGCGTACATCTACTATCTTCATGAAGGTACTGACCTGAGAATCTCTGATTGCCACAAGATATGGTTCCTCTAAATCTTGCTACAAAAAAAAACATGAAATATAAACACAGTTAGTCAGAGAAATTACTGTTCAATATCACATGGACTCTGCAGTTGTGAGTTGCCCATTAGATTTTTTTTCACTGCTGCAAGTCAAAAATATAAAAGGTACCAACTGGTTATTTTTGATTGATGGAAGCCAAAACATCATTTGTATGTAGAGATTTGAACTTTGGTGTTTGCATAACTAAGAAAATCGTAGTAATACTGAAAGGTTAAAGGGTAATTAATTAAAAGGAAAAGAAAATGGAGGACTGGTGTTACCTTGTTGATGCACTGTAATAACCTATCTTTTTGTAACTTGTCTAGTTTTATCTTGGGTTCTAGGGCACGAGTCTAAAAAGGAATGTGAAAAACTTACTAGATATTTATTCACCATCAAAGGTAAATGTAATTTATTTTAATTCAATCATGCAGGGAGTGCTTGCCCAATTCTCCTTAGCCAGGGGCTGGTGTATTTTAAAAGTGCTCAAAGGTGCACCCTTTAGCCCCTCAAACTATCAGGGCTCCTTATTATGGGTATTTAAAGCTAAAGCTGTACACAGAACAGAGAGAAGTCGAAACAGATACATGTGAATATCTTGAGGATCGAACTGTGGACCCCTAGCTCTGAAGGCTGTGCACTAACCAAGCTACTCTGAGCTACTGTACTCCAGAACAGTAATCTCACAGTGGGAATGGTTAAACAGAATGATGTCTTTATTTTTTTTATAAACTGGGAAATAACTGTACTATACCTGCATGACAATCTGGTCAAGATACAAACTACAGGGTACTGGTCCCCTTTTCTTCATTTGATGCAGGCGATCTAAACAATTGACAGCGGCACTTGCACGACTGAAGATAATACAAGAAACACAAGGTGAATATCAGGATATATACACACAACTACTGGCAAGCTCTCCTTGGGTATCTTCCTGCGTCCAAATTCCCACAGCCAAAGATAGTGGGGAAAAACTGATAACCACATTCCTTTGCTTTTGTGAGCCATGTTATACATGTTTGTCATGGCTCTTTGGAATGTACATGTATGTAACCAAACTTATTGTTGGTTGGCTAATTTTGCCCTGTTTTGACAGGCCATAATTTTTTCTCGTGGGATAGTCTCAAATGTGCCATAGAAATGCGATGTTAGGAAGTTAGAAACATAACTTTTTCAAGTTACTCAAACAAAATAGAAAATTGGCTGTAATTACCCTCTCTCTGCTGCAGAAACTTCAAATGATGTAGCTGTGTTAACAAGGGTGGGTAAACAATGGGAATGACTGCTGCATTCTGGGGGAAGTAGAGTGTTGGCCTAAAATTCAATAAATGAATAAATACACAAAAATAAGGTTTTCTGATGACACTGTATCTTTTGTACTTTTCACTGCTACTGCTGCTGTGGCATGTAGGGCCGACACTATGGACTTTGTCCTTTGTGTTGGTTTCCCTAGCAATATTTACTCTGGAGGGGTTGCTGGCCCCACGCAGATTACCAGAGCCCTGTTAGCCAGCATTACCTGTTACCACCTCCCACGACGAGGACGTAGGATTGGACTTTGGGAGGGATGTTGATGCTGTAGTACTGTACAATTGATTCAGAAGTGCTGTACTGTAAACTAGTATATTAAGTGACTGCAAAAGTTTCTTACCAAATGCAAGAGTTCTCCAAGTAATATTGTTGCTCTAACTGAGATGAAGCAGTCTGATGATGTGATCACCTCTACCAGGCTCTGTTCAAAAGGAATGTAACATGATAGTTTTCTAACTTAGAAAAAGAGATGGTTGATTTAGATAATTTTTATGGGTTGCATGGGTGGTGCAGTGGTTTGGGTTTGGTGCTGTGGTCCCGGTTTTAGCCCTGGCTTGGACTGGTTCATATACTGTACATGTGAGTTGAGTTTGTTGGATGTTTTGTTCTCTCCCTTGCCACAAGGGTTTTTCTCCAGGTTCTCCAGTTTTCCTCTCTCCATAAAAATCAACATGTGAGTTACATGTTGTATGTTGTAAACATAGAATGTAGTGGTAGTGCATGGTACTTACCTCTAAGAGTCCAGCATTCATGAAGGCTGATAATACAAGAGCTGTGTAGTTGTTTACAAGATTTGTCCTAAAGTGGAAAATTACTTGCATTACAAAAAAAAACAATCAATGATAATTACTTGATAATATCTACAGCATGTCTGGGGTCACCATCTTGTTGTGGTGGTGCAGCTTGTGTGTTCTAATGACCCCTAGAGCTATGTTGGCCAGAGCTTTAGGCTCCTGGCAGGGACACCCATGCCGAACAGGTTGAAGGGTAGGAACCAGACAAAAAGTGATCCCCTGGTCCTCCAGGTTGGGGGTTGGGCTGAGGGCTGATAACCCTCTCCTGTAAAAAAATGCCTATTAAAGAAACAAGAAGCAGAGGAAATATGGAGGCCTTATGTGCCACAAGGCAGGCCTAGGGAAGAGACAGGTAACAGGTACAGGTACAGTATGTACCAACCTTGCTGTTGCTCTCGTAGCTCTTGGAAGCAGTTCTAGTCCTTCCTGTGCAACAAACCCTTCAGAGAGTTTCCAAGATTCCTTCATTTGTGATGGGTCTAGAATAACACAAAATGACATGTTTAGACCTCAACATTTTCAGTGTACAGCAATTCTCATAAACTCATTATCCCAAAGGCAGGGCTCAAAATAACGGCCGGACAACGGTCAATGTTGAGCCAAATTTGGTACTTGACCGGTCAAATATGGTTTTGAACAGACATGTTGACCAGTCATTTGAAAAAAAAAAATTTAATACCGTACGCCAAACATCTTAACCGGCATATGACTGGCCGTTGTTTTGAGCCCTGCAAGGTAAGGTACAGTAAATGTTAAACTGCAAGCTGTGTCACTCACCAACACTCAGTAAAGCGACATTGAAGTCATCCGTCCATTCTGGTTCTTTGATTCTAAAGATCTGTGATATAATATCCATGATTCCTTTCTGGAAAAAAGAGGAGGGAAAATGAAATAACCTTTTAAGTCGTATAGCTTTAATTTGTTGATATCGCCGTGCAGTAGCTTTTGCTGCAATTACTATCTGAGCCAGTAATTGAAAACTTGTGATTCAGCTGCAGAACATTCTGCACGAGACAGAAAACGACATCAAGTGAAACACAGCAATAAACCTTTTTATCTCGGGCCTAATGTTTTCCCATTTCGGACCATGTGTCATTCCCTTAAGAATCTTGATTCTTTGCTTGAGTTGTATTCATATTTATGTTGTGTATTCTCATGCCGAACCATTAAACAAAGAAATGATACTCTAGGGAATGTCACATTGTCTGAAATTATGGGATAACATTACGCCCCGGCTGAAAAGCTCTCTATTAGATATTCTGAATCAGATCTCCAAAAACCAAGGAAAAAAAGTTTCTTACCCGAACTTCAGAATTTTGAAGGCAAAATACTCCCAACATGGACTGCAAACCTTTGCCATCTGGTTTACAGAAACTAATAATCCCTATCACAGAAACAAAATAGGGATTAAAAATTGAGAAAAAAAAAAAAAGAGATTGGACAAGAAGAAACAAACAAACTTAAAATTGGTTATTCTGGGTTTGATAAAATTGAATCAATTTTTTTTACCTGACCAAGTTCTGAAAACAGTTATCAGAGCCATCTTACTGGCCAACAGACGACCATCTTTGTCCTCCCTAAAAAATTGAATATATAATGAGATATGGAGTAGCCAAGTATGGCTGCTATCCATAAAAGTGGACAGCAGTATATCCTTGTGTACCAACTGCAGGCCCCGCACACTACATCAAGCTTGAAGGTGGATGGGTGGGTGGGTGACACACAATCTTGAAACACATAGGAAAGGACAGGCAGTAATTTATGTATCGAAAGGAATCATGGGATATCCATTGTAATGTTAATTTCATGTGTTATTTCCAACACTCAGAATAATAGGGTTTTTGCATGATCACTGGTGTATTCATACTTTAACTGTGATTCTGGGGTGTCTGCACTGTGTCTGTAATGAAGATCTGTAAATGGTGCTAAAATGGCCTGAAAATAAACGAGAAAAAAATAAGATGAAAAGTGGTAAAGAATTTGAATATGACAGACTTTACAAGTACAATCATGACCACAAACCTCAAGTCCAACATCAATTCGCACAAAGGGTCTGGATTTTGCATTATTCACTAAATATAACAAGGTAACCATTAATGACTCATTCAGCCTCGGCATCTGACAATCCAGTACATTCCTTGCAATAGCTTGGACGCCACCAGCAAATGATACTAAGGGTGTGTTTTTGAGAGCTGTAAAGAAAAACAGGCTGTTTACATGAGGTATTCTGAGGAACAGTTGCCTGAAATTCAGCTTTATCGTAATATTAAAGATCGTCGTCATCATCATCATGATCACCATTGTCAACGTCAACATCAACCTGTCTTGACCATCACACTCATCTTTTCATGGTCATCGCAGCTACCACCAAAACCACCATCATTATCTCGTCATCATTACTGTACCATCATCATCATCATCACTATCATCATCATCTTTTCATGATTAAAGCTACCACTAAAACCACACCATCATATTTGTCATCATCATCGTCATCATCATCGTCATCATTGTCGTCGTCATCATCATTGTCGTCATCATCATCATCATCCCCATCATCATTGTCATCATCATTGTCATCATCATCATCGTCGTCGTCGTCATCGTTGTCGTCGTTGTCATCATCATCATCATGCATCATCATCATCATCATCTCTAACAACATTAATTAGAAATACTATCTTCATCTAATCACTTGTATGTGACAATACCTAATTCACATAAAGTAGCCAAACAAGCTCTTTTAAGCCTATCTGCTTCTTCTGTGTCATCTGCACCTGTGGATACCAAAGTTGCTGCCAGTGACATCGGGCAGGACTTTGGACATATGGCTACAACCTGTGAGGTAACAATATAAAATCATTTTTTTAATAATTATGTGACCAACTCATACCAAGATGCTTGGGTTTCTATGCCAGACTTAATGAGATAGATTACCTTGCGAATGAACCTTAGGGCTTGGACACGCTCTACTTCATAAGCTTGGTTGTTGTCCATAGACCTTAAAAGATAAAATTCAGCTACAGTAGTTGTACATCATAATTTAATCAATCATAATCGATAAGGCCTGGCCAATACTTGACATTATAGAGCTTAAGCATCAACAACAAAACACAATAACCACAATTAATTGCAAGTCAGATTGTTACAGGATTGTTAAGGCTAATTTACATGGTACAACTTTTGCTTGCAACTGTCACATGCAATCTGCTTATGCTACCTACGCAACATGAATTGCTTGTGTAAATCAACCCTACAACTTGCTTACAACTGTTGTGTATGATGAGAAATAAGTTGTAGCAAATTGTAGGGCTGATTTATAGAAAGCAATTTGTGTTGTAAGCGTAGTGCAATCAGATTGCATATGACAGTTGTAAGCAAAAGTTGTACTGTGTAAATTGGCCTTTATAAGATGTGCTTGCTTACCTAACAACAAACAGATCTATTCTGAGTTTCAACATGGTTAAAAACTTTGATTCATCACTAAACAGATGACGCAGTGCCCTCAAACCAGCAGCCCTCACTTCTTTAGCACTCATTGTTAATGGCACTTTTAAGCTAAAAAAAATAAAGCAAAGAACAAATCCTAGTTATACAATTATTTTGAGTAGAATAACATGGAATAAACCCCTTACATTTTTCGTCAAAGTAGTTCAATTTATCTGGAGGACAAAACAAAAGGATATCAATCTCCTGAGAATTGAGACTTTAGCGGTCTATATCCTGTGATTCAATCCTCAAGAGAAGGCAGTTCTTTTGTTTTGACCTTCAGGATGGGAATTAGTGCAAGGGGCCTATAGTTGGTATATAGATGTTTACTTGTAGAAAGAAGAGATCTATACACATTTAGACATTCTTACCAAACAATAATGTCTTCGTAGGAAAATCCAAGATTGGCTTTTTCATCAACATGTTGGATCAGCTGCAAATGACATTAAAATATATCAGAAACACTAATATTAAACATACAGCTATTTCAAGAAAAGCTGGTAAAGGTTGTATTACATGTTGCAGGTTGCATATCATGTTGCAAATAATTTAAAATTTATTTAACTTTACCACTCCGAGGTGGATTGAAAACCTTACAGGTCTAGGACCCAATTACATGTACAAGAAAACTGATAGATTAAATTAGAATTTGGAAGTTTATTTTTGTGGATTAGGAGGAAAACTGGATAACCCAGAGAAAAAACCCTCATGGCAAGGGAGAGAACAACACATCAAACAAACTCAACTCACATACGTTCAACAACAACAACAACAATTTATTTGCACTCTAAACAAAATGAAAATTACATTGAATAATATATAAAAATTGCAAAGAAAAAGAGTCGAAGCTGGGGTTAAAACCCAGAGCAGAGGGTGCGAGGCGAGTGGTAAACCACTATGCCACCCAGGGTTCAAGATAATGGGACTTCACAAAACACTTTAACATTGAACCTACGAAGTAGCAAAAGAAATGTACCCACATCTTACCTTAGTAAAGTTATTAACACATCCCATTCTCTTAGTGGTGGACATCTCTTTTTTACTTGTAATCTGTTGCAGTACCTCACGCATGTTCTCAGCTGGGTCTGTCAAATAAAATTAACAAAATATAAAAAATATGAATATCGTAGGATAGGTATTTTTTTACATAATTGCTTGAATAGGGAAGTATAAGCAACTATTCGACAAGCCACTCTATGCTTTATAAATATTTCCGGTTTCATATTTCCACATTTGCCCCCTCAGCATCTCAAAATGTCTTATATAAAACAATAGAATTCAAGATGGTCATCATATCAGTTAAAAGGTCTATTGTTTTAACATTCAAATTATTTTTTGTGTTTTTGCTGTTTTTGCTGTCTATCAAACATGCCAAGTCATTTTCTGACAGCTCAGGGCAGCGAGCCATGTTGACAAATGCAACCTTACTGCGCATCAGCAGACTGTTATTTGCAGTAAAATGGCCTCACACCATAATTGACATGAGCAGGCCATTATTTGTGGGATGTTATTTGCAGTTCTCTTGGCCAATCAAAATGACAGAAAAAATTATTTGAATGATAAAGGTTTTTATTTCTGTTATCTTTAAAAAAACACCAATGTTCCCTCAATCCCCCCACTCCCAGCCCCCTCCCCCTGATAAGAAATTAAAATGATCAGCCACTTTAGAAATTTAATTTACCACACTATAAAAGGCATAATCTCAAACTTTCAGGCATATATTTAAAAGAATATATAAATTCCCTTAAACCTTTTTTTGGAAAACCAAGATCTAAAAAATATTTGTAAATTTATCAATCGAGAGAAACGATTTTGTAGGCATTCATGTCTAGGATGCCAATATTTAAGTTAGTTAACGCTGTAAATGCAATCAAAATCGAGAGAATAGCTTCATAGCAAAGAATGAATATAAAACATTATCAATTTGATATATATTTTGTACTTAAAAAGATAAAAGTAAAGAAAAAACTAGAAAAAATATGGTATAAACTTGATGGCCACACCAGTTTCACATAGAAGGTCAAATATATTTCGCTCACCTTTCGACAAATCCAGCGGGCTTGGCTCGTCGAAAATATCATATCTATTGCCTTGAGAGGGAAGATTAGTTAGTAAGGTGTTAAACTGTGAAGTAAGGGTTAGTTTGGATGTGTTTTACGTACCAGTGAGGCTGAAATTCCGCTGTAAACCGTACATGTTCGTGGAGAACAAGATGGAAATTTCGGAACCAAGTGTTGTTTTTATTCCAACACGCATGTGCAGATCAGACCGCAGACCGGCAGCATTGTCAAAAAACCACAGGTAACCCAGATGTCAAACCCTGGCTAGTCATAAAACGGATCAATGTATTTGGGTCGTTGCAATGACTCATACTCGATAATTTTTTTGTTTTATGAATATCAACCCACAAAAATTGTCCATCACAAAAGAACCAGGTTCTAAGGAATAAGTTTAATCTACGGGATCCAATTTAGACCCGGTTTAAAGGGGCCCACCACCGCCAATCAAAATCCCAAATATCTCCAACTCTCCAACTGAGAACAATGGCAAATCGCAGAGATGAATGTACTGTCTGTTTGCACATATGCTAAACCATGTATTAAAGGTAAAGACCTTATTTAACGTCAGTATTTCTTCAGCTAGTAGCTGGTCTACCAGGAGCTGACGGTCCGCACTATACATATCACTTAGAAGAGGGAGAAGATAGCCCTAATTCGTTTTGCACGGTGCAATGTTTTTCCATTACAGACCCCGTGTCATTCCCAATAGTATTATTTCTTTGTTTAACAGTTGCACATGAGAAAACACATGCGAATGTAGATACAACTCAAACAAAGAATCATATTCAAGAGAATGACACATGGTCTAAAATGGGAAAACATTACACCCAAGGTAAAGGGGTCTATTAAAACGCGCGCACAGTAAAGCTAATGCATGACACGTTACTTCATTACAGGATTACGTAACATAGGTTCACAGCGATGGCAACTTGAAGTGATATCTGAAACCCTTTTATTGATTAAACAATTTATTAAAATAGTACGGTAAATATTTCCTGTATTTTTTATTTATATATGTATATTACTTGATTCAACACCTTCCCCACTACTTCAGTTTTCTTATATTTACAGTCAAGGCATTTGTCTCAGCCTAGTTGAAGTCCTGTAGCTAGATATAGCTTATAACTATGGTATTCTTAAACAGAAAAAAAATCAACCCTTCACTAGACCTCTTTTCCTTGGGCGTAATGTTTTCCCATTTCAGACCACTTTTCTTTCCCTAGAGTATCATTTCTTTGTTTAACGGTTGTGCACAGGAAGACACATTACATGAATAGACCCCTTGCAGCTCTTCGGAATGCAACTCAATTTGGAGGACAAATCAATGGGTTTCCAAATTCTCAGGAGATTGAAATTCTTTTGTTTTGCCCTGTAAATTGAGCTGCTTCACATAAAAAGGGATCCACATGGATACAACTTAAGTAAAGAATCTTATTCTCAATGACACGGGGTGTGAAAGAGGAAAACATTACGCTCACGGTAAAGAGGTCAATTAGCTTTAGAACCAAACGATGGCTGGGGCAAGGAGGATCTTGGGAAACATTGAAGAAACTCCACCTTAAAAATCCCACGCCCTCGCCGTCAACTATTCTCGTCCCCAGTGTCTTCTCTCTATCCACGGGAAGTGTGTAAAGAAAACACTGGGGACAAGGTTTGCTTTAAATTCGTTAAATATTCATCTCCATGCACTCGCCCCAGCTATTCTCAAACGTGATCCGGGTTTCCAGATGCTTGAAATATTACAACTCAGTTGCCATGACAACCATGTATAAAGTTTTAAAATGCCTTTAAGTTTTCTACAACTGAATTTTTCGATTCCTCCACAGAGGTTAGCACTAACTGAATAAATATATTTTTTTGAAAAAAAAATCGATTTTGTACATGTGTATGAAAGATAGAAAGTTTGGAGCAGCTTTTGCATGAATGGGAAAAATTTTTGCAATTGGACCAATCAAAAACGACGAAAATCCAGACTAGCCAATCACATTGTATAGTACTGTGGCACTTGAGTGGCTTTCTCTTTAAACCAATCAAAAGTTGCAAAAATCCAGACTAGCCAATCACAGAATGGAAGTCATTTATAAGTCGAACAATGGAAGTTCCCCACTCATGAGAAATCTGCTCCAACCGTAACATAAATTGGACCTTCTTTCTTTTTGAAAAGTATTTTCGGCATTTGGAAAAATAGACCTTTTGCCGCCAGGGCTTCATTGGAGATTTTTCCAAATTTTGAAATGTTCACTTGCAATTCAAAAGGCAGTAGTATTCTAATATTCCAGCCGTTGTTTTGACTCTACAAAGAAAATACCTTAAGTCCAACCAAAATTGAGCTTCATGCAGTAAGCATCATTAATATCAAAGACCAAAACCAACTTGCTAAATACCCAATATTCTCTGCATCTTCACCATTCGAGGTGAAAATATATTTAAGTAAATAAGTAGGTTAGTTTCTCTCTAATGGCTGACTTCGTAGATTTCAAAGCTTATGAACATGTCCATTGTTAGTTTCCATAGAGGACTATAATTTCTTGGTATGGACAATGATATGATATTAGGGTATACTCTGCATACTCTGATACATCGTGGTAGATAAATAATATGTTTTTACAATAAGTGTGGATTGTTAATATTTAGCTATACTCTTAGTATAGTACAACTTTGGGCCATGTCTCTCCCAACAAGTTTCCGCCATATCTTGGCCGAGTTGCGATTGGCTCGAGAAAGGCACCGGATACGATATCACGGACTGGCCGAAGTGGAAGTCACTTCAGGCTTCAGGTTTGTAGCCGTGAGCAAATATCGGCGAAATTGAGTCTTGTGGTCCAACCGATTTTTGCCCCGACAAAACAAGAACTTTCCACCATAGGTGTGACTGACATGCTTAACTCCGAGAAAAGCATCGGATAGAGTACATTGATCAATGATTCTCACCAACTGAGTCCCCCGCCCAGGATCGTAACCGCGAGCAAATATCAACGAAATCTGGTCTGTCCCACGGGTTTTCCTCCCAGCATTCCTTCATCAAGGAATATATTCTTGCGGGGCAGCCATCTGGACATGGTAGTAGCGTCATCAATCTAATACATTCAATGGCCTCTTGATTATTACGCCCTGAATAAGGCTGACTTCCATAGCTGTAGATCTCCCATAGCAACACTCCGTACGACCAAACGTCGCTACCGTGCGAACAGTGTAGCGAGTTGAGCGCTTCCGGTGCCATCCAACGAACCGGAAGTAAAGAGCTTCCGTGGACCCAAGAATAATCAGAGGGATACCTATAACTACCAATGCCAAGATTTGAGATTTTAACGATATTATCCATGGTTAGGAAACAGTTTCTACAGGCAATGTCTCTGTGAACGAAGTTTTTCTCGGCCAGATAATCCATCCCCGACGCGACTTGGAGAGCGAAGTCCAATAGAAGGATTTGGTCTGGATCTTCATCCGGATTGGCTGACAAATCCGAAGGTGTGTGCAAGTTAAGATAACGATGTAGATCCATATCGTCAAAATACTCAAAGACCATAAACAGTGGATCACTCGCGGAGACTCCTACTAAGCAGAGGACGTTTAAGTCCTGTAAACCAGCGAGTAGGTTGATTTCACTTCTGAAGTTCTCGATGACTTGGTCGGGAACGTTGGACTTGAGTCGTTTGACGGTCAATCGAATTTCGGATTCTTCTTGTTCCGTGTTCATCAAAATTGCTTTCCAAACTTTAGCAAAACCACCTTCACCTAAACTTTCTATGAATTTGACTTTGCCTTGGTTTCCTTCGTCGATCTGAAAACGAGAAAAGCAGAGTGATCATAAGTGAATGAGAGTCTTACGATAAGGGAATCAAGGGTTAAGGAGATCTTTATGATCAAAACCAAATTGAGGTGTAGCTGTCAACCAAGGGGCACATTTATTTCCAAAATAATCTACTCATGCATTTGCCCAAAAGATGGAAAAAACGCGGGATAATCTGCGCTGGAACGTACCTTGAACCAAATCCAAGTCATTGTTAAACAGGGGGAAAATTGCGCAAAGCGTTCGCTAATTTGCGCCTCTGTTTAGATAGAGCAGTCTTCTTATGACTATAAAAAAAACTTACGGCACGGACCGTAGCTTGCCGTGACCGTGACCGTGTCAGTGCCGTGTATGAAAACTGTTATTCGTAATTCGGCGCCGTAACCATGCCGTGTGTATGTACGCGCAGTGACTTTTCGCACTCACAAGAAATCCGCTCTAAGGCCTGCATGCTTTCAAATCGATAAAGAAATTCTATAGAACTTACAACATTAAAGAAACACGATTTGACGTCAGTCAAGCTTTGCTTGAAGTCGCTGCTCGGCTGATGTACCGTGCTTTGAGTACTCTTGGATATAGATCCCGAAGATGAATTATCTTTATTATGAAGGATGTTTCTGCGGTGTTGAATCTTGAGGTACACGATGATCGATACAAAAGCGACGATGAGTACACCCATGATGCTGGAAATAACGTAGATGGTACGACCAACAGGAACCATTGGAGACGATTTAACAAGCCGACGACTTAGAGCTGGAAGGTCAGAAGATCAGGAATTAGTTCAGTGCGCAACTGCAGTGCTGGTCAGTAGACCACTGCGCAACTACAGTGCTGGTCAGTAGACCACTGCGCAACTGCAGTGGTGGTCAGTAGACCACTGCGCAACTGCAGTGGTGGTCAGTAGACCAATGCGCAATTACAGTGCTGGTCAGTAGACCACTGCGCAACTACAGTTCTGATCAGTAGACCACTGCGCAACTACAATGTTGGTCAGTAGACCAATGCGCAACTGCAGTGCTGGTCAGTAGACCACTGCGCAACTACAGTTCTGATCAGTAGACCACTGCGCAACTACAGAGCTGGTCAGTAGACCACTGCGCAACTGCAGTTCTGATCAGTAGACCTTAGTGCAAGTATTTCATAAAATTAATTATTGAAACCTACCAACTTCGGAGCATTTGGGCAAGTCGCACAGGTCATACTCGGTATCACTAACATAGCACCACGGTGCCTCTCTCTGATTACGAGGGTTCCTGCAGTAATTATGAGAAAAATTGTACAAGGGATCGTGGAGGCCCCAATGTTTACAAGGCTGGCCGTACTTGGTTGTGTTATGGCGACCAATATAATGGCGGCCTGTGCTGTTGTAACATCTTTGATCTGTGGATATGAAAGATGTTGACATTAGAACGCACAATATACTTGATTTGATGCAAGGATGGCGTGCGGTGCTAACGTGCTGCTCACTGTGTGGTCATGGATTGGATCCACGGACTCGTTATCATAAGTGATTAAGTCTCAAAAATCACTTTTAAATTGATTCCAATTCATGGAACGAGGGCCTCAGGTTTGTTAGTAACTGTGCTACCTTTTAACTGGGCTTAGAGTCCTTTCTCCGTGCGGAAAAGCCGAGGGCCTCAGGTTTGTTAGTAACTGTGCTACCTTTTAACTGGGCTTAGAGTCCTTTCTCCGCACGAAAAAGCTATTAAATACGATAGTATGACAAGAAGAACGATTCTATTTATTTCTTTTATTCCAAGTTTTAAGATATAGGGAAAAAACATAGCGCTAGTGGTGGTCGATATGTGTTAAAGTTTGAAAATGTTCTATTCAACGAAGTTCTCGAAAAGTTTTTTATACCACGTTTCCCATTAACTCATGTCTATTTCGTTGTTCCTCTCCCTTGTATGTTTACAGACAATCCTCAAAAATTAATTTAAATACTGCACTATAAAGGAGCTGATCCCACACCTCAACGGGCCACATGCAGTAATAGTCTTGCACAATCGCGGTCATGTCTGAACAAGGAGGTTATCTACATTAACATTTTTCACCGTGGCCTCCAAACCAAGTCTGGACACGGCTTAAACATAACGAAACTTTAAATGCACAGCATTGATTGTAACCAACAGGCGGTTTCTTAATGATCAGACAAAAACACTCATCAAGCAAACGCTTATCATATTTGGTATCAGTGAAGAGATTTTGATTGAAATATAATAACACCACTGACCTTTAGATTTTTCGAGGCGAATGATTTCAGTGGAAATGAGAGTTGTAGAGTCAAGTTCTGGAATGATCTCTGGGTTTTCTGAAATATTAAAATCAAAAACGTTAGGGAAAAGACTGGCAAGTTTTACACGGCGCGCGCGAAGCTGCTTTGCGCGTATAGCATTGAAAAAGTCCTTGTCACCTTCGAAGTAAAAAGTATTTTAGCAGGTTTTGCGGAAGGAGGGAATGTACCTTTAATTTGTAGTGAGGAGCAGAATTTATGATCAGCGTGATTCGCTTTAGGAAGTCGTGAGCAATTCGGCAGTAGCTGATTAATACCAGCAGTCGTTTTCGCCACAAGAAGTTCCGTCGCGCAGACGTCATCGTAAAGAGCGAAGCAGTCATCTCGACACAACTTCGGTTTCAAATCGTCTATCTTCGGGTCACATGTTTCGAACACGTGATAGCAGAGCGCTCGAATGCCATACTTGCGGCATCGAGGATTCAGATCCGATTCCAAGATTCTCCTCAATGGGAAGCTGAATCGCTTCTCGATGTCGTTCTGGTAATGACGATGGTCAGCGTATAGGAGATCACCGCTGATGTATTCAGCACATATTTTACCACGGTACGGCTCACAGCGTGGGTACCTTTGGAAAAAACAAACAGAGGGGAATGAATACTGCAGTTCTCTGTTACTCGGGTTTAGCCACAATTTTGTGTAGAATAATCACGTGTTCTAGTTAAGGTCCGCGGAATTTCAAAGTGTTTGTATTGTTGAAGTTGTCCATTCTTTACTTTACCGCTGGTATTTGTGAATATTCTGACACTGAAATGAGGCTAACCCTTAGTAAATGAGTCTGTAATCAAGGAACACAGTGGTCCATTGACATTGTGGTATAATTTGGGTAAAAACATCATGCTTTATATGGTGTTATTTGTACCTAAGCTATACCAGAATGCATCCTGTTCATCGAACTCAGAAAAGGTATATCACCAACAGGGTTCCCACTCATCTGGAAAATTTAAAATTTAAAATTCCCTGACTTTTCCCTGACCAAGAACCATGATTGTTCACTAACCACACTGTGCACTTATTTTATTTAAAAAAAATAGGTAGTTCGACCACAGGAAGCCCAACTAAAAATTCCGAATTTAACACGATTTTTGAAGGCTAACAGAAAAATTCACTGACCAAAATTCACTGAAAAAAAATCAGAATTCACTGACTTTTCCATGACCATGGGAACCTTGATCTAGGTTGAAAAATACAGTATTCCCTATCTAAGAATTTGTCACCATCATACATAAAAAATGTCACTCATAAATCCGTTCCAGGTTGGAACTAATATCACATGAGCCAACGCTTGTTTCTTCAAAGAAATTATTAACAAAAGTTTCTTGACAATTACTGACTTACTTTCTTTTCCTGGCAGCTTTGGAAGGGACTACAAAACAAATACAAAGCATCAATATATTTTACTGTATCTATCAGGCTCCATACGAACGGAAGTCAAATGGTTACAAGTAGACCTACCTATGGGCCACGTTGAAGGTTTAATTCTCTCTCTTGGGACATGCGGTTGTGTTGGTTGGGTGAGTTTATTGTGAGGCGGCTTAGCTGGGGATTCAATGGTTATAATTGATTTAAAACAGAGGAGATATTTGCATCTATAAACATAAACTTCTATATCTATCTTTAATTGAATCTGCGAAAGTGTATTACTCTGTGAGTTTTGCCTAAGGCGAATTCGCGCCTTCGTTATTAATGTTACGTTGTTATCCCCTTGTCTTAACTTTTCCCAGTATTCGCTCCCAAAACTACCAGCATTCGTTGCGCTCCCAAGAACAACCAGCATTCTTTGCGCTCACAAGAACTACCAGCATTCTTTGCGCTCCCAAGAACAACCAGCATTCTTTGCGCTCCCAAGAACTACCAGCATTCTTTGCGCTCACAAGAACAACCAGCATTCTTTGCGCTCACAAGAACTACCAGCATTCTTTGCGCTCACAAGAACAACCAGCATTCTTTGCGCTCACAAGAACAACCAGCATTCTTTGCGCTCCCAAGAACAACCAACATTCTTTGCGCTCACAAGAACTACCAGCATTCTTTGCGCTCACAAGAACAACCAGCATTTTCTGCGCTCACAAGAACAACCAGCATTTTCTGCGCTCACAAGAACAACCAGCATTCTTTGCGTTGCACTAATGCACTATTGCATGAATTCTTTAGATCTTAACATACCAGAAGGTAGATTTCGACCCAATATCCTCAGCCAACCAGCCGCGCGAATAGTTTTTATAGGTGCTGAAATAATGCATTCAAATTTCCCAGCATCTCTTGCACGAGAACGTCGAATTTTTAACCGGGATCCCCAGAGGAAATCTTTTGTCTTGTAGCGTGAGCTAATAGGCACTCCGTCTTTCATCCACGTGACGTTAAAGGGGAATTTCTTGGTATTCAGCCGGCATTTGAGGGTGACTGATTTCCCCTCGTACATCGTGATGTTCTGAGAGCTTACACTGAAAGGTATTTCTGCAAAGGAATGATTATATAAAGTTTTATGAATAAAATTAAGTATTTTGAAGAGCTTAGGATCTTCTAATTCTAGCTGATTTGATTTTTTGGCGGGAACATGGACAGGTATGCAACCCCGAGCAGTTTCCTTTCTTGTCAAAACCTTGTGTATTAATAATACATGACAGCAAAGAAACGAGCATTCAACGGCAAGTCCAAAATAATAAAAAATTAACATCAGCAAACAACAACAACAGCAGTAACGATAATAATAACAACAGCAGCAGCAATAACAATAACAGCAACAGCAGCAGTAACGACAGCAACAACAGCAGCAGCAGTAACAACAACAGCAACAGCAACAGGATCAACACAAGCAGCAGCAGTAACAACAGCAGCAGCAGTAACAACAGCAGCAGCAGTAACGACAGCAACAACAGCAGCAGCAGTAACAACAGCAGCAACAGCAACAGCAACAGGATCAACACAAGCAGCAGCAGTAACAACAGCAGCAGCAACAACAACAGCAGCAATAGTAGCAACAACAATCGAAACAACAACAGTTAGTTGCAGCAACAACATGCAATAACCTCAGCAACTAAAGGTGAGACCTCTTATTATGCTATTAGGAGTATCATCAAGGAAGTATTAATGTACTAAAACTAAATCTGTTGTCACGCGACTTTTTTCAAAAGTGCATATCTGCGCTTCATCTGCCATCGATAGAAAAGCTCTCCAAATACCCACACTATATCCAGGTGGTTGATCCATGAGCCATGCAATACTTAAACAATATACTTGAAAGCTTTGTATAAAAACCCTTGAAACGCGACCAACACTTATAATTAACCTTTTTAGCTCGGGAGTAATACTTTCTTATTAGAGACCACGTGTCAAGAGTGTCATTTCTTTGTTTCATCAAACATCACGCGCAAGCCAGAGATGTCTTTCCCTTGAGTATCGTTTCTTTGTTTAACGGTTGCGTACGAGAAGACACGTGAATATGGATACAACTCAAACAAAGAATCTTATTATCAAGGGAATTGAATGACACGTTGTCTGTATTAAAACATTACACCCGAGCTCTAAAGGTCTTTTGATCCGTTGGTCTGACCAAGAAGTGAAGTTCACTGGTAAGCTAAGATTTCCGATTTCGTTCATCATCTACTTCACAATGAACCTTGGGTGCACGAAAATTGTCTATCATACTACCGCTTGCTGCTACCTGTTTTCATGTGTGGCAATCTAATTGTGAGATTAATTTACAGATTATTTAAGCATATTATCATTCGGTGTCAGTTTTCCTGTTCTCAGTTATCTTATTCAGTTTTTTTCTATTGCTAATTATGTATTTTCATTTTCATTTATCTCATTAGTTATGTTTTCAAATGTGAATTTTTTCCAAACTAGATTAAATTTTAACAAAAATCCTTTTATTGTTCGTTCTTGTTCATCTTCTTTTACTTTTACTTTCCTTTCTATCCAATTCCTTTTTCATTTTCTTCTTTTAATTTTCTTTTTTCCCTTCCAATAGTCCCCTTCACAGTTCCTTGCGTCATCTTGAAAGGTAGCCGTGTCTTTGCATCAAAGCAAGATGAACGGTGAGCTTGCAATGATAGAGACCCTAGGACAATTATTCGCATGTCTCTATCATTGCAAGCTCACCGTTCAAGATGACGCAAGGAACTGTGAAGGGGACATCCACTCAATCACGAAGTTAATTCTTCCTTGGCAAGTTAGTGATAGAATAGATCTGCAAGTGTCAATGTTTTTCCATTTCAGACCATGTGTCACTCTCTTGAGAATAAGATTCTTTGTTTGAGTTGTATCCATATTCATGTGTCTTCTCGTGCACAGCCATTAAACAAAGACATGATACTCAAGGGAATGACACGTGGTCTGAAAGGGAAAATATTACGCCCAATCTAAAAAGCTCTATCACCACTTTCCATACATCGGTTTACTGATCAAACACAAAGCATTCAATCGAGGCAGCAAGGTTCAAATTTGGATAATCCTTTAAAACTACCCTGAAGCCTTGCTTGAATGCGTAGTCTGTGGACAGTGAAGCATCTACTTTCCAACGAAAAAATACAATCCTTACCTTTCCCGGTCACTCGAATACAGCTTTTGTAGTCAGGATGCCCCCGTGATGGCAGTGTTGTACATTCAGGCAATAACTTTATAGCAATAGGGCTATGAGGCGCCATACGAAATTCCGTCCTGCATACATCATACTGCATCACATAACAGTCATCTTGACAAAACCGTCGTGGCTTTGGCGTTCTTGATGACAAATCACAAGGCGGGAAACCATAGTAACAGAGAGTGGGCTTGACGTAACTCTCGCAACGTGAAGTGACAAAGCTTTTTACTATCGCGTAGATGCTGTTTAATTTCGACTCCATGCGAGCTTGACTAAGTTTGCCGACAAATATTTTCTGGCCGGTTAAGTAACCTGAGCAGAAGGAGCCTCGGTAAACTTGGCATGACGCTCTTCCTCCTCGTCTAATGAAGAAGAAAAAAGAAGAAATTAGCGGGTCATGTAGCACGCATGCTGATTGGGATTATATCAAGAGGACCTGTTAAACAACCACTGTCACCACGTTTACAAAAAGATCCTCCAAATACAACCCAGCCATCGAGGTCTCAGCGATAAAAAAAACAGGGTTCGATGGATTAGTCTGTGATAAACACACTGCTTGACAATCGATATCATCGTAGGAAGGCCTCGATCTCGTTGCCTGCCCTTCCTTTCGATTGTGACACATCAAATTGTGTAAACGGGCTAAAAAATTGCCATAAGATTCAGTGATGATCGCTACAATTAATGCATCTGATTTGTAAGAAAGACGTGTATCTCAAAAGCGACTTTCTTTCCTGGAATAGGTACAGCGCTACCTTAAACTACCTTGGAAACCAATCTTCCATATTTATAGACCCCTTGCAGTACCTCGGAATGTAGCTCAATTTGGAGGAAAAAACAAAAGTTTCCAAATCTCAGGAGATTGGAATTCTTTTGTTTTGTCCTCCAAAATGAGCTGCTTTGATGTAACGTGAAAGGGGACTATGGTACTCGCTAGTAGAATATGCGCTAAGCAAAATAATGCCATAACAACTGGTCTGGTTTTTAGCGATTTCTTATTAAATTATCTGTGAAATTCTCACCGAAGTTTCTCGAAGACGTTCAGTTCTGACTTCTAACATCATTAGGATAATTTCTTATCAAATTACTTTTCTATTAGCTGTGATTTGTGTCATCATATGGTCTGCATTATGAACTAGCCAACACGCAAGGGAAGGGCGCCTTGGAGAAGAGGCAGCACTACGAAATTTGAGAATACTTTTCTTCTACTTCCCAGTTACTATATATTAGAATATTATCTATTTCATATAAGTTTTAAATAGTGAGAATTTAAAATTGGTGGTGATTTCAGAGCTTTGCGATTCCTTTTTTTTTTTCGATTACCAGCAAATATATCTTAGATTTTTATTTCTTTTTCTTGATTTTTAAAAATATGAAATAAAAGTATTATCAAAGAGACAGTCTGCGCTTTCCACAGTCTGCCCTGAATGCTCACCATGTAAAGGTGCGTTAAAACTGGAGATTTTTGCGGCGATATTTGCTGCGATTTCTGCGGCGATTTTTGAAAATATAGTAAATTTTGTCTCATGTTTCAAAGAGACATTTGTTCATGTAATCTTGGTCTCCTGAATAAAACTTTACAAGTTAATTCTTTACCGTTTTTGACTATGACCAAAATCGCCGCAAAAATTGCATCTAAAATTGCCCCAAAATCGCTAGTGTAAACGGCTTAAGTTCCTTTTAGGGCAGCCGAAAGCTCTGCGTACAGAGTAACAGATAAATGCCCACTAAAATGTTTTAAGACAAACATTTAGGGCGTTGATAACCGCACTTAATCCTTTAGCATCAACAACAATCATTCTTAAGATAACCGACAATCCTTTTTAGTTATCATCTAAATCTGTAGAATTCGATTCCTTGAGGATGAACTCCCGATAAAGAGAAGAAAGCACTAGACAGAAGTCCGGCGAACTAGTCCTGTCTCTTTAACTTCTCCACAAAGGAGGAGTTAAAGAGCCTGGAATTTGAAATTGTCTTATGATATTACAGACTTCCTTCAGCTCATTATTCGTTCCAAAGCAAGCTGGCTTCGAAAAAATCTCTTGCAGACAGAGGTCTTCGTTATTTTTTATAAAATGTGGGCGCGGCGTCAACTTCAATTTACACAAAATTTTAGCCTCTTTTCCTTGAAGAACTTTTGTCGATATTAAAGTTTTTTTCATTGATTTTCTTTTGGTTCAAATGTTCTATTTAATGAGGATTTTAAATGAGGACTTTATTTTTCTACGCAAGCGAACAAAGGACTTAGAAAACTTTGCAGATATTAGCTTGGAAGTTGCCGGACAAAGATTAAGGCCTTTCTAATAGTATATATTTTTTGGAATCTTTTTGAGTTCAGTCGGCATAAACATTATCATTTAATACTTTTTTCAAATCAATTTTTCCCAGAACTGAGTCAAATGACAAGATTTTTAGTGTCCATGATGGAGAGCGATTCTGATAATAAATCTACAACAACAACAGCAAAAATGTGACGCCAGAAAAGGCCTGGGACGTGCGAGCCACTCGACTTTCAAAATAGAATATTAGATTAGCTTTGAAGTCAAATCTTTTTCCAAATTTCTTCTTTGATAAGATCGAGTTTATACTCCGATAAAACAAGAGATAAAATTATAATTCCGCGAGATAAAAGCAACAGAATCAAGTGTTAACCTCACTAACTTCTAGATGTCAATGGAAGGAAGGTTCCACTGAGGAGGCTTTGGCAAGCTGGCTCTCAAATGAAGTGGTTTTAACTCTCAGGCGTACGATATCTTTGAGTGTTTATTGCGCGCGGGTTAAAGCAGAATTGTAAACAACTTAGAACTGTTTAATTCAGGTTGACAGATGTATTGAATTCTTGAGTATTTATTTAGGGGAAGTGAAAAATGAAAATCGGGAAAATATACCGTTAAAATTGTACGTTTAGGTTGGGAAGAATTTAGTGCGACAAAATAAAAAAAAATATGTACTAAGCTCCAAACTGAACTAACAACAGATGATCTATCTTTCTCTTCTTCTCTTTCACAAAAAAAATACGAAGTTATTTCTAATAAATTTACACTCTAAAATATCTGCCACTTAGCTCATATATTCAAAGTTTTGCAAGAGGTTTTTTTCTTGAAAATTTGGATGTAAAATTCATGTACGAAGTGAAAGGTTTAACCAAACAGAGTTAGAGATAAGATTGTGCAGCAAAAGGTCATTTAAATCAGAACTTAGAGGAGGGAGAAATGTTATATTTTGTTGAGTTAGTTTTTAAGCATTAATGAAATTACTAAATTATACTATCGGGACGTTGAGAACTGAACTTAGTTTTAAAAGTGAATATTTTATACGAAAAGCCAGAGGAAAAAAGATCGAATCCAAGGTGTTAGTTGAGTTATACTTTTAAGCAACATGAATCGACATGCCTGGGAGCTCGTTATAATTGATTTTCAAGAGATTTTCCAGATGGAATTAGTAGGATTTTTCAATTAATTTGAACAATATAAACTTCCTTCGAAAACAGTTTTAAGACAAGTTTTCAAAAGTTTTTAGAACTTCAATTTGTAAAGGTTATAATTTTGTAAGGATTACTCAATCCTAGATGATTTCAATTACGACTAAAGAAGGAATTTGAAGAGGGTTTTTTCTCTGCGAGAGACACTCCAGTGATTTTCTCATCAATTATCAAACATTCCAAAGAGAATTAGTACTTTAATGTACTCCCAGAAATGATTATTTCTACATCAAGTGATCATCAAAAATTCTAATCGAATTTTGCAGAAATTTGCATCAAAATGTAACTGAAAAATATGTACTAGCTCGGAGTTGCTGAAGTATAAGTTAAAAGCCAGTAAAATGCTAACGAAGATGCCGAGAAAAGCCAAGTAAATGTTGCTCTTTCACGAAAGTATTTGGAAGCCAATAAAGTGTCGCTTTATATGGAAGCCAATAAAGTGTCAAAACCTTGAACCCGCGCTTCCAGTTAAAGCAAAGTAGTAAAACTTAAATATTCCAGTCTGTGGAATCCTGTAAAGTGTCAATCGATTTCACAGCTATGGAAGCCAGTTTAGTGCAAATCTATTATTCATCTGTGCAAGCCAATAAAGTGTTCGACTTCTAGAACCCACTAAAATGCACAAAATATTTTAGGCAAGTTCTCGCTGACTCTAAATTCTAGGTTGTCTTTAGATTTACAATAGAAATATCTATTAGCGACCTCGTAATTCAAATCACTCCTTGGACCGTTTATTGTATTTTCTTTGTCAATATTGAAGCAATCGAAAACCCATCAAAATGTTTGTTTAGCCGTAAGCTCAATGTGTCAAGTAAATCTAAATACTTGGGTTATAGAACTTCATAAATAAAATATGTAATTTGGAATACTTTCTCCTGTTCCTATTATTTGGTTCAAACTTTATTTTTTGGACTAAAAATTATAAAATCATTGACAGATGAAATATTTTCAGGAAAATAATTCGTAACTTACGCAATAATTTTTGATTTTGTTTCGCGGAACGCAGAACGCAGAACGCAGAATATCTTGACAAATTAAGTATTAGAGATTATTATTTCCTGTCAATCCGTGATATCATTGTTTGGGGCTTTTTGCGCTTGTAGTGAACATGGCTTGGTGTTTAGACGTCTTGCTGTTAGAAGACATCAAACCGCGCAGTTGTTTAGCGTTATTTCACGCAGTGAGCTGAACCGATAACTTACAGTTGATTCAAGCCCAAAATGACAGCAATTTTAAGAAAGATTATTTGTGAATACTAAAATCTGTATAGGAACAGTGTTGGCGCGTGTCAAAAGTAAAGCAAAGCGTCTGTAGTTTTGTATTTATGCCAAGATATTGCCTACCACATGCTAAGCTTATTAACTTTGCTTTAAGCATGTTAGACTAAAATGGCCTTCGAAACGGACAAAATCCACTTCTTAGTATTGAATATTCTTCAAACAACCTTATTATGACTAGATTCCTTCCTAAAGTCCAACTAAACTATACAACATTCTACTATAAAACTCATTCCACACAACTCATATCATAGAAAACGTATAGTTTCGTATAAAGCAACGGACACATGGTGCAACATTGCTTGCAAGATTATGATTACAGTACTATTTCAGCAGCAAAGACAGAGAAAATCTCGTTTCCCCCACTTAATTCACAAGGATAATACAAATATCAACAAAATAAAACAGACGTTCAAATTCTTATATTTCAGTGTGATATTTCACGCAATGTTGCACCGTGTATCTGTGCCTTTATTTCCCAAATCTTTTTTCTTTACTGGATTCATTTCTGGGATTTAATCCATTTTTTCACTCTTTTCTTTCCAATTTTCTTCTTCTTTTCTTTTCTCTTTTTTCTCTTACCAGTCTACATAATGCATGGGTCTAGTTTTTTTAGCCCTTTTAACGGAATTTTTTTTTGTACCAAGATTAGAGTACAAGCTTTTGATCACCAAACAAACAAACAATCACTGCAAAAACGTGCGCGATGTTTTCTCCTGTTTTATAATTAGGGAAGCATAAGAAACCAGACATAACGACGCCAAAACACTTAAATTCAATTCTCTATTAGTTATCCAAAATCTCATAAAACACCAAGATTCATATCGCAGTTGATTCGTCTGTTACTGCACACTACGGTAATTAGACATATTGGATACGTAAGGTATTGAAATAGTTCTGTTATCACATTTGCACTGACCATACTCCTTAACCTGGACGACAGAAAACTCGGTAATAGTGTTCAAGGCAAGCACAGAAGAAGAATGACAATTATGGGGACACATCTAAAGATACAAAGGGGTATTTCTACCTATTTTTTTAAGACTGGAGTGAGGAATTTTGAATAAAGTTTCGGCTTGAAAATGGGATTTGTTCTGGTCGTGACTTGGGCTCATCGAAACTAATGGAATATGAAATAATCGGCTGTATTGAAATTCTTTTTCTTGGGATTTTTCAGGCTTTGTTTTTATATTCTATATAATTAATAGTGTGAGCGCATTCTTTGATGTTAGTAAGAGCAACCAAGCGGGAATAATAGGTCGAGTTAATGAAGCAGCATGGTTTTGAAGAGCCTTTTTGAATGCTCACTTGAAGCTTGGCTTCACAAGCAATTTACCATCCATTTAGACAAAACAATTACAAACGCTTTTAATCAATTTTCGAACAGAAACAAATCGATTTTGGCATCAACACAAAGAAAAAAAAATCTAGAACAATAGAATGAAAAAAGCGACGCAGTCTTTTCGACACGTGTATTGGATCATGAGGTTTTAAAACTTAATTGAATACATGAGATTTTGTATGGACTCCGAGATAAGAATATACACTTTTAGCTTCCAAATCCAAACCCATATCTCGAGAGATGCAGTCCCACGAATGCCCCAAGAGGCCAAATTCCTCCATATTCTCGCAGCATTAAAGATAGTATGAACAAAAGCGAATGATTAAAGAAAACCAGACTAGCTAGGAGAAAGTGGTTAGCCCAGGGCGATGTGTGTTTGCAACTACAGAAGCTCTGCCAATAATGATTGGAGGGACTTCTGACGTATCAGATTTGACAGGAGTGTCTTTATTTTAAGCAGATTGAGATGTCCCCGGGCAAAGCTAAGATTTCACCCCCTAGAACGCCTATTGATCTAGTGTTTAGGTTGTTTTTGAACGGTTCACTTTATAATTGCCAGAATACCTTAGGAAAAAGACTACAATGCCAAGGACCAAGCTCATTAAGACAGTCCAAAAGGCTCTCACTCGTATTGACTTAGTCTTGTGAAAATTGAGCTGTTTGCTTGCCTAACGGTACCCTCCTAACAGATGTTTAATGTATTTTAATAGAGAACACAGTGATTTTCAAGTCTTCTCTCTGCATGTGTCGAGTTATTGGTCTCCTTGGCGTAATTTTGTGTCAGTAAATTCCAATAACATCGAGGAAGGTCAAAACGCGGGGAGAATAAAGGGTTGAGAAAAACGAGTACAGTATGTCCATAATTACAAAAGGGTGTTTGCATCCACGCAATGTAGATATAAACCCTTACGAAGAATACAAAGCTGCTAAACTGGGTTTATACTTTAGCTTAAAAACAACCACATTTGTAGGAACACCAGGATCGACCTGCTATAAATAGACCCTCGATAGAACTAGAACAACAAACAGTGAAAAGTAACTTGATATCCAATCCATCAATCTGAACAAATGACCAGCTCCATGCTCTACTAAAACCGCGGCATATTTCCCGTAATGGCCTGCCTCTCAGAGAAAAGCGAGGGCCTTAGAAATGCTCATGAACGTGAACTTTATTTATCCAAGCGTTCATCCTCGAGGATAAAACTAAAACAACGCCAAGCGAAGTTATTAAGACTGCTCGCTTTCTGACTGAACCACTTAGCCGACATTTTGTTGTTGAAACTCATGATCAGTTTGTCTTGACATTTTGTGTTCGACCCTTGCCATACCACTACGATTAAATGTTACCCGTTTGCTTTAGCTATATTATAGATCCTTAAACAACAAGGAACCGCGAAGAAACGCTTGATAAACGTGGTTAAAGAAGGCTACAATATTGCTTACAACGATTGACTACCTTGGTTTTAAATTACAACAAATCACTTCAATGATGGTCGATTAGGGATAATTCTTATATTCTTACTGGAAAAAAAAACTATTCAATAAATACATTATTCAGTAGACCTTAGAATACTTACGAACTCCGAAAGTTGTTCTTGTTACTTCTGCGCCCGTCGACTGGAAATTTAAAGGGTAAATTTTCGATAAGTGAAAAGCGCTTGATCTGTACTTAATCATGGTGGCCACGAGTCGTGATGATCAGCAGCAAACGCGCTCGCTAGTTTTAGATGGACCGTACACAAACGCTCTCATTCTCCCAGGAGCGTGGGATTTGATTAAAGGTGAGAATTGTAAATCAAAAAATCACTCGAACTTATTGATACAAAAGTGTGACACGGATTCCTGACAATTGAATCACTTTCTTCGAAGCCACCCATGATCTTCAGAAATTCCACTAAAATCAATTAAAGGCGCTTGGCGCTTTACTCAGAGTCTTCCATCTTTTAGGCAAGCAATTTCAAATCTAAAATCAATAGTACTACAGTACGACAGATTGAAAAATAGTCCAAAACCTATGTTGTTTTGGTGTCACACGTTCGGTCAATACCTATGAATACGTATACATTTGATCAACACTCGACGGTGAACCGTCTACGAAAAAATCGTAAACCCCAACCTCGCGAAACTCTTCAAAATCACCTCACCTGCAGACCAAAGGCATAAAAGAACTAAACCAAGGCACGCTTTGCCTAAAACGGCCCTCATCTGGCTGGTGGTAGCGATCGCAAGGACAACAGACTCCTAATTCATATCTATCGTCCGTTCTTTCCTCACTCCTACAAGCATGAATTTGAGAACATTGCTCAGTGTGACGTCATCACAGGGTCCAAAGCGGTTGGCTTTCAGTAATTATTATCTAAAAACAATTACTTAATTTATTTAACTACTTTGTTCAAAATATAATTAAATTAGCCGTGATCCGCTTGATTCAATAGAATGGAATCTCAAAGATGTAAGGGTTTGGGAGTTTTTGTTCTGTTCTGGAGGTACTTTGTGATGGAATTGGTTGTGTTAACCTTCTTGGTCTAGTGTGACGTTTTTGGCCATGATTTGGGATAGCAATCAGCGACCAAAAACAAATACTAACACACAACACAAACATAAAATGACAGATCTTCAAATTATGTTCTTAGAACTTGGGATCACCATTTGTTCTCTAAGTCTTCGCAGTGGATGAAACTCCAATAAAGCCAATAAACAGTCCGAAAACCCGATAAATTTAAACCCAAACGTAACCCGTACTTACCTTAAGCTTTTTGCCTAGAATTCTTCTAAAACTGTTTCAATTCCTTGTGATAATGTAATAGAACAAGTTAGTCTTCGCCTTGAAAAGTCGTTCTTAGTCGGAACTTGGTCAAAAAACGTGTGCTTCGCTTCGAGATAAGGACGGCTCTACATCGATTCGTCTATCGTCACAAACGAATCCTTGGTAATTTACTTCTGAGTGCCACCAAATTTTGACAGTTTTCTGCTTTGCATATATCACTACTGTCTCTCACCTACTGCTATTTGCTAGACCGTCTGGTGCGCGACTTCACAGGAATTACAACGGAACTTAAACTCCACTTCGATTGGTTTGAAAACCAATAATGTTGCAGATTTGATAAGGTTGTTCGCGGATCCCTCGTGAGAGCAAAAGCTGGCGGGATCTTAAAGATTGCCAGATGTAAAAACTGTGGTTCCTTTGACGTGCTATTCAAGTTTTGGGGGGTATTAGATATCTGGGGTCATGCTGGAGAAATGTTGGCAGGCTTATGGAAAAAAGCAGCATGAAATACCATACTTTTCACGCGACGAGCGACCATAACCATGTCAACTCATGTTTGAACTCTCCATTGTTTGAGTACATCTTTTATATCACTTTATGTAGAGCTTTGATATGATTTTATACTTTTTTATCCAAGCTTCTAGAACGAGTAACTTTTTCATTATAAGAATAAACAATTTCAGAGGGTCATTTTGCTTCAAAATCATGCTGAAATATTATTTTTTTAGTGATAATTTTTCAACTGCATTATTCAACAATTTGAAGATTAATTTCGAAATAAAAGTATGTTTTTTTAAGAAGTTATTCAATCCATACTATTCTACCCGGCTCAAATGGTTATTAAGATATATAAGTCATATAAAGCCATTGTTTTCGTAGGCTAAAGAAATTTGAACACTTCTTAATGACTAGCTTTGTAAACAATCACTTAAGTACTTAGCTATTGTTGTTAAAAAACACAAAACGGCAACGTTATTAAAACATTGTTTATAAAACAGTAAAAAGGGGCTCAACATAATTCCATAAAAGAAATGGTTTTCAGTGCTTCAGGAAGGAAGAAAATGTCTGTTTAGTGGCTCCAACGAATTTCGAGTGAATTACTCGCAGTTCAAGTTGTTAAAAGATATACTCAACTTGAGGTCTTGTCCGAGGAATTTTTCTTTCATTGGCCGAACGGGAAATAACTATTCTAATAATTTCCAAATATAACCCAGTTATAACTTAATCCCTCATATAGATGTCATTCGTTGCACGAAACGTCACTACATTGTGCAGATACATGGCTTCCAGGAATTCAATGTGAGTGCCTTTTTGACGTCAATTGAAACAGAGAAAAAAATTTAAGGAGGATTTGAATTCTTGTCAATGCAAGAACAAGGATATTTCAGCCAAGTGTTTATCATCAATCAATGATTGAACTAGTTTTAGCTAGCTTAAAACCCTCGTCGACTTCCTGTACGGTGGCCCGAATTAATCCTCTCCTGGATTTTGCAATCCCGTGGAAGTCTCCCACACCCCACACAGGATAAATGAATGACTCAATTTACCCCAGAGAGAGGAAAGAGAAAAAAATTATCCTAGTATGGGATATTGGGAAGCGCTGGATGGAGTCAGACCTTGAAGTAGCATGAGAGGATGCTCGCGAATGAGTGACACTTTTGCGAGCTCATCTCCCAAGTGGAATGAAAAACCCTTGGTTGATTGGAAGCCTTTGAAGTGGAGAAAAACCTTTAATCTGCTCCACAAGTTAAATCCCAAGATGGTATCTTGTACCTTTAATATAATCTTCGCTCCTTCCCGATGCTCTGCTTTATTTAGAACAGAATAATCAGGGTTTAGGAAACCTTGCTTACAGCTATCACTATAAGGAGAAAAAATATCCATTCCCCGGGGCAATATTCGAAAAGTTATCAAGCTTTGATTGAAACGTTCGCTAATATCAAGTCATTTCGATAAAAGCCTTGGAGGTCATAGCTAAATCTGGCCCCCAAACAATACGAAACATGACCCTGGAGAACCATGGGTAACTCACCTAAGGCTGTTTTTGATTGGTTATCAAGTAATGATTGACATGATGGCAATTTACATACTTCTGATGGGCACCGAACAGCTTGAGGGTCAACAACTGCAAGACTTCAAAGAAGATAACATTTTACTTTGGAAGTCTCATTAGCTTTGTTATTCGTTTTTAAAATGTGTGTATAATAAAATACCTTAGCATTGATACCATAGGTTGCCTGAAGGGCGGAATTTCTTCATTTATTCTCTTCTGTCAAGTTTTCGACCTAAAATTAAACTGGTACTCTCGATCGAACTCGTTTTTTACAGTTCAAATAGTAAAGATATTTTGTCACTGCCATACATGTTATCACAAGCAGCAAGTCTGTTTCGCATTTTAATACTCGTCGTAAGAAAGATATTGGTTGTCACAATGATGGATGTGGTGATGGTTGCATAGAAAACCCATGCAGTATTGGTTGCCATAGTAGCAGTCAGACTTAATATAGTGGTGATTTGGGTACCAAGCTGGTTCCTATGGTAATGGTATTGATTGTCATAGTGATGGTTGTCATAGTAATGCCTTGAGACATGTTGTACGAAAGCTGTTTGCCATTTCATGATTTTCATCTACTTTTAACACTAAAGCTTAGAGGCGTTGGTAATAATTCATTACTCAAGGGATTGAAAAAAAGAAATTCAAGAAAATATACGAAAGCCATGTGCAATTCATTTTCCAAGATTGGAATGCGGATTCATTGTTTAAAAATGAGGAAAACCAGAGAATCCGAAGAGGAAAAGTTTAACTGTCAAATGAATGAGAACCACAAACAAACCCATCTCACATGTGAAGTAGACTTTGAGTGGCTTTAGGATCTGTGGTCTTACAGCTTGAGACATAATGTTGGCAAAGTTGCTCGAAGGTTAAGAGGCTTGTAAATCCTCACTGATTTTAAATTTCACTCGTTTTGCGAGTCATCATGTCTTATTAGCGTCGAATCGGCAACAGACAAAAGTTTCCGCTGAAAATAAAGATTTTTTGGGCGGCGTTTCGCGTTCCCACGTGAAAACAATGGAATGCAAAACCACAGGAAACCCACTTAATTCACCGACGGAAATCAAATGAAGACAATAACGACACTACATGACCTTACCTCCGTGTGTAATTACGTTATTTGTGCGAATTCTTTTGTAAAAATTAATAGTAGAGAGTGGTTTTTGTATGAATGAGCTGTCGAGCTCGAGAAACGAACGGCGGCACGAACTTACAGCACGTACACGTACCAGCATGTTATAACGTTGAAATGGCCTCCCATTGCTTTCGTGAGATTCACCCAATTAATCAAAACAAGCAGTCGGATACAAAAAAAATCGATCGTTATTTTCACAATTGTTTTCCATCCATAAAGGGGTTTTCGTATGAGTGGGAAACGTATGGTACTGACTTACAGCCCATACACGGTACGACTTGTCGAAACATTGAAATGGTTCTCGTATGAGTGGGAAACTGAACATACGGTACTGACTTACAGCACGTACACGGTACGACATGCCGTAACATTTAAATGGCTTCCCATAAGAATGGTTATCGTATTATAGTAGGAAACATACGGTACTGACTTACAGCACGTACACGGTACGACATGCCGTAACATTGAAATGGCTTCCCATAAGAATGGTTATCGTATTATAGTAGGAAACATACGGTTCTGACTTACAGCACGTACACGGTACGACATGCCGTAACATTTAAATGGCTTCCCATAAGTATGGTTATCGTATTATAGTAGGAAACATACGGTACTGACTTACAGCACGTACACGGTACGACATGCCGTAACATTGAAATGGCTTCCCATAAGAATGGTTATCGTATTATAGTAGGAAACATACGGTACTGACTTACAGCACGTACACGGTACGAATGATACCCGCAGTGTAACATTCAAATGGCTTTTCATCGTGTTGGAGTAAATCGTCCAATCTATATATTTTGTCATGTCATTCAATTCGTGGTAGCCATGTTATAACTGAGAATGCAACATTCTAAACCCAACAAATTATTACTTTGATAAAATACTATTTTCGCGATCATTTAGCAGGAGAGTGTTAGTAAACGCTCATAAGAAAAGTCTGGAATTCTAACAATGAAAACTGGATTTTTTTAGATTTTCATTTCTAATGTAAAAGCCATTTTATTTGGTGTTAAGTTTTAAGCTAGAAATCTTATTTCGTATTTGAGTATTTGCTGGGTTTCAATAAGCCGATAAAAGTCTTTGAATCTCATTATCTGCTCCAAATGTTTGTAAAACACTAAATCCTACTGAAAACTTGGGATTTAGCTGATGAATATTCTGCATGAGAATGGAAATGACGTCAAGTGAAACCCAGCAACAATTAAGTAAAAGTTTTCTTTTTTATACATCAGTTTTTATGTTTTAAAATTGTGATTTAAATTTGCTGAACTGCCAAGTTGCGACACCCAAAGGTGCCCGAGTAAACGCAAAGTTTATATCCAAATTTTAAGTATGTTGTTACAGTGGTTGCACAAAAGCCAAGGAATAATATTATTTTCGACGTGAATTTTTGTAGAATACTACGAAAAGTTATATATGAATACTGATTAGATATCATGAATTTTAAAGGTGCTGCCTCACCAGTTGCCTTAGCAACTGTAGTTGCGCGAGGGGTTTGGGGACTGGGGACGAAAGGACGCCGAAGAGAAGGGGGAGGGAAAAATAAATAAATAAATAACTAAATGAGAATTAACAGTGGATTCCAAAGAGTGGCTCTTCTTTCACTCGATTTCAATTAGAATTTAGAAGTTGATTTTTGAGGAGGAAGGGGAAAAAAACAAGAAACCGGAAAAAAATCTTGAAGCACAAGAGAGAACCAACAAACAAAATAAGAGGCGCTACTCCTTTCCCTACCCCTACCCCCTTCGGTCCTCTTCTCCCCCAGTCCCAAATTCACTCGCGCCTCCATAGTTCTGTAAGAAATACTTTTATCGCCATATTAGGATATTTATAAAATGTTATAAAGGATTCTAAGAAAGCGCTACTGATACCAGCTACTAAAATTTGGCGCCTTCCAATCACCAAGACCGGAAGAGAACCAGTTCATAATTCTAGTTCCGGTGCTTTCTGTACTTCCGGTCAGACGACGGTTAATGTCTCGCAGGACTTGATTTTGTCTTACGATAGCCTGGTTCAATGCTTTGATCCTGGAGAAAAACATTTAGAATCTTAGAAACTCTGTAAACTTAAGGAGAGGACCAACGGTGCAACATTGCACGCAATATTGCAGGCAATGTTGCTGAAGTAGGATCGTTTTCTAGTTCAGCAACACTGTGTGCAACATTGCGTCGTGTAACATGGCTCGCAACATCAATTGCATGTAAGAAATGTAGCTTTGTCCGTTGCTTTAGTTTCTTTATGAAAACATTAATTAATTTAATATTCAAAAGTTTTAACAAGCTAGTGACTCGATCTTTTCCTCTAATTGAGATGCCGCACGTGACGTCATTCATTCATTCATTAGTTATTTATTTATTCATTCATTCATCCATCCATCCATCCATCCATCCATCCATTCATTCATTCATTCATTCATTCATTCATTCATTCATTCATTCATTCATTCGTTCATTCATTCATTCATTCATTCATTCATTCATTCATTCATTCGTTCATTCATTCATTCATTCATTCATTCATTCATTCGTTCATTCATTCATTCATTCATTCATTCATTCATTCATTCATTCATTCATTCATTTATTTATTCATTCATTCGTTCATTCATTCATTCATTCATTCATTCATTCGTTCATTCATTCATTCATTCATTCATTCATTCATTCATTCATTCATTCGTTCATTCATTCATTCATTCATTCATTCATTCGTTCATTCATTCATTCATTCATTCATTCATTCATTCATTTATTTATTTATTTGTTTATTTATTTATTTTATTTATTTGAAATTATTAAGTTGAGCACGCTGCCTTTGATGGATGGTTAATATTATAGTGTCTGACAAAACCCAATGATCTAGGAAGCATTAACACGAGTATATAGACCCCTTACACCTGAGGTCAAAGCAGCTCAATTTGGAGGACAAACCAAAAGAATTTTAATCTCCTGAGAATTGGAACCCATTGTTTTGTCCTCCAAATTGAGCTGCATTTCGACGTGCTGCAAGGGGTCTATTTATATGTGCAGAAGGTGGTCAGATACCTGTTTTCATTACTGCTTATCTTGTCGGTGATCTGTGTCAGCATCATGGGTATCCTGTGGTGGTAATCTGAAGTGTCCTCTTTAGGTATACCAAGGCTACAAAAAGCGTCCCAAAGCTACCGATGTGCAGAAAACAGAATGTCTACAGGTTATCACTGTAATCGCAGCCATATTGGCGGTACTATTTAGCAAAACGTTTCTTATTAGTACCTCCAACATGGCCGCCATATGGTTCTATGGAATGTGGTTTCTTTAATTTATCATCGGACACCTTCGGGACCTTGCATTGATTCACCACTTTTCATACATTGGTCACAGAGAAAGCATACAATCGAGGCTGCAAGGTAGTTTCAAAGGATTATTCAAATTCGAACCTTGCAGCCTCGACTGAATGCTTTCTCTGTGACCAGTGAACCGAGGTATGGAAAATGTTGAATGGTGCCCGCTTCTCGTTTTACAATATCAATAAAAGAGAAGAATATTTCATTATCCAAAAAAAGTATTTTTTAGTATTTATACTTCCGGATCCCTTGGAGTGGTTGCAAGCCATCAAAAATGATCATGTTAGATCTGAGGGACAGTCCATGTTCAACCTTAGACTGAAATTTTCCGGCAGAAGACAAGGTTAAATGCGTGACCCTCCCCTCCACTCCCTCAATCTAAAAGTTTTCCTAGTATGCGATGACTATCGTGTTACCTTGGTAACGAGTCCCTTGGGTTGGTTGGGGTATTCCACGTGCTCTTTAATTTTCAATCGACGAAGAATCCACATGGGAAGAGATTCCTCCAGCTCGATGAGATGTTCAATCTGCAACAAATTACCATTTGACACAAAATTTACCCTGGTTCCAGAGGACAATCAAGGGTGGCGTAGCGGTAGTGCACTCGTGTCTCACTCTAGGGTCTTGGGTTCGATTCCTGGACTCAGCATCACTTGCGAGTAGAGTTTGTTGGGTCTCTCCCTTGATTGGGTTTTTCTCCGGGTTCTCGGTTTTCCTCTTTCCGCAAAAATTAACATGCTAAATTCCAATTCAATCTGTGAGTTAGCCATGCCCTGACTTAGATCAGCCCAGAGGTTGTTTCAGGGTTCAATCTGTGAGTTAGCCATGCCCTGACTTTGATCAGCCCAGAGGTTGTTTCAGGGTTCGATCTGTGAGTTAGCCATGTCCTGACTTAGATCAGCCACGAGGTTGTTTCAGGGTTCAATCTGTGAGTTAGCCATGCCCTGACTTTGATCAGCCCAGAGGTTGTTTCAGGGTTCGATCTGTGAGTTAGCCATGTCCTGACTTAGATCAGCCACGAGGTTGTTTCAGGATTCGATCTGTGAGTTAGCCATGCCCTGACTTAGATCAGCCCAGAGGTTGTTTCAGGGTTCGATGTGTGAGTTAGCCGTGCCCTGACTTAGATCAGCCCAGAGGTTGTTTCAGGGTTCGATGTGTGAGTTAGCCGTGCCCTGACTTTGATCAGCCCAGAGGTTGTTTCAGGGTTTGATCTGTGAGTTAGCCATGCCCTGACTTAGATCAGCCACGTGGTTGTTTCAGGGTTCGATGTGTGAGTTAGCCGTGCCCTGACTTAGATCAGCCCAGAGGTTGTTTCAGGGTTCGATGTGTGAGTTAGCCATGCCCTGACTTAGATCAGCCACGAGGTTGTTTGAAGGTAGCCTCAGCGCATTCACTTTGTCCTTGGTATGTTTATTATTCGGGGGTGGACGGCAAACGATAACCATAGATACGGTAACCATAGATACTGTAACCATAGATACTAATGACTTACCTGCATGATATAGCGCTCCACTACTGCATGCTGACGAATGTTATCGATGTCACCAACAGCCAAACCAATCTGTCATACATTCAATTAAAACTATGAATGTTTCTTCGCTTAAATTGTTATATGAAATTATAGCATGACCAAAAAAAAGAGTTAAGTCAGTACAAGTGTCTACCTTTATGGATTCATTTGTAAGCAGTTATAATTTGATTAAATGCGCACGCATATCGCGGGCTCACCTTTTGCCCTTTTGCCAAAAAACGTTTTGTAGTTTTACGCATGCGCGTTATCGTCCAGGTTTTTGGGTGACATTTTGGCGCGTGGATTCTCGTAATCACGTGGACACCGAAGTTCCAATATTAACGTGAAACTGAATGAATGAAATTGGTTTTTCGCTGCCGTCCATCAAAACTAATCAGTCGGTACCTTTTATATTTTTGACAGGCGGCAGTGAAAAAACAAATTCCAACTGGAAACTCGGAGATACAGAGTCAAGGTAATATTGAAAACTGCAGTAATCTATAACCAGTTACTTACCAACATGTTCATCAGGATGATTGGCATTAAGAAGCAGAAAGTCACAAAGATGAGATAGTTGGCGAAGCGATGTTTAAGGTTGGTTTTGTTGTACGTAGAATCATATGACACTTCCCCTAGTGTCATGACGAACGTCTTGGCAATAGATTTACCGAAGGTTGAAAAACTAGTGGCCTATAAAATGGAATGATAATTAGTTTTACAAAACCAGGGACCGCGGAGCGTAATTTTGATTGGGGGGGGGGGGGGGGGGCTAACGACCACCAAATACTGGAAGACCAGCATTTGCTCCGCGGTCCCTGAAAACATATCGTGGACATGAAATAAGTTAAGTTTCTGAGCCTGTAATCTTCATGAGCGAAATTGAATGCTTTGTCTGACTAGTTGAAATCTGCTGATTTGAAGCCGTTGCCCCCCTCAGCAACCACGTGATTGATCTGCATTACAATACCAAAACCATCATGGCGTCTATCGTGAATAACAACTATTCAATCTGGCCTACGCTGATTTACATGAGAAAGGATTCAGTTTTAATTTCCAGGGGAAAAAGACTCTATTGTTGTGCCTCCTGTCATGGCTGCCATCACGTGTTGGTGCCGAAGCCTCTATCATTAAAGCAAGCAAGGGTACAGTGTGCGCTGATAATGCGCCGCTACTCACTGCTATGGTCATGGGTTCGATCCCTGGACTCGCTCTCATACGTGAGAAGAATTGACCCTTCTCAAAATTATCTTGGATGCGAGGCTAACACGAAACAAAAAAGAAATCACATTTTTTCTCTATGGAATTCGTGGCATTTCTTTTGTATTTCCATGTTAGACTCGCAATATAATTTTGAGAAGGCTCCAATCTCCGGATTCTCCTGTTGTCCTCCCTCCGCAAGAATCGACTTCTAAACCGGTTGATTCGATTTTGCATCGAAAGCTTAAACGCGAGCCTCTCGTTTGGAGGAACTGGTTTTTTTAAGCCGAGTATTTTTGACATAATTCAGAGACATTATACTTACCCCTTGGACATCGTCGATTAATAAGAAGAAGGCCATTCCAAAAGCAACCACGAATAAACTGAACAGTACTGCAACCTAAGAGTTAACAGGAAATAATGGTACGGTTCATTCATATTGGCGCATGCGTGATCATTAATTAGACTACATAATAATAATAATAATAATAACAATAATAATACTACTACTACTAATAATAATAATAATAATAAAAATAATAACAATAACAATAACAATAATGATAATGATAATGATAATAATAATTTTATTTCGAAGCATCTAAACAAGGTTTGAAAGGTATATTATAAACATCTTACCTCAAGGACAGTCTTTAGCATAGACAATACCATGACAATGTAACGGCCATATACCGCTGACCTAGTGAAGTAAAGGACCGAATTTTAGAGGAGGGGGGCATGGTTGAGTATTCACCACTTTCACATTCTCATAATGCTTTGCGTTTTTGGGGGGCAACAATGAGAAAAAAATCGTTAATATATTATACGTGAAGATTAATAAGAATTGAAGAAAAAACATGTAAAAACACTTATGCATCTATGATAGATTCTATCAGAATTCACAAAAACCAGAAAGAAAGAAATTTGAACAGGTTTACGAGTAAATGTCATGACATTTCTTGGTAAGTCCATACATTGTCTGTAACACCAAACGTTTCATTCTCCCATGCGTGTGAAATTAACTCTGATTAAACCTATACTGGATTTTTCAATGATAATAGCAAACATACTCAGCATCTACAAGAAAACTTTTGAATTTTCAAATAGTTTTTGCTATTGTTGCCCCCCAAAAACGCAAAGCATTATGGGAATGTGAAAGTGGTGAATAATTTTTCTCTCCATCAGTGCTCCGTATCAATCAAAGCTTGAGCTACCAGGGATAAAGATGACTTGAAGAGAGGTGCGCACTTCATTACCTCTCTCCATCAGTGCTCCGTTTCAACCAAAACTCGAGCTGGAAAAGTACGTCTGTTACGTTGAAATGATTCTCTGTAGCCCCATAAACGTCTATGTATTTGTCTTTGTCCAGTCAAACTAGCGAGGCCTAGCGAGACTAAGGCTACTCAAACGCTACAGGAAAGAAGTCGAAAGAGGTGTCTGTTGCCCCCATAAAGGGCTCAGTCGTCTTTGCCGAACTCCTACCTTCTCATATACAAGGCTAAGTTAATCCAAGCCAGGAACAAGCACAAAGCTCCAGCCTCGATCTGAAATGTCTTCTTGCACGTGCAAACTGGAATCAAGTAAAACAAGGCCGCTGCGTAGATGGGAATCTCGATGAAATTGGTGATGTCGTTGAAGTATTTTCTTCGCTGGAATCAGACAGTAAATTTTAGTAACTATTCAAGTTTAAACGTATATTGCACAGCAATCACTTGGTCCCTGTAAGGGGTTCTTCCACGAGGATCTACTCCAACAAAACACTCAAATCACCTATTGAATTTTACGGAGGGAGGAAAACCGGTAAACCCGGAAAAAAAACCCGTTGTGGTTTGATAAATTACTGGAAGACAAGGGGAAGCCATATCGATGTTACGGCATGTGTTAGCGCGTAGTGCGAGAGGGGGTTAAGTGGGGAGCATACGGTACTGAGTTACACGAAAAACGCTCTATGTCTTTCTACTTACCAGTTTGATGACCTGGGCAAATTCCTTAGTAACGAGAAGAAAACAAAGCGCAATCACCAGGTATTGGGGAACTATCAGGCCTTTAAACTGAAAAAAAAAACCGTAGGTGGAACAGATTGTAGGTATTAATGGTCATGGTGTAGAAGGATGAGAAAGAATAATGATGCAAAACATGGTTTATTTAAATAGAGGATTTTGGTCCCCCTCCTTAACTTGATACTAATCTTCCACCCAACAATACATATTTCTGTACGCTGGTTTCTCTTGCTTTGTTGTTTAGATCCATTGCTTCAGAAACAGTACTTCTTAGTTAACTTTACTTAGCCTATCGTGCAGGTGTAATAGGCCTTTTCGGTGTAATGTTTTCCCATTTCAGACCACGTATCATTCCCTAGAGTATCATTTCTTTGTTTAACGGTTGCACATGAGAAGACACATGAATATGGATGCAACTCAAACAAATAATCTTATTCTCTAGGGAATGACACGTGGTCTGAAATGGAAAAAAACATTACGCCCAAGCCGAAAACGCCTATTGTGGACTGGACATCTCCCTGCGTGCAACACCCATTCTACAGAGCACACACACACACTCTCCCCTCCCTTAGTTTATCATAATATAGGTTTATTACTGACCTGATGTTGTCTTATACATGTCCACCATTTTTTACTTTCCTGAAAGATTTTAAAAATACATAATTAGAACAAATTTGCTCTGGTCGCCACCGGATGTGAGGGTCGCCACCGGATGTGAGGGCCTTGTCGTGATGTTTCTGGGCACTCTGATTCAGTGGCGTAGCGAGGACCCAGGATCTGGGGGCGCGAGGCAATAAGAATAAAAAGTGATTACCAAAAATGGGGGGAGCACAACGGCAGCCATGGTAACCGCTTCTTCGACGCGTCTTTGACAGAAGCGCCGATTCCCCCTCGTCAAAATTACCACAGGGAGACCATAAAAATGTTTTACCATATACCCATATAGAATCCCTATATAGGAAGCTATTTATGAACACGTTATTTAAACACAAATTCATTAATCTGACCTCCATGGCTTTCTCGTCTGAAGCATTCATATTTGCAATTTTGTTGGCACAGATTTTTTTCGTTTGCAGCACAATAGTTGTCATGGACAACAGGAAAATTAGGTAGATGATGATGTTGGCAGCAAACGTAAACCATCCAAACTTACGCCTGAAATTAATAAAGACGAAAGAAAAAATAATATAACTGGGCTACCTGTGGTGGCCAACTGAAAAGGGTTGCTATTGGAAATAGTCGCTATAGTTACCATTTCTGACTCATCAGCTCGTAGCATACAGGGTGACCAAGGCAGTTCTCTCTTCTGTATGCAGCCATTGTCTAAAGATTCAAAAAAATGGTGTGAATTCTATCCTCCTCCTCCTCCTCCTCCTCCTCCTCTTCCTCTTCCTCTTCCTCATCCTTATTCTTTTTACCCCTTTCCTAAGATGTCAATTTGGAATATAATGAGCTAGAATTCTGCCACGTAAATTTAATTGAATTTAATCAAATGGATTAAAGGATTAAATTCACTAATTCACGTTGAAGAAGCCTCATATCCCAAATAAGATTCCCACGTACAAAAAAAATTTAAATGACAATTGTCATGATAGTACCTTTAGGAATTTTAGAGAGTAGCCTTTCTCTGAGCCACCGGGGAGACTCATTCCTTGGATGAGGCGAAAATCGTAGGTTATCTGGGTAAATACAAGGATACCATTTGTTATGTTATGCATAAGCTTTTGATGAAAACTTATCAATGGACATGGATGGATGTGTGGGTGGGTGGGAGACTTTCACTAACCTTGTAGTCTTTATCAGATGAGTTGCATTCCTTCTCGATACATCGATCAAGAAATCGCTGTAAGATATTTTTAAAATGTATTAAAGATAAAGTTACATCCATAAGGGCTCGTAAAGTCAGCCTAGCCTTTATTAGAGATTTCTTTTAAACTCTACGTTGTTTTTTAAAGTAAATCGACATACCTCTGCTACATTTGGAAGAGTTTGAACCAAAATATCCATTTGGCTATTATCCCCAAGTGGGGTGGGGTGAAGTACTTGTTGCCATCTGAAAAAAAAGAGTCACCAAAAATACAATGATTGTTGCTGCAAATGAGCAGATTTTTTTCAGCTTGGGCGTAATGTTTTTACTATTACAGACCATGTGTCATTTCCTAGAGTATCATTTCTTTATTTAACAGTTGCGCATGAGAAGACACATGAATATAGATACAACTCAAACAAAGAGTATTATTCTCAAGAGAATGACACGTGGTCTGAAATGGGAAAACATTACGCCCAAGATATAATACACACAAGCAGGGAGCTCAGAAAAAATTCTGAGCCCCAGATTCTAGTTGGTTGCTCTTGGGCTCAGAATTTTTTCACCTGCGCCATCTTGAATGGTAATTGCGCCTTTGCATCGAGGGAGACGAACAGTGAGCTTGCAATGATAGAGACATGTGAATAATTGTCCAAGGTGTTAAAAAAGGTCTGTATCATTGCAAGGTCACCTCATGTCTTGCTTCGATACAAAGACACGTTTACCTTTCAAGATGGGAACTGTGAAGGGGATTATTAATAAAGAGGTATACCTTTCGTGATCTGCTATCACCAAGGCAACGTTCTCCCACTTGTGTTCGATGGCCAGATCCAGTGCGTTCATGTCAGACGCATTGCACGTGATCAAGAGCGAATCAATAGAAAATAAAAACTCGACAATGTGCGCATGTCCAGCAATGGCGGCAAGATTTAGGGCTGTGTTCTACATCAGAAAATAAAAGTGATAACTTAAGTCAGCCCAAGAAATTTGAAAGCTTTTTGAAGTTGTGTTGGGTAGATTTGGCAGACATCTCAAAATCAAATAAAAAACATCCATTCATACCTTATATTTGTCCATGTCGTTCAAACACTTCGGATGAGCCTGCAGTACCAGCTCTACACATTTTAGTGACCCATTCCTTGCTGCATGATGTAATGGGTTATGCTGTGACATATCACTAGTAAGTGAATAGCACATATCAGGGTTACACTCCATTGGCTTCAAACAAATGTTTCAAGTCGAGGCATTTGGGTCAACAATGCAGTAAGTGTATAGAAACTGACCCAAATGCCTCAACTTAAAAAAATTGTTTGAAAGCAATAGAGTGTAACTCTGATATCTGCTATTAGAATAAGTAGCATAGAAGTGACCGTTCTTTGTGTTTGAGGCGAGGAGTGGCTCCGCTCCGTTACCGTGTCGCGTGCCAATACTAAATGTGTTTTTTTTATAATCGTTTCATTCATATTACGGATTTTTAAATCGAAGGAATCAAAGATTATCAGTCCAGAGATTGTTTCAGGGTTTGATAAAATCAAGGGTTTTTTTACCCGTTTATCTCGGTTTCAGGTGCCAGCAGTTCAACTACCGATTCGTTCCCCTCGATGCAGGCCAGATGAAGGGCAGTGCGCTTCTGTTTGTTATTAGCGTTTAAAACGCGTTCATTTCTGTGCTCAACCTCAAGCATGAGTTGGACGATGTCAGAAAAACCGTCCCTAAAAGGAGAGAAAAAATGTGCTGAGACTCAATTGTTCAATCGTTACCCATCCATGCATTATCTCACGCGCGCGTACAAAAACTCGCAAAACACACACGGAAATACGCACGCACTCCACTCGGTAACTTACGCACGCCGCACGCTTTCAAGCACTCACGTATTCACTCAAGATTTGTTGTGTTGGTTACCTTGCAGCCAGATGAAGAGCAGTTTCTTCAGCAGCATCAGTCGTGACTTCAATAGAAGACGGATTGCAAGCCAGGAGTTGCATCGTATCCTGGATACAATAATGGAAAAATGAGGAGACGGTAGAGAAGAGTACAGCACATCACATCGCAGCAAAGTACAGCACAGCACAGCAGAGTACAGCACAGCAGAGTACAGCACAGCGCAGCAGAGTACAGCAAATCACATCACAGCAAAGCACAGCAGAGTACAGCACAGCACAGCAGAGTACAGCACATCACATCACAGCAAAGCACAGCACAGCATAGCACAGCACAGCACAGCAGAGTACAGCACAGCACAGCTTAGTACAGCACAGCAGAGTACAGCACAGCACAGCAGAGTACAGCACGGTACAGCAGAGCACAGCACAGCAGAGGAAAGTAGTTTACTCACCTTAAAGTTTCCTTGCTGTGTGGCGTAGTGTAGAGGTGTTAACCCAAAGACGTCTTTCTCGGAAACCAGTGGAACCGCCGCTGGTTGCTGGAAAATCAAATGCACAAAAACATATAAAATGTTGCATATGTAAATGTTGCATTTGTATGTAGGTGTGCAAAGACTCTTCAAATGCCCAGGATATCAACTACCCAGAATACCCCTCGATCTTAGCTTCGATGATTTAACCTTTTAAAGACCGACAACGATTTTTGAATAGACCATTTCACGGTTGTCGTCGCTCAACCTCAGCCTCGATAGCGTGTAATTTATTCTTTAGAATTTGATTAAAGCCAGTAGAAGTTTTAAGTGTTTCAATAGATATTTTTGAAAGCGCTCGTGCATCTCGAAAATAATCTATTGTTTGATGTGTACATTCCTTAAATTACCGTGAGCTGTAGAATATATTACACACTATCGAGGCTGAGGTTGAGCGACGACAACCGTGAAATGGTCTATTTGGTGTAAATGAGTCCTTGGTCAGTCGTAAGCATCCAAGGAAAATGAAGACTGTTATATTTACCTTTAACAAGATAACCAAGGTAGCACTGTATCCTACAGCAGCATGAAGAGAGGATTTAAGGTTCGAATCCTTCGACGTTATATCTGCAGCTTTCTCCAGAAGGACTTGGACTGCCGCTGTGCAACCATTGGCTGATGCTAACAGCAATGGCGTGTGACAGTTGGAGTCACGTGGGTCAACCGTGGAACCCTGAAAGACATAATAGACAACGGGTTTTGGAGTCTTTATTAAGCAGCAGCCATTTTGGATAGCTCGCCGCCCGCTTGGCTCAGTTGGTTGAGCACCGGACAATCGTGCGGGAGGTCGTGGTTCGAGGTTCGGCCGGACCAACACTCAGGGTCTTAAAATAACTGAGGAGAAAGTGCTGCCTTTGTAATTACATCTACAAACGGCTAGACTTTCAAGTGGCTCGGATGACCACTTTAAATGGCGGTCCCGTCTCTCCACACTTCATCACTAACCAATATCGGAGGGACGTAAAAGAACCACTGAGGACGTAAAGAAACCCTGGCAGTGACCACCCTCCGTGCCTACACCTCATACTAACCACCTCTCATCATCGTAAAGCGATTATATATACATAGAAAGGGCGCTATATAAATAATAAATCATTTAATCATTCAATAGATCATAAGAGCAGTCTTCGTATGACTGTGAAAAGCTCTCTGCACAAACGCGATTGTGACACGACAAGGCACTGCCACCAGACCATTTACATTTGAAAATCACGGCATCGCCAAGGTCATGGCACTGCCAGACCAATCTCATTTTGCGAGAACAAATTAGCCAATCAAACTGCCAGACCAATCACATTTTGCGAGAACAAATTAGCCAATCAAACTGCCAGACCAATCACATTTTGCGAGAACAAATTAGCCAATCAAACTGCCAGACCAATCACATTTTGCGAGAACAAATTAGCCAATCAAACTCCTAAAAGGCATCACGGCCGCGCCAAGGCCATGGCACTGCCAGACCAATCACATTTTGCGAGGACAAATTAGCCAATCAAACTTCTAAAAGGCATCACGGTCACGCCAAGGTCATGGCACTGCCAGACCAATCACATTTTGCGAGGACAAATTAGGCAATCAAACTTCTAAAAGGCATCACGGTCACGCCAAGGTCACGGCACTGCCAGACCAATCACATTTTGAGAGAACAAATTAGCCAATCAAACTCCTAAAAGGCATCACGGCCACGCCAAGGCCATGGCACTGCCAGACCAATCACATTTTGCGAGGACAAATTAGCCAATCAAACTTCTAAAAGGCATCACGGACGCGGCAAGGCACGCATACGACACCGAGCTTTTCCCAGTCAAACCAAAACTGTTCTATATTCAGTAGAGCTTCGTCCATGTTGAAGGATCTCCCTAAACCTTGGTGATAAGTAAAGAAATAATACTCAAGGGAATGAATAGGTCATTAATCGTCGGAAAAACCAACGGGTCTTTTTACTTACCTTCTCGATGAGAAATTTGATGACCTCGGGATGATTTCCTAAAGCGGCCCTGTGAAGGTTAAAAACAGTCACGAATCAAAGTTCCAAATTTGTTTAAGTTTTCTTAGAGTATGGGTTCAGATCACTCATCAATGTTCTGACCCCGCAAAACCGGGCATGCTTCTTTTCCTTTCTTTGATTCTGAAGCTTGCTCCTCTCCCTGAGCCGACTTTGTGCCCCTAATTTGCAAGTTGCAAGCTATCCGACACAAGATTCAATCTTTTTTCTTGGTTCAGCATTTTCAGCATTTTACAATGCTGCACCTATCCCTGTATCCGCCCCTGAGGTCACCGTTTCACGAAATTTGGCTCAATAAGATCTAGAGTCGTTAAAAACATGCATAAGTTAGGTTATACTAGGAATAAAATGGTACCCCCTTTATGGTAATCCCAAAGCTTACCTATGCAATGGTGTCATCCCTTGAGCATCTGCATGTTCAAGTGTTAAAATCTGCGGGTCTTTATTTACAATGGCTTTGACAATATCGAGAAAACCACGACCACATGCCAGATGTAACGGTGTGCATTCATCTTCATCCTGGTGAAGATACATTAGATATAAAATATACTACCAGGGAATCAAGGGTGGAGTAGCAGTAGTCAGTGCTCGCCTCTCACCTCTGGGGTCTCGGGTTTGATTCCTGGATTCAAGATCACATGTGAGTAGAGTTTGCTTGGTTTCTCCCTTGATTCGAGGGTTTTTTTTAACGGGTTTCTCCAGTGTAATTTTCCTCCCTTCCCAAAACCGAGCACGCTAAATTCCAATTTTAAATTTGAATAATAAAATTTGAAGGATGCGCATTTTATCCACTCTTTCTACCAGTGTCACGTGATCTTTTCCCGCCATTTTGAATCAAACATTTCTAAATCCAAATATGATAAGGTAAAACAAAAACAAACGTACCCGCTTTGTTCGAGGGCAAGCTCCTTCGTGAAGGCACATTTCAACAACCTATACAATGAAACACGTCACTTAGATTAGCATAGTCAAATCATTAATATTAATGAATCATTAAACACGCATGCGCACCTGAAGGTCACCGCTTTCCACAGCATAATGCAGTATATTTGATCCCATACCGTCGACGTCGTGAAACAGAAACTTTTTGTCTTGTGCTAGAAAAACAATTTTGTAGTAAATATTTGACTTGGTGAAGGAAATGACTTTCACATATAAACCCCGGCCCTTGCACGTGACGTCAAAGCAATGCTGAAGTAGAATCGTCTTTAAAGCAAAGCTTTGATGCTGAAGTAGGATCGTTTCCTACTTCAGCAACATTTCATGCAACAAATTGCGTCGTGTGACATGGCTCGCAACATCAATTGCCTGTAACATTGCGCGCAATGTTGTACCGTTTCCGTAGCTTTATCTCATGAACAGTATCAGTTCGTGTATCATATTCTTACACCTTTTAGGGTCAAGCAAGCAAGACAGAACGACTTAGGTATCTCATGCGCATTCGCGGTGACGCTTAGACTACCATAACATTTAATACAGCGACAAAAATTACTTTGCGGTGGTGATTAGAGATAACAAGTTATCAAGGAAAACTCTTTCTGAGTATGCGTTTTTTACTCACCAATATTCAAGAAGTATTTGACTGTATTCCTTGATCCTTTAGACACAGCAAGTGCAAAAGGTGTTAAGAGATACCCAGCCTTGTCTGTGATACTCGCGCCGTGGTTGACCTGTCAAGATGAATAATCAAATAAAATCAACACTCTCAATTCAGTCTGTGAGTTAGCTATAACCGTGCTTTGACTTAGATCAGCCCAGAGGTTGATTCAGGGTGCAATAACATTGTTTAAATGAGGGAAAAAAACACACGCAAGATATATAATATCATTGCAACCTGACAACAGCTTGCGCACTAACGTACATTGCCACACGTAGGCTTTAAAAGTGCTGCGCTCAAAATATACTCGAGTTGATTTGAGAAGAATGAATAAAAAAATGAAAATGGCCAGCTTCGCAAAAATGTTAAAAGCGCGCATTTTTACAACCTTCCTAGATTAATGCGCAAGTTACAAGAAATGAGTTCAAACACGGCAAATTCGAGTTTTGATGGAAATAGAAACAGCCTAAATGATCAGTTTTGTCTCCTCGCTAAAATTAAAAACCTTGATTATGTTTGGGGGAATGCGCGATATCTTGAGTGAATATCAAGCCGGGGGAAAATTGGCAAAAATCCTGTTGTGCTGCCCTTATATTCCCTTATAATTCCCTTTCACCGATAATCGAAGGACTAGTGATACCGAAATTTTTCCATTAGCGGCGGTTACATCAGCTCAAAACCAACAAATTAAAGTATTCTAAAGTTTCTTGCTGGTTTGAAGAGCTTCTTTCATCATAACGTTAAGCGCTGTCAATCATTTTCATACCAACAAAACCGCGATGCTATCGTGGTCTAGCTGAGCCGCAATATGCAGCGGCGTCATTCCATTCAGTCCAGCGGTGTTGACATGGCAACCGGAACACTGAAGTAAAAGCTGGAATTGAGAAATACAAAAAAGACTTAGTATCCTGCTGCGTAAACCTTTATAAGTTGGAAACCTTTTTTTTTTTATAGATGTTGTCTCAATATTCCCGTGCACCGCACATTGCGCGTCTAGCTCTGCAGGAGGCAACGCTTAAAAAATATAATTAATATTATGACACAAAGAAACCGACAAGGCCTCATAATTAGTCAGTCTTCTGTTTTGCGGTGGATTTGTGTTTTGGGTTTTTATTATATACATTAATCAAGTGAGCCATCGTTGGTCATAAATCACATATGTGAGACACCAGCTAGTGAAATATAAGGTTAAACTATTGTCATCTTACGGGATTCGATACAGAGGGGAGGGGGAGGGGTGGGGCTATCCGGTATCCACCACCTTTGGAAGTGAAATCCTGAATTTTTTACTCAATGTTTCCCAAAACTAAACGTCAAACGCAAAAATTAATGTACTTTCTGTTTGCATATATGCTATATACTATGCATTATAAAATAACTATTATAAACTTCGCGTTATGATTTCGGGTTAGAGGCGCGTGCATTATGAGAGCACACGGCACGCGCGCGCACTTTCTGTTGCGTCATTGGAATCCAAAATAACGATTATTGTAATTTGCATTTTATATTTTACAAAAAAATAAGTAATAACCTGCTTGCTGCGCTGTGTTATGTTATAAAGTACTTGGGGATTATCTCGTGTTCTGCCAATCCCCGCGTGCTTTATAGCTGCACACAGCACGCGCGCGCGTTTGATCTATTTCTTTATTTATGCATATAAATAGTCAATACATTCAGACACTCATTATCGAGTACCCTAAACTTTTAATTTTATCTACATCCTCTTCCTACCCCCTCCTATTCTCACACCAAGCACTCTTTCCCCATTTGCCTCTTGATAGAATCATTTACTGTATTACCTTGACTATATCTTCTTTTCCTGTCCCAGCTGCGATGTGTAGAGGTGTGTCGCCATGACGATCAGGTAGATTGACGTCAGCACCCGCGAGAAGTACAACTTGTACCACTGATCGAACTCGACTGAGAATAGCGTTGTGAAGAGGTGATTTACCATGATGATCGACCTTGTTTACTTCTGCATACAAAAAGATGTTTATTAGGATTAGATGAGTAATAGACCCCTTTCACGTGACGTCAAAGCAGCTCAATTTGGAGGATAAAACAAAAGAAATTCAATCTCCTGAGAATTGGAATCTATTATTTTGTCCTCCAAATTGAGCTGCATTCCGACGTGCTGCAAGGGGTATGTAGGAAAGAGAGGAAGGTCGAAAGAATTCTACCTGTATAGGTAGTTGTAGTTGGAAGCGCCCTAACGAATCAAGCAAAAACCTGCACTTTGAAATATTTATGGAAGGCCTAGGTTACTGGGAGTCTGAACTACCAATCTCTAGCATATAGTGCTCTAACCAAATGAATACATTTATTTTGCGTCGTTCAACCAAGTGTGTGAGGTAACAGACGAGGACCGATCTACAGGTATTGATCTTCCTCCGCAAAACTAACAAGCTAAATTCCAATTCTGTCTGTGAGTTAGCCATGCCCTGATTTTGATCAGCCCAGAGGTTGTTTCAGGGTTTGATCTGTGAGTTAGCCATGCCCTGATTTTGATCAGCCCAGAGGTTGTTTCAGGGTTTAATCTGTGAGTTAGCCATGCCCTGACTTAGATCAGCCCAGAGGTTGTTTCAGGGTTTAATCTGTGAGTTAGCCATGCCCTGACTTTGATCAGCTCAGAGGTTGTTCCAGGGTTCAATCTGTGATTTAGCCATGCCCTGACTTTGATCAGCCCCGAGGTTGTTTCAAGGTATCGATAAAATTTCAAGGTTTTTGAAAGTTGAAGGCAGCGCACAAACTAAGCTACACTTGCGGCTTCCATCCAAGTGTGTGAGAGCAGATTGATCGAGTGACGCTCATCTCTATAGTTTAACAGTCATCGCCAACCAAACTAGCTACATTTTTAACGATGTGCAAGGTGATTGGGGAACCAAATGATATGGATTCCTGTTGCGCAAAGCAGGCGACGCGCGCAGACTATGCTACACTTGCCTCTTAACCACAATGAAAATATAACGACAATCATATATTTCTATCTCGCGTAGCAGACAAAGAGAACCCAGTGCATATATGTTTTGTGGAAGTTTTCTTGCACTTGCTATGTATAGTATAGATTCTTTACCTGCTCCTCTTGATAGAAGTCTCTGAACCTCGTTCTCATCTCCTGATAATGCTGCCAAGTGAACTGAGTTCTGGAAGCTGAGATTTTGGATCTGGCAAATATAATAGAATACAAGCTTTATACAATACAAGGACAAGGACAAGGACAAGGACAAGGACAAGGACAAGGACAAGGACAAGGACAAGGACAAGGACAAGGACAAGGACAATATAAAAAAGATCAAGCTTAAGTAAGAAGCTGCACCTGCCATACTAATTAGGAAATATATTGTGATTGGGTGCATGGTTAGAATGACGCGCATTTTAATTAGTTAATTAAATTAAAAGAAGAAGCCATTTGAGAGCAACTTTCACCTCTCCCTCCCCTCCTCCTTGTTTTCCTCACAGGAGAGAAGATAAGGCAGGTCTAGGTAGTGAGCATAACCAAAACCTCTCCAAATAAACCAAAACATCGCGAAGACAAGACGACGATGTCAGTAAAGTCTATGACAGGCGCTCAGTGTTTATCGTTTTGTCGCTATATATAGGTGAGAGCAGAAATTTACCGCGCAAGACAAAATGCCCTAAGGCTTTATGAGTCGTCACAGCAACAGGTTTCATGGTTTAATAAGGATTCCGAATAAAGAATATGGAAGAGTTATACTAATATAACGATACGGAGAAGGAAAACCCTCGCGACGCACAGGAGAGAACAACAAGCAACTCTACTCACATACGACACCAAGGGACTCGAATCCGGGTCGCATTGGTGAAAGGCGAGCGATCTATCCGCTACGCCACCCTGGGGGGTTGTTTAAAACAAACTCAGAGAATATATGTGTGATCAAACCTCGTTCGGCGTCCGTAATAGTTCACGGCTTGACTCTATTGGTCAGATCTACGCCTATACACTTTATTGACCATAAGTTCGTATTCTAGAAGCGTCGATATTATAAAACTACGAGCGGTTTAAAAGACGTTTAGACAGCCTATGGGGGTCCTGCTTGTTACTAGGCAACGGGAATCCTGTTGTGAGACTATCAGAAATGCCCTATAATTATAATTAGTACGCAGATGACACAATAATCAAAATAAAACAGTTTTTCCAATCCTCTTGTTTCATGCCCACCCTTCTATCCTTTATCAACGCCCAGTAAATTTCTCTAGAATTCTTTTGATCTGAGCCCACCGTTTGATAGATCAGTTCAAAGATTCTTATCAGATAACCTGGAGATTCTTAATTTGCGTTGAAGTATACCATCTTCGAGTTAATGCGCGCAAAATTTTCCATGTCTACTTAATGGTAATTATTTTTTTTGACAAAATTGCTTTTAGGAATAGCAAACTTTGTTCTCTAATATAGGCGCAGAGATTTGCTAACTTTTAGCACGAAAAACAAAGCAACCAAACCGCGAAAATTAACATCCAATTTGCGCAAAATATAGAACTCGTATCTAACAAAGAAATCCTTTCAAAGCACGTTAAAAGTCCTAAAATTGGGCGTGTAGATTGCTTTGTTCTGAAGTAAGCTTAATTCCCCTAATTTCTAAAAACTAACGGATGCTTAAAATCTAAAGTTTCAAGTAAATGAATATCAAAGTATTTTCTGAGACATAATAGTCCACTCTGACAAAATATGCGGCAAATTTTCACTTACAAAAAAAGTTCTTAGAAAATATATAAAATAAAGTTAATACTTACCCTTGAAATACCACCAAAACTTTTCCTCACTGATTTGTTTTTATACTGAATTTCCGGAAGATTGTCCAATGAAGTTGAATCGAAAACCGATTCACTGCTGTTGGTGCTATAGGTTCGCCATCGCGGGAACGTAGGACTGTCGGGGTACTCATTGCTGGCAAAAGACACCATCTTCGACGAGTTTGTTTTGCTCCTTGAACGTGACATCCTCTTTTTTTTGTTAGTTTGGAGAAAGATAAGTTTAGAAAGCTTAATAACATTAAGAGGGAAAACAAAATGTTTTTGCGTTCGACACGTGTATTGCACGTTTGAGACACATAACGGTTTTGATTACAAATTCAAATGTGTCAAGAATTCCCCATTTAAATTAACATTTTTCCTTTTTTATTTTGACTAAAAGAGGCTGGTTTGGATGAAACATCATTTTCATGTTTTAATTGAGTGAAATTAGAGAGAAAACATTAATATCCTTGACAAGGCATTTTGAACATTAGACGGTAATGACGTTATTAGAACTATTTCGAGTCAAATTTGAATATATTGGTTTTGAAATTATGATTCAATAGTGACATAAGTTCACAAGTTCCTTGCTAACTCTTCATCGCTTAGAAAAATTCTAAATTTTTCATTGTAGTCGATGCTATGAAAGGTTTAGTAAGAGAGCATCAGTGGCTTTGAGTAAGCATTTGAGCCGTTAAGCACAGGAAAAGTTTCCGCCGTTTGCCTACATTTTAAAGACTTGGAACGGAAACATCAACATTTTAATAAGCATGTTGCAGCTGGTTGATAATTAGCAACTAAACGAGAAAAGCGGCTAATACGTCCGTTCTTTTGTGAGTTATCACATTGAGGATCTCACGTACAGACCTCTTGAAACGAAAAAAATCTTTGTATAGATGAAATGCCGGATACGCAGTTTGGATTTTGGAAAGTGTTCATTTACTGTGAATTTCGAACTACTTTGCTTTTTTTGTTCCTGCTCATGATACGAATCTCAAAAGCACCTAAAAAGGGTAATTATTGGAATCATTCTCTTTCCAATTAGGATTCTTTTTTTCCGTTTAAAAAGGAAAGTTTTCCAGTGACTGAATACTGGATAGGAAGAAAAAAATTCTTGATTTCAAGACCACAGATGAAGCTAGTTGCTTTTAAAAAACAAATAAAAAATATTTCAAAATATTTGTAATTTCTCTTCCGCCTCCAAGATGAACGCTTAACACAATGAGAAATGGAAAACTACTTCCCTTAAAAAATATCAGCCCAGCTTAATTTTTCATAAGACTTTTTGTTCAGAAGTTCTCGACAAGGAAATAAATAACCTTATTCGAACAATACTACAGCGCTTACCTTGGGTGTTTTTATGCTTGCAAAGTTTTGTGGTGAAAATTCAGTCGTTGTTCCACTATATACATATCACAATAAAAGCCAAGGTGAATTAATTATTAGTTCCTTGATCTTATTGACATATCCCGAAATTATACGTCATAGAATATAATTTGGATTGCTCAAGTACTTACTTCAAAAGGAGCAACCTGACACAGCTGCTTACAAAATGTCCCTCGAAACTTTTTGGAATTCTTCTCACCTTTTTATCCCAGAGCATTGAATTTAGAACATCATTTGTACATAATAAATATCTTATATAATTTGTTTATTCTAAAGCGGAATTGTTTACAAAAACAATATTTTTGCTAATTGAATATTAATAGCATGTGATTCTGAGGTATATAGGGGCTACGACCGCATAACCATCAACTTATAAATTGGAGAAAAAAATTTCTAATTGTTTTTTTTTTTTTTTCATTAGAAGCAAAGACAGTTGTATTGACAAATGGAGAGAGCATAATATACCAAATTTTTAAGCGAGTCCGCAAAAAAAAAAAAAGTTCTCTGTGATGAGAAACTAGAAAACAAACTACACTACTGGGATACCAGCTTTTAGCTGAATGGGCACCCTGTGTAAATATAGGCACCACCAACAGCAACAACAACAATAAAACACAAGACACACACAAAGGAAAAAACTCGCAAAAAAAAATAGAGAGAGATTTTCCTACGTTTTGCGTTCATGCTAGACACATTAGTCACAATAAACTTGAAACTATACTCCTATTTATTTTCAACAAATTTCAGTGAGCTGCTTGTTTTTTTTCAAAGATAATTTCTTCCCTTATCACTCGTGATTATATCATTATTTCTCATTACTGAATACTACACTTCAATACCTTTTATGCTTATCTATTTTCAACCAAGGTATGCTCTCTTGTTTCAACAAATTTCAGTGAGCTGCTTGCTCTTTTTCAAAAATAATTTCTTGCCTAATCAATCGTGATTATATCATTATTTCTCATTACTAAATACCACACTTCAATACCTTTTATGCTTATCTATTTTCAACAAATTTCAGTAACTGCTTGCTCTTTTTCAAAAATAATTTCTTCCCTAATCAATCGTGATTATATCATTATCTCTCCTTACTAAATACCACACTTCAAAACCTTTTATGCTCGAGGTGAATAATATAATGATTTTCTAATTAAGCTTGTCGCCTTTTGCAATAATTACAACGAATATTTCTTCCTATGAGATCCAATTTCTATCTAATGAAATTCCCACTTAAACAGCTTGGGAGATTGTTGGTTATAAGCTGAAACTGTGTTTACGAGCTAGCTATTCTAATTTACAGACAATCGAGTCTGCAAAACAGACTAGAAGCTATGATAATTAGACAAATGCACATAAATTCTAGGTTTTTTCCTCAGGGCGCCTTGGACACAAACCCACAATGACCGCGAATGATGTATCTGTGACTCCGCCTCTAAAATATTTCCTAAGGAAATTTCAAATTTCTTTAAGGGAACCGACTTCAAAGTTAAGTTTCAAATTTATAATCGTTTTACGTAAATTTAATTTAAGTAAAGCAAATATGAAATTTAAAAAATATTCGAATGGAATAGAATAGAATACGACAAAAATATTTGTGAAAAAGAACTTAAATAAGAGTAGTACTAATATGTGTAAAATCCTACTACGTAATATGAGCTACCTATAATTTTCAAATTGTAATTTTTAGCACGAAATAGTTCACACTTTTTTTGTGGTTTTATTTGGCGCACTATCATAAGTTTATAAATTTTTAATGCTTTATGGCTTAAAGTTTTTCTTTTGACCGTAATTAAACCAGTAGACCGCGATTGTTGAAGACAGAATACTAGGCCAGGCGCATAACGCGTTAATAGTTACGTCTAAGGGTCTGTCAAAACTATGAAATTAAGGTAAAAGAAAGTGAGGAAAGAAAGATAAGGAAGGAAGTAAGGAAGGAAGAAAGGAAGAAGGGAAGGAAGGAAGGAAGGAAGGAAGGAAGGAAGGAAGGAAGGAAGGAAGGAAGGAAGGAAGGAAGGAAGGAAGGAAGGAAGGAAGGGAAATAGAAAGGGAGGCAGTAATAGAGGAAAAAGAAGTATTGCATTCCACAGCCAGGTCAAAAAGGCTTCCATTTTTTACTGTTTAATAAGACCAATGTCAATAGTGTTTCTACACCAATATAATCGTAATAATTGTCATTAAATAATCATACGAAGTGCATCAACAAATACATATATAATAAACACTAAAACGTGATATCCATATAATATATTAACGTAAGAAAACAATCATCTCAAGAATATCCCACAACTCAATCATCAATAAAAATAAAGTTACAATATATCAATGTTACTGTGTGCCGACCATATTTGTAATGTAAATTGTGTGCTTCTCGAGTTTGAACTGTTATAATTTGGTGGCCTAGAATGGGAAAACATTCCCTGTTAGCAGAGTCTCCCGTATAGACGAAGCCAGGATTCGTCTACACAAGAAACTCTGCTAGCAGGGAAGGGAAGGGAAAGCATAGATTCTTGATATTTTACTTCCGGTTCAAAATGGCGTCGTTTTGCAACACTCCCAATAACTCACGTTAGCACCAAATTTCAGGTTGGCACCATATCACATATTCGTTAGCAGGCTAAAACCTTTATTTCCTGAAAATTTGGTGCTTTTAACCCAACAGCGAACAATTCACGCACCTATCCGCCTCACTAAAAAGGGTATTTTCAAAAACCTTTGACAGCCAAACTTTCCCCCCTGCCCTATCCATTTCTCTCTCTCTCTCTCTCCCTCCCCAAACATTTTTTGGAAGAGATTTTACATAGACTGACCTACCTTTTCTTTTAAATTTTACCACCTAAGCTTATGATAATGCCAATACACAAGAAAAATGTATGAAACAATTTTTTAAAATTATTTTAGAAAAAGTTTTGTTTTGATGCTGGAAGTTAAGATGCTTCATTTTACAATTTATAATAATTTATATAATAATTTGTCTACTGTAATAATCTAATGTTTTCTAATCTACATTAATTTTCTTTTTTATGGTTTTTACTTAAAATTTTCATTCCTCCCCGGATCATTTTACCCATCCAACACACATTCAACCCATCGAGTACCAAACTGGTCAATATCCACAGCGTCTGGGCTATTACTCCTAGCAGTTCTCTCTCGGGTGTATACCATACAATATAACATTTGTAGTAGTAGTATGGAATGACTATTATTCGCGCAAGGAAAAATGATATCACCATCAACCAGGCGTTGACCAAGAAACTGCGAGAAGTGTATGGCTGACCAATCGCTGAATAATACCATCTACATATATAAAACAATTATTTTTTTATTAATTTAAAAAGAAAAAGAAGTGTTTTTCTGGAAGAACCACTTTCAAGAGTAAAGATCGAGCTGTAAGCACTACTGGCTGAGGAAATGTGAAAATCCTGTGAAAAACTTGTGAAAAATATCGTAAATTTTTGAAGTGTCACAGGTTTTTCACATGTTTTCAGCCAGTAGTGAAGTAGCATGTAGAGAGAGTTTAGGGCCACTTTACTCTGATTATAATTTGTCGAGCATTCATTCTAAGTATGCATCATTAAAAACAAAGGATTATTAGTTATTTAGTGATTAGATTATTTGAAGGATAATGGAACAGGGCATAACGATATTAAAGCTTACCTTTGGTTAACAAAAACAGTAGACAATTCAGCCAGCTGTCGAAAATTCGCAAAGAATGGCAAGAGGCCAAATAACTGTTGAGGAAAAAAAAGAAGAGGCAGGAGTTATAGACCTCTTTCAAGTGACATCAAAAAAGCTCAATTTAGAGGACAAAACAAAACAATTTAAACCTCCTGAGAATTGGAACCTATTGTTTTGTCCTCCAAATTGAGCTGCATTCCGACGTGCTGCAAGGGGTTTATAATGACATGTAATGAAGGTTATGAAGACTTCCAAATCTTGTCCCTGGGAGGATGGGGTGGGGATAATTTTCTTCTATGGTAAAAACCAACAATCTTTTTTTTATTTTAATATTTATTTATTTTATTTTATTTATTTATTTTTATTTTGTTTTTTTATTTTTCAAAACCTTCCTCCTCCTCCTCCTCCTCCTCTTCCTCCTTTACTTTACCAACAATCTTATGTAATACTTACAACGACAAATACATAGGCAGTCATTGCCATCAAATGATGTATAAGCATGAAGCTATCACCAATCAGGTGGTAGTTGAATAAGATAATGAAAAAATCTGTAATACAATAAAAATGTGGCTTCTATCAGAAACAACACTTCAATTTACAAATATTCAAAAACAACAGAATTTTTAATCTTAATTGTACTTCCAAATTCAATTCCACAGACAGACAGACAGACAGACAGACATACAGACAGACAGACTTGATAGAATGTCACTTCCGGTGAAGTGGCAATAAAGTCAGTGGGCTCGTTAACAGGCAGTGGCTATTTCATATCGTGACATGCGTAAAAATTCAAACTGGTTTTCACGGGTTTAAAACCGGTTGCAAGTTAATTTATTCCTCCAGAGATTTGGACGGTTTCGAGCAGATCCTTGCAGACGTTTCCCATCTTTCTCGTTAGAGGAGAGAAATAAGGAAGCCTCTGCCAAGCAGGATAGGTATAGCCATAGTACAGATCAGATGTGAATATTGTATATTGCTTATCAAATGTCTCCGAGTATGATTTTCTGTTCTACGTTTTTCCGGGTTCTCCGGTTTTTACTCCCTCCTCAAAAATCAACTTCTAAATTCCAATTGGAATGCAGTGGAGGAAGAGCCACTTGGTGGATTCCACTGTTAATTCTCATTTATTTATTTATTTATTATTTTATTATAATAGAGGTGAAAGAAATACCTGCAATTATATATCCCATAGTAATTGAAATTCCTATTCTTAATAAAGGTGCGTTATTCCTGAAAGAGACAATTCAAACTGTTAATATCATAATAAGTGATTACAGCACACCTTCCAATCACCTATGCGAATCGCCATTGTGACAAAATAAGGTTTTGGTGGACGTCAATCAAAGTCTTTCCGTGACATTGTCAGAAAACAAAAAGTTATTAACATGTGCCACATTGAATGTTGTGGTTATAGTGCTTCCAAATCACACATGCAAAATCGTTCAATTAGCTGTCACGACGAAGTTGGTTTTGAGATTAAGAATATTATTTCTGCACTCTCCCAAGTTTTTTCCCTGCACTTTTTCAGATGCCCTGACAGCTAATTGAACGATTTTGCACCTGTGATTGGGAAGCACTATAAAGAGGGGGAAGTTCTTTGTTGAATCTCTTTTGACAAGTTATGAGGGCAGTAGATTTTAATAGTACCTACCAGATGGGATTTGCATTTGTGGCAGTGTCGAAGAATAAGCAGTAAAGTGAAATAAAGCTGACGAAAACGGCATGGATATTAGAAGCAATTCTATGAAAAAAAAAAAAAGTTCAATAATTAAATACCAGACTGAGCAGAAGCTCGTTAAATGGATGACTCGTGTAACCTTACCCCCTTAAAATGAGCAGTTACAAGTGTCAAAATGAACACCAGAAAGGAAGAGCACCTAAAAATTTGAGTACGTTCTTGGTGGCAGGGTTTCAGCTCATAATAGGGACCTTAAGATTCACAATACTCCAGTTTCGAGTTCTCTTTTACGCTGTGTTAGCCTCAATTGTGAGTAAATTATGCAGAAATTTAGATAAAACTCGTGAAATTTCAAAGTATTTTTATTGTCTTCTTTACACACAGATCTCTTGAATTTCCACGGGCTGTTACTGAATAAAAGAATATAATACACGGTTTTGAGGCTAACACGGCGTAAAAGAGAACTCGAAACTGGAGTATTATTGGAGTAAGGACAGCAATGCCGGATAGTGACACGAGCATGTTTTCAAAATGTTTTTTCATGTGTGTGCAATCACCCTTGCCGTTGCTGTCCTCACTAGAATGTCAGTTGGTGCTTTTTCATGTCCTAGAGAAAACAGCAACACTGAGAACAATGGTTCACAGAAAACCGTTTTAAAAAAGTGTTCACATTGTCTTCCAAGGGTCCAGGGGAATAAAATTGAGGCTCTCGGAAATGCAACCTCCAATGTTTCAAGGGGCAACTGCAACATATTTATTGCATTAAACTAATGTCAAAGCAATAGGCAACTTGTAACAAAAAATCATTTTTGGATAAAAAATGGGGGGAAGGCTAAGTGCTAAGCTCCCCCTCCCTTCTACATGGTCCCTGCTTACACGACAAGGCCAAGATATTATACAGCTGGTGCACACAAATTACCTTGTTTCCCAGTCACATTTTTTGGATGGTGACAGGCTGTTGTATGACTTAAAGTATCTTCTTGAAATGAATGGACTTATAAAACAGGTTATGAATGTAAAGGCGATGAAGCTTGCCGTTGCTGTGCCGATGTATAGCTTTGCATCTTGAAGTACTAGAGATACTGGCCATTTTTCTGAAAGAAAACGAATTGTTCCAAAATGATGCATATTTCTAGACATTTCCACTATACCTTGTTGCATTTCTGGAATTATTTCTCCTGTTGTAGTGATTCTACATGTAAATAAGTTACTAGAATAGGCCTTTTTAGCTTGGGCAGTTTGTTGTCCCATGTCAGACCACGTTATTCCACGTTATCCCTTCCTGTTTGGCAAAAATATCACATTCATGCCCCTCCCCCCCCCCCCCCTCCTATATGTTGTCTAGTTTTTTACTACCTCCCTATAAAGCTGCATACAATTAGTAACAAACCCCTATTTAGTTTCCAGGGGAAAAAGTGACCCCCCAATTTTGCTGACCTCCTCATACACCAATAAATGAAAGCCCCCTATAAAGGTATATTTCTAGACATTTGTGTAGGGAATGCACTTTTCAAAATGAGCTCTTATATAGAGAAAAACATAAACCCCAAATACAAATCAACTGACCAGATTGATGTGGGCAATACTTTCTCTTGGTCATGTCTATAGTCTAGAAGATCATATAATATCTGTCTACTAGTCCACAAATGTATCAGTAACCTAGCCCCCTCTTATCTACTAAACGAATTTAATTTTTCATTAGACATACATAACTACATCACTCGAAATAGGGGTCTTCTGAGACTGCCGCTAGCCCGTATTTCTAAATATCAGAGCTCCTTCTGGGTTAACGCAGTCAAAATGTGGAATCTCCTGCCCGCCAAAATTAGACACGAAACTAATTTTTCCAAATTCAAAACGTCTTTGAAAAGCCACTTCAAATCTTTGTAATGTCTTTTGTTACCATTATTTGTATTTAATGTTGTTGTATTGTTATTAGATTTAGTTTTACAGGTCCCCATTTAAACCAGCTATGCTGAATTGGGCAACCTGTTTAAATATTTATTAAAAAAAATAATTTTAAAAAACCCATACTAGCATAACTGGGGAGGAAGCAGGAATTCTTCATAACTTAAGCACAAAATATGCAGTAGATATCAGCTCAACTAGGGGGGAGCACAACCCTCTGCACCTCTGCCCTAGATCTGCCCCTGTAATACCATTTCAAATATGTACAGTCTTACTTCCCAAAAGGAAGGGCAAGTACTGAGTAAACATCAACAATGACTATGAAGAAAACTAGGCAAAGGTGAAAAAAGAAAGAAAGCATAATGTAGAGAGAACAGACACATAGACAGACAGATAGAGAATGAATTCTATACACATTTCCAATGATTCTCCCGTAGACCATATGCAACTCACTTCTCTATACGGGTACGCTATATACAGTATATAAATTACGGGTATACAAGATACACAATCCGTGTTATTGCTTTGCTTCAAACAAAATATAGCAAAACTTACCAGTCGTTGGTTTATAGATTGCCAGTAAGGCCACAACGATCGCCCAAATAAAAAATACCACAGAAAAAACGACTGGATGCATAATATAAAACTATTAACTTATTAGCGTAGATATATTCCGAGCTACAGGTAGACGCAGACGTACGTGAGTGGTCCGTCGGCACATACAACACTGAAACTGAATTACACATGACACCAACAGATTATTCCCTTTTTTTCCTAAAACACAATAAAACGAAACTAAAGAGTAGGCACTAATAATAATCTATGAAAAAGCAATGTTATTGTCTTATGGAGGAAGAATGGAGATTGTACGAGTTTATTCATGCAAATTATGTATAATAATATACTAGGAATGGTCGACAAAATTTGTGATTATCACGAAAATCTATCTTGCATGCAATTTTAAGAAAAGCAACTAAAAATGGACTAAATATTGGCTATGATTTCGAAAGATAACTCACCTTATGAAGAAGGAAATGTGATCAACCCATCGGCTGGACTTTAGCCTCCTTCACAATCATATGTCATGCAATGTTTAGTCACGTCACGCATTACTTCTAAGTTAATATTTTCTTGAGTTACTTGCCATTTTAAAATTGCTCCACGCTTATGATTTAAAACTGAGAATTGGACAATGGAACTGCGCACATTTAGACAGATAAATGCGCAAAATTATTAGCTTAACATATCTGAATTCTTATCCTTTATTTTGTATTTAATTAAAGCCGTTTAATAAAACGAAAAATCAAGAAAGCGCAAACTTACTTTTTTACCAGGCTCTCTCGAAATAAAAAAAACACAGGAATCCACATAACAACCAAGTTAAGAGATTTCTGCTTACAGCGCGACGCGCCTTACCGTGGCCACCCTGCCAAAGTTTCGTACAAGTACGATAAATCACTTCTTGCAAAGAATTTCAACATGAAAAAGACTGCCTACGAAAGTGTTAAGTGTTAGCAAGCCAAAAGAGCAAAACTGGTTTTAGAAATAGAGATTTTTAAGCATTTTCTTCAAGTTCTTGCTCTGAAGTTCAAATATTTGCGGTAACAACAAAGCAAGTTCACATGCAAATTTACAGATTCTCGCTTTCTGATTGGCTAACTTGTAAAAAAGTTTGTTGGGTGGCTACGGTAAGGCGCGTCGCGCTGTAAAATTCATCGCTGATTTTTAAAACAATGCCGTTTTGATTTTCATTTATTCTGAGGAAAATGTTTGAGAGGTTACTTTTATTTCTATTTCTATTTTATTGCTTGCCCAAAGAAAAGAAAAAAAACCCACAGGAATCCTAAATATAAACCTTAGTGTACAATGTCTTTTTTGAGCTCTTTTAGACTTTCATAAGTTCTTATATATCATATAAGGTATATTATGCAGGCATCACAATGAGATATACTTTATAAATTTGTGCACGAGTCGTTCCCTGACAGCTATACCTCAGTTTTCTAATTCTGTTGTGCATGCTACTTCGGGTTAGCCTCAATTTCTCTGTTGTTACAGATTAGTCTCAATTTCTGTGGAATTATTTTGAATTATGCATTTGTTCCAGCGAAGGTCCATGAAATTTCAAAGTGTTTGTATTGCAGAAGTTGTGCATTCAAAAACAGTCCATTCACTATAGTGCTTGCCAGCAGCAATACAGGGATAACCGTAACAATACTTAAGGTCTCACCCTTTGTACTGTTGAACTTCCTAATATTGCACTAACCTATGAATACAATGAGGATCTAAGCAAGTAGGATTTATGATGACAATGATACTGATGATGCTATTGCTGATGATGGCATTGGCAATGATCGATAGTGATGAAAGAGATGACAGATGATGATGCTGATGCTGATGATAGTATTGACAATGATGGCGGTGATAGTGAAGATGGTAATGATGATACTGATGATGATGATGGTGTTGATGATGATGATGAAGATGATGATGAGATGAAGGAAAAAAGCAAAGATGAAGTAGGAAGACGAGGAGGAAGAGGAAGACAAATTAAAAAATGCTTTATTCAGTGCATATCTGTAGCCAATCACTCCTAAATTTGAGAATATTTGCTTTCCTGTGTACATAGGATTTTCTCACAAGGCAGTGGAGTGGAACGATAGATTTTTGTCCACCTAGTCTCACATCCAAGCAGTTCAGGATAAGTTTGCAATTGCATGGGTAGAAACAAAGGCTTTGCATGACAAGGGTACTAATCTCTGACTTATCTACTGGCATAAGGCAACATTTTGACAAGTGCATAAAGAAACCCAATAAGTACTTCGCTATCGTGATACCTGACCTGAAGAACAATAAGCCCCAAACAATGGATAAAGATATCATATTATATATGGGTCGACACACTAGGGTTTTGGTATAATTCAATAAACTTAACAGCAATTAGAGAGAACAAAAATCAAAGGTTTTTGACAGATAAGAAGGCGACAAATAAAGCCGGTTAAAAAACACTTATCCCATAGAGGAAAGATTTTCAAACGACCTTTAGCCGGTCATAACAATAAAATTGAAAATATTAGATTCAAATCTTGTTACCTGAATCCATCTCTGGGGTCGTGGATACGATTCCTGTCAGCTATTTGAAATTCCCTCCGTTCTTGAAAAATCAAGAGCCGTGATCATACATTAAAATCTTTACAGAAATATGGAAATGCCAATAAAGGTTTATTAATGACCAAGTTGACTATCACGTGTTGAATCATTAATGTGAGATTTTCGATTTTGAGCCAGCATTACAGCCGCCAGCGTACTCACAATAAAAGGCCTTGGAAAAAAATTAAAACATTCATAACTTTTTCGACAAGAAAATTAAAAGGATTTGAATTTTAAAGCAAGAAATCTTCTTATATTTTAAGGTTGCTGATATTCGACGTGGAGAAAACTTTTATGACTTATTATTTGGGCTTCCTGTGTCTACTAAGGTTTGAGCCTACAGTTTATATCCAGCGGATAAACATTGAAATCCAAGATGGCGGACAAAGGAGATATGGTGCTCTGTGAAGTATTTCTTGGTATTTTTGTTGTTTTCTTACTATCTATGGTTGCAAGAGTTTGGTGGGTTTTAGGGCGAAGACGTAGAGATGTCCGTAAACGAGAGAATCCGGTTAAAACTTTAATCGTTGCTGGTTCAGGTAAGGTCACATGCATGAAAAAAAAGTTGTAAGCTTTTTTTTCAATAATGAAGTTGACATTAGAACCAATACTATTATATCAAAGCGTATAATTGCACGTATCTGTATCATAAATAAAATAAAATAAACAAATGAATAGAAAGAGAGAAAGAAAGAATGAAAAAATGGAAGAAAAGAAAGTATGGAAGGATCATAGCCATCCTGGAATGAATGAATGAGTGAATTAATGAATGAAGGAAGGAAGGAAGAAAAGAAGGAAGGAATAAATGAATGAATAGATGAATGAATGGATGGATGGATGAATGAATGAATATATTCTTAATATTATTCTACATATTCCTTAGGTGGACATACAACAGAAATCTTAAGGCTTGTCAGTGGATTATCATCTATGTACTCTCCCAGAATATACCTTATTGCTGATACAGATCAAATGAGTGGAAACAAGATAGAGAAATTTGAGGAAGACAGAAAACCAGAAAATATAGTAATACATTACTGCGATTTTACACATTCTGCAAACCCAGACATTCCAACGGCTTGTTGTGAAATGTGTTTTTTTCTGCCGCAACTCAAAAATATAAGAGTTACTGACTAATTAGTTTTGATTGACAGCAGAGAAAAACCAATTTCACAACAAGCCATTGGAATGTCTGGGTTCACAGAATATGTGAAACTGCAGTAGCCAAATATTAATAATAGTAATTTATGAAATAACGACATTAATACATCTTCAACTTCAGCTAGATTTCTATATTCTTTTTTTTCCTGATGGAGGTATTGATAATTTTGGAAACTACTATGTGTATATATTGACATGTTATTGTTTCATTTGGCATTGTTATTGTTTCAACACACATAACAATTTGTTTTCCAGGATGAGAAGACAGCAATGGCTTATGAAATCAAAAGAATCCCCAGAAGTAGAGAAGTGCTTCAGTCATGGCTGACCTCCTTTGTTACAACTCTTTATGCTACAATATTTTGTTTCCCATTGGTTTTCAAGAGCAGACCAGAATTGGTAGGTTAAAATTTATGTGCAGCACTTATCCAAAGGCTTAAAATAATGGCCAGACAGTCGCTCTGTTGATGGGCAAATTAGTTTGAGCTCGGTCATATGTGATTCCTGGCTTAACATTACTGGTCAGAATGAGTGGCAAGGCAAATATTTGACTGGACAATTTCAAATTCCAGCTGGACATTGTCAGATGACTAGTGGTTATTTTAAGCCCTGTTATCTTGAAGCTCTTTTTAAGCATCTTAATATTTAGAGATTTGGATGGTAATGTTTTGATGTAAATTAAGGGTGTTGTGTGTGTAACTCATCTCTCGCCTCTGGAGTCTCAAGTTTTACATCTTTAATTATTTTATTGCTATCTTTACAGGTTATTTGTAATGGTCCAGGAACATGCATTCCTGTGTGTTTTGCAGCTATCGTCATGAAGGTAAAACTTCTCTTTTTATGTTATAAGTCATTCAAAGACATAAAATAGGAGAAAAACTTATTTTCTGCTGTTCTTTTGAATTCCCCCCAGATCATTGGATTGCAAGATGTAACGATAGCATATGTTGAAAGCATGTGCCGAGTGGAAACATTGTCCTTTTCAGGACGAATTCTTTATCATTTTGCTGATCACTTTTTTGTCCAATGGCAAAAATTACAAGAAAAATATCCCAAAGCAGTGTATCTTGGTAGACTGGTATAGATACGATAATGTTGGTGTCATTTAGGAGAACGATTTTAGGCCTACTTAGAGTTTTCAATTATAACATAAAAAGCAAAAAAACATATAGGTAACTAGATTTATTGTAATGGTGAACATAGATTGTTTGGTTTGTAAATAAAAAAAGAATTAGTTTATATTACTTTATTCCTATGGTGAGACCTAGATTTCGTGGCTTCCTATCAGTATCATACATTATACAATTAAGAAATTAGACTCTCCCTCATACAGTGTATACACCTTATTTTTTGACACCTTTCCAATAACAAAATTATGAATGTCACAGATTGTCTTTACAGTGCAGACACTCAAACCATGAACACTTGGAGGTTTTTTTTGACATTTTTTCATTACTATCCAATCAGTGCTCTCCATAAAAACAAAGACCTTTTCAACTTGGGTGTAACCAAAGATTTTTTGATTGAGTCACATCCTATATGTTTTTCAAAACATCAGTACTGGTGAATAAAGAAAAAAATATACTCAAGGAAATGACCAAGGTCTGATGTTGGAAAACATTACACTCAAAATAAAAAAGTCTATTCAAGCATTAGATGGGGGTAGTGTATTGTTTAAAAATGCTAAACAGTATTGAAAATGACATTTATTCCCTATTTTTTTGGTAACAATGATGCTAAAAATATCAATTGCTGGTTTTCACAGCTGCCATCTTGGTTGGATTTTACAATAGACTTGACATTAGTCATCTTTTGTTAAATCATCTTAAAAGGCCCAACAGGGCCTTTTTTTCCCTCGCTAATGATTGCAAACCTGCAATTGTGGTTGAATGAATATTTTAATTTATACAGTTATAAATTTATGTATGAGCAAAACCTTTTTAAAAATTGTAAAATTTCAAAAAATCAAAAAATGTTTCTTGAAGAACAATTCAGCCCATAAAAAAAAAAATATTTCTAAGAATTCAAAGCGCAACAATCTCATTATTATAGCCATTTTCCTCTCCAATTCCACTGTCAATTCGATTAGGCCTTGGAATTTCCTTGGGATGTCTTCTTTCTTCCTCTGATTCACGATAACCATTAGTTAGATCAGTCTCTCTGACTGGATTTGATACATCTGGAAGATTATTATTCCCCTCGTCGAAATCAGGCTCTCTAACATAATCCAGGCAAGCCAATATGCTCTCCAAGGATTCGCGATGTCGAGAAACTTCGTCTAGAATTTTACACTTGTTTTTAAAGTGTTGCAGCATAATTTCTTTCTCATTGGCTTCAAGCTGAAGTTTCTTGACAGTCTTTCGTAAATCCTGTATTTCTTCATCTTTCTGTATTAAAGTTTGCTTCATTCTAAGTGGAAGAACGGCTAGATTTTCTGCGTGTGCTTCGTTTTGCTTTCGCAGAACTTCCGACAGTTCTTTCACTCTTTCTTCAAGCTCCATGTTCGCCTTGGACAAAGCTTGAATGTGGTTATTAGCCTCCTTTATCGCTCCAGCCGGGAAGCTCATGGTTATGTACTTCAAGAAATTCAGGTAAGCTTTAGAATTCTTTAAGAAAACAGTAAAAAAATATTATTGTTTTAGAACTTTCATGACAGTTCCTTCGACGCCATCTTGACTCGAATGAATGACTCATTATATCGTATTCCGAAATTCCAACGAGACATAGCCGACTGATTTCGACTCATTCGATATACTTTCGGGGAGGATCGAAAATTGATCGGCAATTTCTTCATAATGCAAAATGGCGGCCAAACCAAACCAGAGTGAACTTGAAGCTGTTAGTGAGATTATACAGGGTCTACAGCAACAAGCCAACACGTTTTTTAAAGGAATGTACGTATTTGTATCCATTCTTGATAGATGAACCAAAAAAATTATTTGTTTTTTGTTGTAACTACAATTTTTTTCCAAAAAATACAATCAAATGACGTTCATGAATCAGCTGTTCTCTTTCAAACTTCACAGGCAAATGTCCTCGGGAAGTTATTTTTCAATCGACGATGCTCGAGGTTGGTAGCAGTACGACTTCTGCCTTTTATTTAATCAAGGTTGAGTTTTTAAAACCTTTTTTAACGTTTTTATTATTATTTTTTTAGCGAATCTTGACAGCTTATCCAACATGACTGACACCCTACAAGAGAAGCTTCAGTCATCTGGTATGCATGCGATTCCTTTGGATTCTGAGATGTTGCAGCTGGATTGCCAAGCAACAGTAAGGAAAGGACATGAAGATTCTGATGCTGGAAAACAAACCATGCAGAGAGTACAGATGAACTGTTCTGCTGTTAATAAGACAATGTCATCTGTGAAAAAGTAACTGGCTGCTTCTTTGTAGTTACTATTACTTGGTACTCAAGTGTAGAAATAAGAAGATCGTGGATGTGTCTACTGTGGATGTGACATCTCGGCAAACAAGGACTCTGCCTTATCCATACCCAAGAAACAAGTTCTGTGTTAGATTACGAGAAGAAGTGAAGACATACAGTAAAGAAAACAAATCAAAAAAATTCTTTGAGGAAATAGATCTTTGGTCAAGGACACCAGAGTCTCCTCCATATTTGAGTACATAGTACTGACACTTTATTTTGTTTTCAATTGTTGAATATAGCTGCGTTAGCGCGGCTGACCTTGCATGTAAATAAACATCTAGCTTTGATTTCAATCTTGTGATGTTACATTGTTTTAAGTATTAAAATACTTAGAACCAATCGTATGTCACTCAGTATTAATCGGTAACATACTTAATGGCCCTCCTTCATGGAGGAGACTCTGACACTTGTGCTTTGGTAAGATGGGGTCCTCTAGCACCCAAAGCATCCCCTAGATCTACCCAAGACTTGGCCACTATTTTATTGGAAATTATGGATAAGGGAGAGGGGTCCCTTGAAAAGGGTTCTAGCCAGGTAGCCAAAGCAAAGACTTAATTAGTGGACTGTGATGTCAGTTTAAACTTCTTCTCTAAGTATGTTTCAAACCACCACTTGCTTTTAATAGACCTCATCGGCTTGGGGGTAATGTTGTCCCATTTCAGACCACGTGTCATTCTCTTGAGAATAAGATTCTTTGTTTGAGTTGTATTCATCTTCTCATGCGCAACCATTAAACAATGAAATGATACTCTGGGGAATGACACGTGGTCTGAAATGGGACAATATTACACCCAAGCCGATGAGGTCTATTAAAAGCTGCTGATTTCAGTCTACTAACTAGTTGCTGATCACTCGTTTTCTTCATTTTTCTCATTCCATTAAAGAACATTAAACCTAAAGGTCTTTTGAGTTTTACATTTACTTACTCTATATAAAAAAATCCTCAACAATCTATCAATCTATTACAAATGTTAGTCGAAAAAAATTACCATTTCTTTTCAGTTTTCCGCATATTTTAATTTGGCGGGTAATGGTACATCCGCTGAGCTTATATCGCGGGCTCAACATTTTTGAAAGCAACAAGGCCAGGTGAGGCCAGGTAGGTGGGAGGGAAAAGAAAAACAACATTTGTCCAGCGATCTTGGATGATCATGGAGCAATTTTTTGCAATATTCGATGACTATGCTCACCGATTTTACAACCTTCCTGTCTTCCCTCTCCTCCAATGTGGTCATTTTGTCATAGTAACGTTAGGACTGCGAAGGAAGATAGGTAAGACTAAAATATTTCACACAAAAGAACAGCAGCTGCGATCAAATTTTTTGGTTCACCTCGTTTGTATTTCAAGGAAATTACTGCTGCATAACTTAAGTTCAGTTAATGTTGGTGTCTGTCAGTTTGTCACTTGTTGACCTGACGGAATTTTAAGACATTTTTGGGTTATGGCTTGTAAGCTTAAATAGAATTGTTTGGTTGTCAAGGTTCACGAAGGGTCTTATGAGCTTATTTTTCTTACTTTAGACTTTAGACTTTTAGACTTTTATTTATTCACACACATTTTTAAATATTACATAAAGTTACAACATGATAGAAAATATATATATATATATTACATCTGAATTTACAAGTTCAATATACATTACAAGAAGATAACGTAAGGTTGTGTGTGTGGTTGTCGACGAGTTAAACTTTCGAGTCGACAACCACATTGTGGCCCGATTGTGGTACAAAATTTGTTATAAAGCTACAGTAAGCTTCGTGGAATTTCTATTATCATGGATTAGTTTTTGTACGTGGATCGAGAGTATGAATTTTCACATGAATTGCGTGACTTGGATTAAGGGTTAGGGGTGGGTAGCTTAAGTATGACAGACATTAATCCTCCTTCAATAATCCCTTTCACAGTTCCCAGCGCCATTTTGAAAGGTAGCCGTTCCTTTGCATCGAAGCGAGATGAACGGGGAGCTTGCAATGATAGAGACATGTGAATAATTGTTCAAGGTATCAAAAAAAAAAAGGTCTTTGTCATCGCAAGCTCATCATTTGTTTCGCTTCCATGCAAAGGCACGGCTACCTTTCAAGATGGTGCAGGGACTGTGAAGGGGACTATTGCTAATCTGGCAGTAATAACTAAAAAAAGGTTTCTCCTGATGTTTGAAAATATTTCTCATGTAAATGATTTTCAATATTTTGATCCTCAGTTTCACATACATCTCATGCAAGGGGTCATTTCTATAGCATATATACGAGAGTAAATTGTTTTGTGCTAACCAATGTTTTCATTCAGGGGGCGGATCAAGTTAAGGTGGAGGGTTGTTGGGGCTACAACATTCCTATGAGAATGTCGGTTAGCTGGCTGACAGTGAGAATGAGAGTGAGAATTAGGCATTACTTTGACTTTTATTGCCATCCTGATACAACTCCTGTTAAAAAGAAATCCTGGATCTGCCCCTGTCAATTTATTTGATTGACAGTACTCTGTTGTCGACTGTTCCTAACAAGTAACTAAAGCTTAAAATTACCACTTTTCCCATAGGTTTGACATATGCTCGTAGCAATCCTCTTGCTTGCTGGATGTCGACACTCATAGCAAATCTTAGCGGGCTTCTGTTGATCAACCTTCTCTTGGGTCGTCCTTTTGTTCAGTTGTTTCAAGATGAGAGACAAATAATGATTATCACTGGTATTTGGTAGGTGCAATCATTGCATGACACATAAGGGAGTGTATGTCCATGTTATTTTGGGCCCCCCTGTTTAGGGACCAGTCATTATTTTTAGAGAGGGGGGGCTTGTGCAAATAGAGGGGGCAACATTTTTATGCTCCACGAAGGACGGTGCTAATTTGCGAGTGCAAGGCAAAGGGCATTTTTCAGAGTGACTGACTACAATTCCAAGGCTCCCCTTCACCCATTCTCTACCCCCTCCCCCTCCTATTACTTACATACAGCTTTCTCTTTCAGGTATTTCACTTTTTTCTGTCCTAAAGATCTTTTTTATAGAGTTTTGAGATCCAAACCCTGTTTTGTAAGTCTGCATGTTTTTTTTGAATCACATTTGGTTTCAATAATATATTTATCCAAATTAAGGAAGATGTTTCATTATTTTTTTTCCAGACCATAATAATCTTGTTAAAAGAAGCCCACAGAGCAAAAGGAATATTAGGGGGAGTAGAGTTGGGAATATCACTCTATCCTGACGCTGTGCTCATCACAGTTATTTTTGGTTTCCTTAAAGGTAAACATTGCAACATTCAAATTTTATTGAACCCTTAAACAACTTCTTGTCTGATGTAAGTCAGGCATGCATATGCATGGCTAACTCACAGTTGAAATTGGAATGAGGGTTTATCAGGTCTTGCGTGACATTGTAAAACCTTATATTTAAAATCATAGGTATTTTCGTTTGTGTTGGATTAAGATTTAAAATGTCACGCAAGACCTGATAAACCCTCATTTAGTGTGCTGGGTCATGCAGAGGGAGGAAAACCAGAGAAAACCCTAGAATTTACCATGCAATGTCCATGCAATGCTGATCGAGTCTGGGAATCAAACTTGGGACCCCAGAGGTGAGAGGCAAGTGCACTACCACTACAGTATGCCACCCTTGACATCCAAATGTACATTTTGGCCACCTCCATAGCTACTGTTCTTTCAGTCTTCCTCAGTCTGTGTCAGAACTTTGGTTTTATTAAATGGAAATACCATTAGGACCCACCTCTCTTTAATGTCCCTTCTCCAGATTTGTCAATTCTTTTCCCCTTCCTAAGGAATGCTCAATTATTTAACAATAGGTGCTGCTGGATTGCTCACTGAACCTCTGGCTGCCTCCATACGTGGGACTTTAACTATTGCAAATAATGAAGCTGTCAAGCCATCATAGTAAGTTTTTCATTTATATTTGTTAAATTCATTGCTTTTGATTACCTTACATCGTATTATACAAAACTTAATTTATTGAAGCATGCATACAATAAATGCATAGATAAACTGAGAACCTAGAGTTGAGAGGCAACCACAACAACTGTGATTCCCTGCTTATTATACAGCTATTTCAAAAAACATTGAGTACTGTCAAATACTGCATCCTGAATAGGTTGTGATAAAAAGGTAAATTTTACACTGTAAAAAATAAGAAAGAACACTTACTGACGTTTCGGACGCTAGCCCTTCGTCGGAGTAAAAGACAAAGGACTAGCGTCTGAAACGTCAGTAAGTGATCTTTCTTATTTTTTACGGTGTAAAATTTACCTCTTTATCACGACTGTTTCATTAGAAACACCGACGCAGCCCACACTAGCTTACCGCTAGTTATCATCTGCAAATTACTGAATAGTGTATTCCAAAACCAAAATGCATTTTGGGTTATGAAATATTGTCTAATATACAATAAATAATTATTATTTCAAATTAATGAGACCCACAATGCTCTTTGGTATTCAATGTACAAAGTAGCTGTATCATTACTACATGCAGTACCAAAGTTTTCTGACATTCAATGTATTTTCATTACAGTAATTCCAAGGTATCAGTCTGTGTCAGCATCATTTACACCATATGCCGCAAAGGAATCATAACTGTGTCTCTCCCCTATATGTGCCTGGCTGCCTACATTGTACTTGCTATCGTCCAGGTTACTTTGTACTGGACAGGGGGAACAGACCCTTTTATTTCAATTGAAAATGCTTTGTCACCGTACTGCTTTGGTTCACCTTCACTGGAAAGTAATTCCTCTACTCAGTCCAAGAAGAGTAAAAAAGAATAATAGAAAAGCTACAGAATTGACCTTTTTAGCTTGGGCGTAAAATTTTTCCCGTTTCAGACCATGTGTCATTGCTTAAAGTATCATTTCTTTGTTCAATGGTTGCGCATGAGAAGACACGTGAATATGGATACAGCTCGAAAATGAATCTTATTCTCAAGGGAATGACACATGGTCTGAAATGGGAGAACATTATGCCCAAGATAAAGAGGTCTATAGTGCCATATTTGTAAGGTATTACGTACCAAGCACATTAGAAATACTAAGAAATATTTACTAAAAATGTACAATTAAAGAAAATTATGTGGACGTTGGTGTACAGTATTCCTGAATATTTTATTGATTCACATATATTTTTAAAGACTACAGCAATGAAAATTATAATAAGTTATATAATTCACAACAGTGATATTTTAGTTAAACTAGAATGAGGCCTGTAATGTTATTTGATCAAGTAATCAATTGGACGAATGAATCATGGCTAGTGTTCAATGGTAAGTGATTAAGCATTAATGGCTTGACACTGAGGAAGGCTTGAGTGTGTGCCAAAACGTCTGTCTTTATAATGTAAATTAAAGTCAGAGAAAACAATTATAAAATGGTAAGTGATCAAGACTAGCAGATGATTGTTGGAGGTGGCTTGTAATAATTCCTGATGAATTGATCTGATATTGGCCATAGCTATACTGTAGACCCATAAGTTGCTGGCATAACTCTTCCATATGGTGCATGCAGATACAAGCTGCAGCAAAGCACAATAATTTGCAAGCTTTGCACGCGTGCAAAATAATTGGTATCTGTATATGTATGCATGCCCCTTTTTGGAAAGAAGGCAATCTACACATGACTTGCTGGAAAATAAAAGGTATGAGAGCATGCATGCTTGTAAGATGCTTGCAAATGCAAGCACTGATAATGCAGTCAAATCATAACTAAAGCATTCAATGTCAGATCAAACTGGAAGTAAAAAGTGGAGTTTTTTTGAGATCAAAAATATTTTTGACTAGTGTATTAAATGATTAATGGATGCAAACAGAAAAGCATAAATACTTACATTTCATATTCTATGTACATGCTTATATATTACTACAACTAAACCTTCAGGTCATGCAGCGTAGCCAACTATTGTAATTTGGCATTAACCCTTTGACAATTCACTAAAAATGAGTCAATTCTATCGATCCTATTTCCAGAAAATAGACACAATTTCCCTCAATTCATCCCATCAAGAATTAATAAATATATTCCCTTAAACTTTGTTTCACCCTTCCCTCTGCTTCCCTTCAGATTGAGAATAATCGTGTTACTTTCCAGATCTACAATTTCATACTTACAATAATAAAAAAATATGCAATGAAATGTTACACTTCCAGCGCTTTTTCATGATTCTGCGACCCAACCGACTCCAAACATCTGGCATTTGGGTTTCGGTCAATCAAACTTACAACCTGCCGAGTTCATTCTGATCGAGTGTAAGGAAATTTCTGTGACAAGGCAGCCATTTTCACCTGGGAATTTCTTTATCATTTGCACTTGGAATAAACTCAGCCATTATAAAATTGATTGACTGAAGCCAAAACGCCAGATGACTGGAGTTGATGAGTTGCAGAATTATGAAAAGTGCTGTATTACATAAAACATGGATAATATTACTATGCTATAAATTCTTACATGCTATTATTTCAAAAAGTTTACATCTATGATATGACAGGACCACTTGGATAAGAATTGTTTCTTATTATGTCTAAAATGGTTCAGAAAAAGACTATAATTATAATATATCCTTTCCTTGCTTCTAAAACTACATCTAATAAAACTGTGTAAAAACTACCTATGAAACAGTGGTGGGTCATTCTTTTTTTGTGTTGTTCATGTGTCTTTCTCTTAAGTATAATTTTTTTCAAGTAGGATTGTTGGAGTTGAAAAGGTATTGCAATCGAGCTAGGCAGTTAAATTATTTTTTCTTTTATTTATTCTTCAAAAGTGAAGAATATTAGAAAATTATTAGACATTAACTGTGAGTTCAGATCCGTCCCCTTCAACCAAGTGAGTATAGCGCATTGTTGTCAGTTCAATGTTGTGTTGGCGGCTTCGATTGACCTGCAATTCATCCATCCCATCCGTTTGGTCTTTGGCAAAGTTAATAAAAACCTGAGAACAAAACAATGCATTTTAATGGACTAAGCTGGAGAAAAATGTATTAGAATAAATACCATCAAGGGTTATGGCAAATGTTTGTAAAGTTTCAGGACAAGGACCACTGGTAATGCTTTATGTGAGAGAACTTTTTCTCGTACCTGGTCGAGTGTGGTCTGTGAGACAGAATAGTCTTCGATATTAAATATCTTCCGATTTGCTTCAAGGTGACCAAACAACTTGCTCACTGACAGACCTTGTGAAGGGATTTGATATTCCAGCATGTTTTGATGTTTATCCTAGAAGAAGAAATGTCAAATTGGTGGAAATGATTAGTCCATTTGATGCAATAATATGCATACTAAAGTAACAATATCTCAATTAAGAAAGGAAAAGTTTAAAAAGCAATGAAAAATGAAGGCAAAACAAGAATGAAACTTATTACTAACAACATAGAACCAAGGAAAAGCAAACAAAATTCAACAAGAACTTCGTATTTGTAGAAAGCAAAGTTTCATGTTGTAGAGGCCACAAATGTAATAACTGGCCTCAAATGTAATAACTGGCTTCAAATGTAATAACTGTTGGCCTCAAATGTAATAAATGGCTTCAAATGTAATAACTATTGGCCTCAAATGTAATAACTGGCCTCAGATGTAATTGAAAACATAAGTGTTTGTTTGGATATCCCCCCTATAAAATGTTGTTACTGTTGTTGTTGTTGTTGTTGTTGTTGTTGTTGTTGTTGCTGCTGCTGCTGCTCAACGTCTTTAATGCAAAAGTCAATAATCTGTAGTGTTTTGCCGGTTCGCCGTTAACGTGATGCTTAAACTATCTTATGACTTACGAATTTTTGAACGCAAGCCATCAAGTATTATATTCCGTGCAAATTTCCGTATAGTTTTCAGTTCAGTCATTCTAACCAAATAAAGATTGAATTATGACTTTATAATTATATGCTTTTGATGTTCATTTCTTGAATCTGTATGTTAACTGAATGGGACACGATAAAGGCCTATGTGTGCATGTGCGCGCGATCATAATTCTAGGTCATGTCCAATGCCAATATCATCCCGCATATAGAAGAGAAAAATACAGATTCCTATTATTAATAAGTTATTGTGCACTAAAGCTTCGAGAAACATAAACTTCGTATTCATACAAAATCCGAAAGTAAATTTCGTGTAGCGTTCGTAAGCAAATAACGTAAGACGATTCATAGTTGTTTAAATATCGATCTGCTAACACCTCAGTGACTGAGTGGGTGACCCCTTACAATAATTCGTTCCTACGCTTCTATAAATATGTCAACTGTTTTTTTGCTTTGTTTTCATGTTTGTTTTTCTCAATTTATAGTTGTTACATTTGAGGCCAACAATTATTACATTTGAAGCCAGTTATTACATTTGAAGCCAACAGTTATTACATTTGAAACCAATTATTACATTTGAAGCCAACAGTTATTACATTTGAAGCCAGTTATTACATTTGAAGCCAACAGTTATTACATTTGAAGCCAGTTATTACGTTTGAGGCCAGTTATTACATTTGTGGCCTCTACACACATGTAACCTTCATAAGACGATGGATAGACGTTTTTAAAAATATCAATCCGCTAACATCTTACTGAGCGAGTGACACATTTGCATATTCAGACCCCTCACAATAACCCATTTCTACGCTTCGCTTATCCACAAGTTAAAAAAAAAAGAGAGTGAAACAAGATTTTAGTGGTGTTACCTTCAGAATAGCATTAGGAAAGACTGTCATGATGAACTCAGAGACCTGCTCTGTTTGTGGGTTTGGACCAGCGACCCTTAACACTACTGTATATCCATCACCGTACCTTAAATGAAAAAGATTGGTTAATAGAATCATGAACTGGAAATCTTGAAGCAAGTCGTGGTAACTTGCGTATCGTAAACGAGTTTCAAAAATGTAGAGCGTTTAACGTATGAAAGGGAAACATGATACTATCTTACAGCACGTACACGGTACCGCAAGCCGTAATATTGAAATGGCTTCCAATAAGAATGGTTATCGTATGATTGGGAAACGTACGGTACTGACTTACAGCAGGTACACGGTACGGCATGCCGTAACATTGAAATGGCTTCCAATTGAGTGTCTTCTAGTACGCGTAGTTACAGCTACGGTAAGATACGGTGCGGCTACAGTACGGCTACGAATTTGCCGTATCGTTTCCCACGAAAACCGCTCAAAGTGTTGTAAGTCATTAACGTATGCTCCCGACTCATACGAAAACCTGTGAGCGTGCACGTGTAACCGGATATCTAATCGTTCGCTTAGATGCAGCTACTTACTTGTTTTTCAGATGCTGTGGGCTTCCTAGACATTTGAACTGACCATTAACCATGATGGCTACTCTGTTACAAAGGGCCTCACACTCCTCCATGCTGGAAAATAACAACAAAGATTATGGACCTCTAGCTCCGAAGGCCGCGCACTAACCAACTGAGCTACGCCTGCTCCTTTAAAAGTTAGAAGTTGATTTTTGTTGAAGAGGGTTTTCACGCCATGTTGGATGACAGAATCTCGTTTAAATCTTGTCAAGCAAAAACGTCACGCATTGTTCCTGCCCTACAACATGGCTGCCGCCGTGAAAGCCCTCTATTTTCAAGGGAATGAAATGGATAAAAAAATTGCACCCACAAGAATAAGGTATTCTACCTGTGGGAGGTGAGGATAACGGTTCTTCCTTCCTTAACGATGCCGGTGATGATGTTCCATAAGAATCGACGTGCCTTTGGGTCCATACCTGTGGTCGGCTCATCCTGTGGTGGCAATGAAAACACTGCTGTTATTGATGAAGATGATAATGTTGATGATGATAATCGTGATGAGACTGATGGGGATGGTTAATGACGGCTTAAGTAGTGATGGTGGTGATGGTGATGATGGTGATGATGGTGGTGGTGGTGGTGATGATGATGATAGTTGTGGTGATGATGATGATGATCATGGTGATGCCGATAATAATGATGGCGATGATGATGATGATCAGTGATAGTTATGATGACTTTGATGGGAAAAACTGAACACAGCACAGTCATGGTACGGAATGGACGACGTGCATGCAACCTATCACAACTCCCGAACCCCACATACAGTATGGCGGATACCTTGACTTCTTTTTTCACGTTTTCGAAGAAACCCTAATAAATTGACGCGTAAAGTGTTTTCTCCTTCCCCTTTTCCTCTTCCTTCTTCTTCTTCTCCACCTTCTTTTCATCCTCCTCCTCCTCCCTCTCTCCCCCTTTCCCAGAGCATGTGTTGACCGCGACATCACAGTGGTCCATCATTGGGATTACACACAATCTCTGACATCTCGTATTAACTTACCATGAATATAATAGCTGGGTTCCCTACCAATGCTATTGCAGTGGATAATTTTCTCTTATTTCCTCCACTGTATTTCCCGGCACAGACATCCTGATACTGTGTTAGGTTCATTTTTTGAATCAGACTCTTGACAACCTGTTGGCGCAAAGTAAAATCTCTTTCTCACGTTGTTGATCCAGACAACAGTCGCGACATGGAAATCGGGCAAAACACTGCTCTCGATTAGAGTCTCAAAAGGTACCGAACAATTTCGGCGGTTTATCCCGATTTCAGTGGTAAACAGTGGCAAACAAAGAATTGCTACTCTAGAGAATGACACGTGGTCTGAAATGGGGAAAAAATACGCTCCAGCTAAAGAGGTCCATTGCGCACCGGCTGAAGAAGTTGCTTTACGCTAAGTCAAACATCACGGATAGTACACAGCAACCTACGTTTTCAATGTCGTCCTCTGGAACGCCTCTCAGTCGTGAATATAGGTACAAATGCTCTTTTGCAGTAAGTAGTTCATCAAGTGCATCAAACTGAGGACAGTAGCCCATGGTCTGGTGTGCAGCATGGATGTCTGATAGAACACTGCAAAGAGAAAAACAGAATGTTTTATAAATTATTCTTAACACACTTAAAGTAACTGTCAGCTAAATCTCCAGGATTTCCAAACACTTTTTATCCAAACTCGGGATTTGAAGTTGATTTACATCTTTCCCCACCCCCTCCCCACAGAAAAACGAAACTAAGGTAACTAATCTGCAATAGACCTAATTGGGCTTGGTGCAATGTTTTCCTATTACAGACCACGTGTCATTCTCTTGAGAATAAGATTCTTTGTTTGAGTTGTATCCATATTCATGTGTCTTCCCATGCGCAACCATTAAACAAAGAAATGATACTCTAGAGAATGACACGTGGTCTGAAATAGAAAAACATTACGCCCAAGGGAAAGAGGTCTATTACACTTGCATGATCATTCAGGGGAAAGGAGGAGAGGAGGGAAGGCTGAGTAAAGTAAAATAAGAAGTACTGCTTCTGAAACAACGTCGAAGATAAAGAGGTCTATTAATAAACCATTAGCCTCTCGTGTATTGAAAATGGGTTGAAAATCATAATCCCTCTCCTCCTCCACAAGTGGCCAAGATGAATAAGGTCTATTATCTTTACCTGTAACCATTAACGTATGCTTCTCCAGACGTTACAGGGATATCTCCAGTCAGCATTTTGAACGTGGTTGTCTTTCCAGCACCGTTGACTCCAAGCAAACCAAAACACTATACACAATAAATAATATGAATTACGAGCTGAAGAAACTACCGATTTAAAACTAAACTACCTTTTACGTTAGGGAAGTGCTTTGGAAAAATCGTCAAATTTTATCGAACCCTGAAACAACCTCTGGGCTGACTGTGATGAAAGTCAGGGCATGGCTAACTCACAGATCGAATTGGAATTTAGCGTGTTAGGTTTTGCGGAGGGAGAAAGTCCAAAGAACCCCGAGAAAACCCTCGAATCAAGGGTGCCGGAGACGTAACAAACTCTACTCACATGTGATGCCGAGTCAAGAATCAAATCTGAGACCCCAGAGGTGAGAGGCAAGTACGCTGCCGTTACGTCACCATTGATACCTCTTAGTTAGTGAGAAAGTTTAAATCTAACACCTTATTTGTAGAGAGAAGTCATTCGAAGCATCTTACCTCTCCTTTAGAAACACCAACACATAGCTTGTTTACAGCTACATTAGTCTTCTTGTGAACCTTGAAAATCTTATAAAAAAATAAGAGAACGTTTGTCAAGAACTTCGTACTCGTACGACGTTTGAAAGAGCGTTTCGTGTAAAGTGCGTGAGCAGATAATAAATGTTTAAATATCGATCTGCTAACATCTTAGTAAGTGAGTGAGTGAGTAACATATTTGCATATTCGGACCCTTCACGATAACTGTTTCTACCCTTCTCGTATCCACGAGTTAAAAATGGAAGCATTATGGAGTTATGGAATTTGGAAAATAATTTCAACACATTTCTACTTTCTTCATCTTTCAGTTTTGCGTCTGAATCAAAAGGAATATTATTAAAAACCGTGCAGAAAACATATGGAAAGCCACGACTTTGTACATCAGATTGTGAGCCTCAGATTTTATGGATGAATGTTGAGATACCTTGGTCAGGTTGACAAGCCTCATGGCGTCAGTACAACTTCCTGTCCCATTAACGACGCGTTGCCTTTCACGTTTGACATCATCGTCTTCTTCTACTAGTTGGTTGTTTGTGTCTTTTATTGGTCTGGAAAAGCAAAGCACGATAAAAAGATTACATCATTAACATCTAAGCAAGCGACCGACCTCAAGTTAGCGACTATTTTGCAAAGTATACCTCTATTAAGTGATCAATCTTTATTTAGAGGCCACTTAGCAAATTAACCGGTTGCCAAAGCTTGGGGCCAATCTTGCATTCTATTGACTGACTTAAGACCCGTTTACACTAGCAACTTTTTCGCGCGACTTGAGCGGCGATTTTATGGCGATTTCACGGCGATGATCGCAGCTATGTCGCCGCCAATTCAAACATGATCGAAATTTAGTGCAACTCGCTGCGATTTGGGTCGCGATAAAATCGCCATTGAAATCGCCGCTCAAGTCGCGCGATAAATTTGCTAGTGTAAACGGGCCTTTAGGCTTACAAATGGGTTAAAAATCAAAACAAAATTCGACTGCAGGCTCCATTGCAACAAGAGCTGTTAGACTCAGACGATTTGAAGTAACCTAAGAATAGCTGTACAAAGATTTTTCAAAATCTTAATAGACCCTTCTCGAATTCTCTTGAGTGACCACGAAGAAATGGTTCCAAGTTGAGGTTAGCCTCCTATGCAGACGCTCTTAGGGTCGTCACGCAATACTTCTCTCCCCACGAACGTCGTTCGTGGGGAGAGAAACGTTGCGTGACGACGTGACGACCCTAAGAACGTCTGCAAAGGAGGCTAAGTTGAGGTTGGACTTGATAAAATACAGTAAATGTATGAACACATCATGTCAATCTCAACTTTGAGCCATTGTTTCGTGGTCAATAAAGCGAATTCAGGAAGGTGTATTATTTAGGGTGTTATGGTTTGGATCTTACTTTGGTTTGACGAAGAAGCGATATTCAATAAGAACGTTGATCGTGAAGAAAACAAATCCTTGGATGATCATAGCAAAAATATTGCGTCCTGTGATGTCCCAACTGAATGCTGGTCTTACGAGGTTTTGCCCTGAAAGTAGGAACAGCAAGTATATTTAGAGACTGACTTGTGCGATCAAGTGAAGTTTGAAAATCGGGGGCTTATTTGATAGCTTGAATATAATAAAATGATATCAAAATGATATACAAAAGAATAATAGATTTGATAATGAACAAATGAACGAATAGACGGATGAATGAAAGAAAGAATGGACAGGCTGCATGGATGGATGGATGAGATGGGATGGAAAGGATGGGTCTGATAGATGGATGGGAGGGGTTAGGTTGGATGAATGAGACGGGATGGACGGATGGAATGAGATGGGATGGAATAGATAAAGTGATAAATGGGATGGGATGGAATGGAATGGATAGATAGATAGATTAATGAAAATCATTTACACCATACCAAATCTATCAAAGATTCCAAGGAACTGGTTTTTAGCCAAATCGATAAGCCCTCGTCCAAGGCAGTAGTTCGGGAAGACGAGAAATATGGCCTTCAACCAATCATTAATATCCGTCAACTCCTGTCAATGTCAATAAATATTAAGTTACGTTAGTGACTGCTACGCATTTCAAACAACGCTTGAATGACGTTTGCTAACCCAGCCCTTTCCTCTCTCTGTCCCTCTGCTCTATTTTGTCTGGAAAATTCGTTGTGTCAATTCAAACCTTGTCATCTTCAAAGAGTTCCAGAATGAATGTTGCCAATGTGCAGTTGACACCGATGAACAGATTGAGGCAGATGAGGACAATATACGCTGTACTTGACACGGTGAAGAGATACGATGCCGGATACATCAATGGTGTTATGGCCCAGCTGAAAGAGAGCAGTTTAAAGGTCAGTCAAACAAAAGTCAATTGGTGTCCCTCAAGGATCAGTTTTGGAACTTCCGGAATCTACACTCACCAATAATATAGTAATAAGCAGAGCATGGGAGAAAAATATAATGACAGGTGTAAATGAATGGCTAGGGTGTGACTCACAGATCGGTTATGGGACCACAACAACTTTATGATTTTTGAATTAAAATGCACCAAAATTAAACTCCACTCTCCCATACAGTAGTAACAAGCAGAGCGTGGGAGAAAAATTCATGGCAGGTGTAAAACGGCTAGGGTGTGCCTCACAGATCGGTTATAGGACCACAACAACTTTTTGATTTTTGAATGCATCAAAATTAAACTCCACTCACCCATACAGTAGTAACAAGCAGAGCGTGGGAGGAAAGTTCATGGCAGATGTATATGACTCGTCATTGAAAGCCAAGAAGATGAGCACGCACAGGAAGGCAGGAATCAAATAGTTGCACTAATAAAGAAAGTAAGAAAAATGTAAGAAACAATTTATATTCAAGATTTAAAAGAAAAATTCAATTAAAATAAGAATAATTATTTAATTCATAACAAATTTTGTGCAACCATTACCACATCCCAGAGGTATGAAGTAATAACGCCATAACCTCAAAAAATCAAGACATAGCTTAGGGCCAAGTTTTGGATATCATCAAATAAAATAATACCCTGTGACTCTTGGTGGTAGATTTTCACCAGTGTATCGTAAACCTACCACCTGTCATTCCCTAGAGTATTATTTCTTTGTTTAACTATTGTGGATAGCAATTATTACGGATGCATACAAATGAGATGCAAATCAGACAACAAGCATTATATTGACCCGACAGCCTCCCTTGTATGATGATGGCCCAACTGTAATAACAGCTTTTCGACGACACATGAATATGGATACATCTCAAAAAAAGAATCTTATTCTCAAAATAATCACACTTGGTCGTAATGGGAAAACATTACACCCAGGGCAAAGACGTCAATAGACTAACCATATCCCAGACGTAGTTGGCTATCCAGTAGACATATGGCCTAACACCGCTGACCAGATGTAAGTGTTTTCCTTTGGTAGCTCGCTCATTGACCAAGAACACTACAAAACTGGCGGGTACAAAGGACAAGGCGAAGATTACACAAATAGCCACCAGGACATCGACAAAACGCTTAATACTGTGAAGAAAATAAAACAATGTAAGGAAATGAATACAGCAAAGTATAGAGCGAACTTTGTATGACAGTGAAAAGACGCACATGACAGGCATGTCATGATCATGCCGTGACGGTGCTGTATCAAATCATTTTTTTTTTAAATCAAATGAACCGTTACAGTATGGTTTAAATGTATCTTTGTGATTGACGTAGTCTTTGCCCTATTTACTTGTCGTAATTTTCATCTTGATCAGTGAGTAGCTATGTGAACATTCAGAATGAAGGCACAATGCAAGCATTGAGGAAGCCTCTGGAGGCAAAGCGCGCGACGAACTTTACACCGTATTAGCTGACTTGTAAGGAAAGGAATATACTTACATAGTCTGGTCATTGAGCTGTTCTTTGGTGTAGTTCATTGGATGGTTAGTGATAGATATTCCTATAAATATAGCATAAAAAATTATTAATACCCAGCCGAACATCACAATAAATTTAATAAATTTAATAATATTTCAACTTAATAATTTCCAATTTGAGACCACGTGTCACTCCCTAGAGAAAAATATTCTTTGTTTGAGTTATATCCATATTCATGTGTCTTCTCATACACCACCGTTAAACAAAGAAATGATACTCAAGGGAATGACACGTGGTCTGAAATGGGAAAACATTATGCCCAAGCTGAATGGGTCTATTGGCCTCCTTCACATGAATGTAGGGTGACCCTAGTGCTAGTCTTATATTCTCTGTTTCGACACCAGGGGCAGATCCAGGAGGAAGGTCGTTGGGGTTGGAACCCCCTAAAATTTCGATTAGCTGGCTGAGAGAGAGAGATAGATGGTTTACAAGAATTATGCGTCACTTTCACTCTTAATGCCATCATACAACCCCCTGTTAAAAATCCTGGATATGCCCCTGGACACTAATCTCTGCCATCTTCGATGTTATAATGGGATCTTCAAAGTCCATTCTTACCAAACTGTGTTGGATTATATCCTTTTTCTTTAGCTTTAGCGCGTAGGATGTTGTTGGACAACACGTTCAAGAAGGTTGGTACAGCATGGTATCCCTTGTTATTGTACCAGGCCTACGAAAATTCAGCAAACAACAAAATATCCGTGAGTGTCGAACAGGGTTTGTACTACCTTATTGCAGGAAATTTTTGCCACACTTAAATTTCACAGTTTCCAAAAAATTGCGAAATTAAAATAATGATGCAAAAATTAACCTTCAATTATTGAAAAAGTAAAGAATTGACCATTAAAAAGCAGGGGTAAAAGATTCCCAGGTAAGTAGTGCGAACCCGCACAGTATAATTTGGACTCTAAGGAGACTGTATAATACCTTGGTGTTTCGGGCAGTAACCAATCTCTTTGTTGCAGGGTTTTGTGCAAGTCTAATGTTGTCAGGAAGATTACGAAAATTGTCGCCAAACGTTACGACGCCATATCTAAAAGATAGAATAGTAAAATTACCGGAATGGTCTTAAAATGTTTTTTTTTTTATCGTCATTATCATCATTATTACTTTAATACACGCATCAAGAGTTCCGCGCTGCTGCTCAATGCGCATGCTCAGGGGATTAAAAAGTGGGATAAAATTTGTAAAATATGATATATTTTAGTTGTATCTTGCTTGTCAAGTACAATTTTCACTAAATATTCAAGATCGAGTACCGTTAAGCGAATTCTGAATCAAATATACCGAAAAATTGCATATTATACAAAATATCATCCCACTTTTTAATCCCCTGAGCATGCGCATTGAGCAGCAGCGCGGAACTCTTGATGCGTCTATAGTCGTCATCATCATCATCACCATCACCATCAACACCCTCGTTCAAAACGCCAGCAACAAAACAGAGCGACAGTTTAAAACACAAAGATAATGACGATAAAATGACACCAAAATTCACACCAGCAACAACAGCAACAAAACAACAACACCAACAACAACAGCAGCAACAACAACAACAAAAGCAACAACAACACCAACAACAACAACACCAACAACAACAACACCAACAACAACAACACCAACAACAACAGCAGCAACAACCACGACCACGAAATCAAACTGGTTGTATTTTCAATTCAAACTTATTTACCGTCTCTTAACATAGTCATGGTAAGTCTTCAAAAGATGATCAGCAACATTTCTTCTTGTCATGTTTTGTAGTATGTCTCCAGAATAGGACTTCCAGTGTTGAGGTGTTGGACCCCCGGCCCCAGCAGGGCAGACAGGCATCCCTGTTGCACATGAGCAATCTGGTGTGATGTTGGACGGGGGCGTCAAGCCTCCCTTAAAGTTGATTGGATATTTGGGGCATGAGCCGTTTATACATGCTGTACCTTTAAAGAGAGAATATTTTTAGGGAAATCGGAGAGAAAGGAAGCTCGAGGGTAGAAAGGGATTCCAGCGGAACACAGATGTGAACCTTTGAGGAGAGGTTATTGCTCCACCTCCACTCAAAACATAACCCCCTCCCCCACGGGAAACAGTTATGCACCTTAGTTGAAATGAAAGACGTCATTTTCCCCAACCACCACACCCCCCACCCCACGGGAAATAGTTGTGCACCTTTGTTGTAATGAAAGACGACATCATTCTCCCCAACCACCCCACCCCCACTGAAAAAAATCCCACCCTTCCCTCCCAACACATACACGAAAAGTACATATTCTCCAGTAACCCTCGATTAAGAAGGAAATGTTTTGCTATGTTTGTTGTATCTACCTATTCCAGGGTAGTTAAGGAAGGTATCTGTCAAATTCTTGGCCATTGGGTCTTTTGGGTCATCGTTAGAGAACATCATGTAATGTGTGTACGGTTCATACTCTTGGAACATCTTTGTGCTAAGTTCAATGGGAGGCATCTCAAAGAAGGGGCGAATCTGTGCTACAGCCATGGCAATGCACACAAACACAGCAGGAAGGATTATCTGAGACACGAACGCTTTACGGTTGCGGCGACTGTGGTGGAAGCGTTTGACGAGTAGGGCCCAGAACTGCCTGAAAAGCAGTTTTAAGCCTGTGGATTTTTGATCAACGTCGAAGGTGCCATCTTCATCGTTGCCATCCACGGCATCAACTGGACTCTCCAGTTCGTTTTCTGAAATGATAAATTGAAGAAAAAAATCATCAAAAATTTAATTTGATTTGAACATTTCAAGATTTATTGATGGTCATGAATTATTGATTCAGGAAACGAGTTTGTTTTCTCATTTAGAATGATCTCCTGATGTTGGTGTGATTGACTGTCTGTAAAGGTGCATCTTCTTGATTTCATGACCGCCCCCCCCTTCCTCCCCCTCCCTCCCCCCCCCCCCCTACTCAAATTCCTAGATCCGCAGAAGAGGTTAGATTTGATGCTTGAGAGTGAGAGCCGCAGCAGCAACAGCAGCAATAGCAGTAGCAGCAAGAATGAAAACGCAGGTTTAACAAAAAATTAAAAAAGAAAAATTATTTGTAAAGATTATCGTGCAATTAGAACTCAAAATCCTTTTTGTACTGCATAGGAAAGATTTTAACTGAAAACCTGGGGGTCAAAGGTGTGGGGCGTAACCCTACCCCTTGGCCACTCCTCTTCTGATCATTGAGCCACGCAGGCTACGATTAGTACGAAGTATGCTCACGAAAGGTAACGCATGCACACGTATGTAAACATGACAATGAGCAAGACAATTGCTTCTAGGCTGACCTTGAGACCAAAACGATCCAGGAAAAGGACTCGAACGCGATTGAAAATCAACAATTGACACACGTGCAAGAGATAAGAGATTGGGCATTACGAAGAGAGGTTGGAGGGCAGATCGAGAGAGAAGAAAGAGAAATACTTCTGGAAGAAAAAATATCCAGAAAAAAGGACTTACTACAAAGACTGAAAGAGTTAAGGAACGTTTAAAGTTATTGATACCCTGAAACAACCTCTGGGCTGATCTAAGTCAGGGCATGACTAACTCACAGATTGAACCCTGAAACAACCTCTGGGCTGATCTAAGTCAGGGCACGGCTAACTCACAGATTGAACCCTGAAACAACCTCTGGGGTGATAAGTCATGGCACGGCTAACTCACAGATTGAATCCTGAAACAACCTCTGGGGTGATCTAAATCAGGGCACAGCTAACTCACAGATCGAACCCTGAAACAACCACTTAGTGGGCTAAGTCCAGGCTAGCTCACAGATGAAATTGAAATTAAGCATTAGGTTTTGCAGAGGGAGATAAACCGGAGAACCTGAAGGAAAAAAACAATCAAGGGAGAGACCTCACAAGCTCTACTCACATGTGATGCCAAGTCCATAAGTCATACTCAAGACCACGCCACCCTTGATTCCCTAACTTACTAACTGATTGGATGGATCCCGAACATTATCCGTGCTATTCATTTCCTTAATATATCTGTATTCCAAAAGGTTTCCCATATTACAGAGGGGATATTTAAGATCCACTTACCGGGATTTTCTTCCTCCATATCATCCAGTAAATCACATTTATCCGACAAGCTATCACGCACGCGCGCTTTGGTGAAGAGATGCTGACGAAAGCTGAATCGACGCTTGGGTACTTCAGCAGCAAACTTATCTGAAAAAAACATAGCAAAAATAAAACTTGAGATTCTTGAAAAAAAAACCACAAAAAGAAAGTAAAGAAGAGTGAGATGGGAAGGTACCTGCTCCCTCATCCATTGCGTCTTCGGCTACTTTAAGGAAAACCTGAAAAATTACAAAAGAAATTGTGAATTTTTTTTATTAATTTATTTTGTTTCCTCTAGCATTTATAGGCTGTAGTTATGCTACAAGAAATCCACCTCTTGGGAGGCACGAAGGGGCACGTGCCCCCTCTAAATTTTTGGTAAGTAATTGTTTGTGTGTGTGTTCTTTTTTTACTTTTATATTTTTGGGTGTCCCCCCCACTTTTTTTGACGTGCCCCCCCCCCCCCTAAATTTTACTTTTTTATTCTCTATTCTCCCCTCCCCAATTTTCCCCAGCACAATTAATTCCCTTTATTCAAGGAATTATACCTCTTCTAGTGTGGTATCTGACACGCCATAGCTACCGACATGAAGTCTTCCCAGGTTCTTGTCCAGGTCGTCGAACATGTCTTGGAACTTCCCTTCTTTAGCAGCTTCAGTCGGTAACACGTAGGTCAACTCAGAGCCCACGTGTTCTACAAGCTGTGCTGTTGGAATGTGCTGTTTGATGAACGCACTGACATTGTTTTCACTGCAGTAGACATCTGTGTCATTGGCTGGAAGAGGGTCCGAGTTACTGGAGCCTAAGCTGTCACGTTCTGAGCCCGCATCGACGGAGTCGAGAAAGACGCCTGAAAATAATAGGGAAATTGATTTGAAAATATTTATCTAAAATATGAGATTCAACACTTTCATTGAGTTCTCTAAGCAAGTATGTAAGCAAGGAAGCAAGGAAGCAAGGAAGCAAGGAAGCAAGGAAGCAAGGAAGCAAGGAAGCAAGGGAGCAAGGGAGCAAGGGAGCAAGGGAGCAAGGGAGCAAGGGAGCAAGGGAGCAAGGGAGCAAGGGAGCAAGGGAGCAAGGGAGCAAGGGAGCAAGGGAGCAAGGGAGCAAGGAAGCAAGGAAGCAAGGAAGCAAGCAAGGAAGGAAGAAACAGAACACTGTTGCAATGGGAAGAGAAGGACAATAAAGAAACTTAAGAACAAAATTCTTATATTGAAAATGTTTTCTTAATCACCTTCATCTGTAGAGCTGGAGTTTGTCTCTGTAAGGTCCTCTAGTTTCAGCTTAACATCTCGAATGGTGCCAGCTGTGGAGGGTCGCTCTCCAGGGGTCCTTTTCGTGAGTGTTAGGTAATACCCATTGCCATAATGCCCCTTGAGAAACAATGAGGAACCACAGCATTGGAGTTTTCCTTGTGAAATGATTGCCACACGGTCACCAAGGACATCAGCTTCGTCCATGTGATGAGTGGATAATAGAATTGTGCGGCCTGGAGTAAATAAATAGATGGAATGAGAGATTGGAAATGTGGGAGAGAAAATGGGGAAAAAAGAAAGCAACAAATGGTACATTAATGAGGTGCTTGGTTGGTAGGTGGGTGGATGAATGGAATTACATGAATGGCCGGCAGAAGGGATGAATGGATGAATAGGTGCATGAAAAAATGGGATGGGATGGGATGGATGAATTGATGGAGGGATGGGATGTGATGTATAGATAAATGAATGGATGGACAGACAGATAGATGAATGGATGGATGGGATGGGTGGATGGGATGTATAGATAAATGGAGGGATGGATAGATGTGTTAGTGGTTGGATGTGATGGATAGATGAATTACAGGTTCTTATTATTTGAGATATCCATGTTCACCAAATATTTTTCGTCATATAAAAACTTTTTTTCACAATCCTTACCCTCCTTGTATTTCAGCAATAGGTCCCAGATGCCTCTACGAGCATAAGGGTCCACGCCAGCAGTGGGCTCATCCAGAATAACCACTTTAGACCCAGCAATAAATGCCATGGCAACGGACAGCTTACGCTTCATTCCACCAGACAAATTGGCTGCGAGTTCATGCCTTTTATGCTCTAGACCGATGTCTTTTAGAAACCTGGGTAAAAACACAAAACATTAATCTTGTTTTTGTTGTCAAAGACACAGTAATCGTGAGAATAATATGTGATCTGTAAAGGCCTTAGTTGTCGGGTAGTTTATAGAAAATACATAATTTATTTTCATTGATGACCATTACCATTATTATCATTATCACCATCATCTTCAACACCATCATCTACCAGAAATTCATGTGTTTCTGCATCTATATCATTACTATCATTATCATCCCCACCTTCACCATCGTCATCGTCATCACCACCATCGTCATTCATTATGATTTTCGTTACAATTATCATCACTATTATATACAGTGTGTAAATAAACTTGAACTTGAAACTATCTTCAGCAACAGCATTATCTACCAGCATCTAATCATCATCAATATTATCATCACCACCATCATAATTCATCATGATTATCATTACTATTATCATCATCATCATCATCATCATCACCATCATCATTTATTATGTTCATCATTACCATCATCATTCTCATCACCATCTTCAGCAACATAATAATCGTCACCACCATGATCATCATCATTATCATTATCATCATCACCATCATCATTATCATTTATTATGTTCATCGTTACCATCATCATTATCATCACCATCTTCAGCAACATAATAATCGTCACCACCATGATCATCATCATTATCATTATCATCATCACCATCATCATTATCATTTATTATGTTCATCGTTACCATCATCATTATCATCACCATCTTCAGCAACATAATAATCGTCACCACCATGATCATCATCATTATCATCATCACCATCATCATTATCATTTATTATGTTCATCGTTACCATCATCATTATCATCACCATCATCGGCAACATAATAATTATCACCCCCATAATCATCATCACAATCATTATCATCACCATCATCAAGTTCATGTACTTACTTCTCAATTTCAGCAGCTATGTTCGATTTCTTCATCCCCTTCAACGAAGAGTAAAACCAGAGGTGTTCTTCAACAGTCAACTGGTCAAACAAGACATTATACTGCGGGCACATGCCAAGGCTCTTCCTAATAACATCTATATCAGATCGAATGTCCTTCCCACTGATCATGGCAGTCCCAGATGTAGGTGCATAAAGGCCTGTTAGAATCGACATGGTGGTTGTTTTGCCTGCACCGTTGTGTCCAAGAAAGGAGGTTATTTGTCCTTCGTAGAGATTGAGGTTAAGCCCATCGACAGCCAGTTTGTTGCCTTCCTTGTAAATCTAAAGTTCAAATGTTTGAGTGAGAAATTTTGGAAGTGTTGGGTCTCCTGTGGTAAACGCCAAAATATGGACGTAGCTTTTCCAAGAAAATTTTTTGTTTTTAAATTTCCATTGACAAGTGATACTTTGTCATGTAATGGGATGTCCCCTCTTGTTTGACAAGAAAAATTTATTCACCTGATCATTGTTATCAAGATACATGCTTACACGCATACAAGCCGTAAATGAGTTAAAACAAAAGAATGGAAACGAGGTCTAAGGGTCATAAAAGGGATTTACATCAGGGCATTAAATTTCGCATCGCTAATTTTCGCGATCGCCAATTTTCGACAACTTAGTCCCGCGAAAATTAGGTAAATATCTAGATAAGATAGTATGGATTCAGCTGCTTTAAAGAGCACATAGCAAAAGTCTTTACCTTGACCAACCCACGGATAGACACACCAAGAGGAAGATGACTTGGTTCACTCTCTACTGCGACATCCTCGTTGGTCTGATCTTCGTTGTGAAAACTAACCTCGTCCATACCAGAAGCCTGAAAATTAAAAATAATCTCTTGATATTATGCAATGGCTAGAGTTCGAGGCGTGGAAATAAGAGCAACAAAACCGTGCAACGTGTCGCGCAACATTTACTCTGCAAATTGCAACGCAACAATGTTGTGCGACAAGCTGCACGATTTTGTTGCTCGTATTTCCAAGCCTTGTCAAGGTGAGAGGTGAGTACATTACCGCTATGCCATCCTTGATCCCCTTAATTTTGTTGCCCTTAATACGCTTTCGGTATTATATATATATTTTTCATTCTCTTACCATGTTTCTAGATCCAGATCCAGATTGTCCAGATTGGGATCTTGTAGTGGTGTTAGAGCTGTGACCCGAATGCTGCCCAGATTTTTGATTATCAGGAAACCAGTAAGACTTGAGGAATGGGAAGTACCAAGGTTTGGCGATACCATACTGACCTATACAAGAGATTATGTAGAATAATTTTAGTCTAAGAGTGATAAATACGAGCATACGATACTTCATGTCAAGGCTGTGGGGAAAGATCTAATCATAAAGCAATGGCAAAGGCATTTATTTTACTTCGAAACACGGGGAGTGGTCTTATGTGAGTAGATTTGTTTGTTAACGTTGGTACTCTCCGTGCATATCTCCGTGCCCTATGATAATTATTTGAAAATCCATTTTTAGCTCCGCGCGCAGCCAGAAATTTTTTATCATGTGATTCCTGATTTAGTTCAGGCTGCGCGCGCAGAGAAAAATAGATTTTCAAATAATTTCATGGAGATAGACCAATGTATGGGAGATGTGCTCTCTTACTTCATAATCTCTTAACGTATGCCATTGGGAATGACTACTGGAATCATGCTACCCTGGGGTCCAGAGGTTATTTTTTTCTCGCTCCGGCTTTTGCTGTTTTAAATCGGGGCTCGCTCGTTTAAACCCACGGGAAGCGAAATCGAACCTCTGGAACCCCTTGGTAGAATCATACAGAACTAGGAAGAAAGGTCAGTTAATGAAAATAAATTAAATGCATCCTTTATATTACCTGGTCTGACAGCTTCGATATACCATGTTAGAATCCCATACAGAACAGCATCGACCATCATCATGGACAAGGCGTAGCCAAGGCTAAATCCATCGCCTTCAATGGGGCTGGAATAGAAGTTTGACCACTGAATTCCTACCCCTTGTTCTTCGTACCTGGCGAAGTAAGAACAGGCTACGCCAAATGCTGTAGTCGAGGAGAGACACTGGAATAAAGTAATTACGAGTTTAATGCAAAGAATAAAGAAATAAAAACGAGGATAACTTTGGGTTGATCGGCTTTCAGGGAATCAATCCCGAAAAAAAAATCAAAACATGGGAGAAGCGAACCAAACTACTTCTATTTGAATGTGAATCAGGGACAATCGAACACAAAATCTCCGTATGTGAGAGGAAAGGGCGCGAACACTAGACCACCCTTGATTCCTTCAAAGTTCTCAGTCGTGTACATTAATTACTATGAATAGAGACGAGCAGTGTCAGCAGGTAGTAGAGTTGTTTGTTGGTTCTCTCCTGTGCTTCGAGGGTTTTTCCGGGTTCTCCGGTTTTTCCTCCCTCCTCAAAAATCAACTTCTAAATTCCAATTGGAATGCAGTGGAGGAAGAGCCACTCGGTGGATTCCACTGTTAATTCTTACTTACTTACCGCGACTGCCTTCTCGCTCGTCGTCATAAATGCTTCATACCAGCGGACCAGCGAGTACGGCAAGTACGTCACAAAGAATATGATTCCACCACAGGCTGCAGCCACGTTGGCGCGCGAGAAGAACACGCTGATCAGGAAACACATCATGATGGTAGATATCATGAAAACCACCAGGAAAATAATCACGATAAAGGCGTCACTGTTTTGGAGTATTTTACCATATTTCATGGTGATTACCAGAAGGAATATGGTCATGAGCATTATTACTGAACTGTTGATAAACCATGCGCACCAATGGACTGTCCTTCCGAGACCCATCACCTAGAGATAGAAAAAAGGGAGTTTAACTGGTAAAGAGTGATGTAGCGAGAGCTTTAGATATTCGCAAAGTCCTTCGTCTCTGTATTTAACGGCGCGCGCTAAATAAAGCACAGGCAGCCCAACCAGGATTACAAGCGCTCGACCTCTCGCGGCTTCGACGTTCGCTTTTTTTTCTCACTTGCTTCGCTCATGACTCTAAGAGAGCCGGGTCGAACTATTGCAACAAGTCTACGAGAGCTCGAGAAATTCAAGAGAGCGCGCACGCTTTCGGGCGAAAGTTGCGTCAAATTCACAGGAACTCGCCGAAAAATCGGAGCCAAAATTGCCCGTGTGAACGGCCCTTTCGTACCTTCATGACTTCGGTGAGCCTTCTCTCTTTCTCGTACACGATTCCCTTAATGATCATGGCGACGCTGTATATCCAGGCCAATGTCATGAGCAGTGGCATGGGTCCACTGATGTACCAAACAAACCTATAAAACGAGTAGAAATATGTTCAGTATATTAACAAGAGTCGAAGTGAAAACCCTTGAGAATAAGCGCGCAAAAGTCTTGTATCTATCATCAGCTCCTCTAACAACTCAGCTCCTCTTCCCTTAGGTTCAGCCTAACAAAAAAAAGTCAGGGCACGGCTGACTTACAGATCGAGTTGGAATTTAGCGAGTTAAGTTTTGGGGGGGGGGGGGTTAGAGTAAAGTGTTTTTTTGGGGGGGGAGGGGGGGGGGGTAGGAGAACCGGAGCAAAACTCTCGAATCAAGGGAGAGACCTAACGACCTCTACTCACATATGATGCTGGGAATCGAACCCGAGACCCCAGAGGTAAGAGGCGAGTGCACTACCGCTACGCCACCCTTGATTCACCAGGAGGGGTGGGGATGGGGAAAAGGTTACCTGTCGGAAATGTAGCATGGATAAGGAAACGGCTGTAGATAGACTCCTGGTTCGAAGATAGTTTCATTAAGCATTGCACTTGATAGTGCACGGTCAATTAAATCTTGGAGAAACAGAAATCCGAAGTTCAGATATCCGTTGCTGCTAAATCCATCGCGAGGGCCTGGTCGCCAGTACCTGGAAGAAAATCAATGAACATTGACAAAGGTCAGTCACCAAGTTTCGTCTACCCGTCTATCATTGTCCTTGTCTACCAACCTGTCTATCTATCTGCCTGCCTGCCTGCCCGCCTGCCTGCCTGCTTCTCTACCTGCCTTCTTGCCAGTGAGCCTGTTTTTCTGTCTATGCGTCTGTCTGTCTGTCTGTCTGACTGACTGACTGACTGACTGACTGACTGACTGACTGTCTGTCTGTCTGTCTGTCTGTCTGTCTGACTGACTGTCTATCTGTATGCCTGTCTCTCTAACTGTATGTCTGTCTGCCTCTTTACCTGCCTGTCTGTTTTTGTCTGTCTGTCCATCCGTTTGCCTGTCTGTCTGTCCCTTTGTCCGTCACTTGATCAGTCGGTCGGTTGGTCAGTCAATCCGTCATAAGTTTAACAAAAAATTCTTACCATCCTCGTATTCTGTCGGTCCTCGGGGTGTAATCGATATCTTGTCGTATCTTGTACTTGACGTGTTTGGGCATTTTATCATCATTAAGATTTTCAAAAACCAGACCTTTTAAAACAAATCAAATACATTACGACTTATTTATGTCACGACGTTACCATGCCAACATAGTTAGCTGTTGCTGGCCCAAAAATGGGCTGATGAAAGCCAGAGCACCGCTAACTCACAGAATTGGAATTTAGTGTGTTAGATTTTGCAGAGGAAGGAAAACTGGAGAACCCAGAGAAAATCCTTCGAATCACGGGAGAGACCTAACAAACTCTACTCACATGTGATGCCGAGTCTGGGAATCGAACCAGAGACCCCCTAGAGGTGAGAAGGGAATGCACTACCGCTACGCCAACCTTGATTCTCAATTATGTAAAACCAAACTTACTTGCGATCACAGGAGTCTCTGATGTGTTCAGTGCTCGTCTCACTAACGTGTCCTCGTCTGGATACCCAACGAAATACTCATGCTGAATGCACTTGTAGACAGAAACAACTTCCCTGAACACGTTATCGATACTGTCGAACAGCAAACTAACGTTCATACTGTTGTTGCCATTAGCTAGCGAAGGAATCATGCCAGACATGTTGGCTAAGCGCTCCAAATTACTATAGCTTAGCATACCATTGTTGAAAAATCTGGTCAGATTCCTGAGATCCTGTGGAAATTCAGGTAGAATTTGTAAGACTTTAATGTTGACTTTCAAATGTTATTTATGCCCCGAAACAATCTCCTCTCAAATTTCCACAACCACACATGACAGAAAAATAAGCCCAAATCCATGGATCTGAAACATTTAACATACATTTACCACGAAAACAATTCTTTGCAAGGATTAAGACAGACAAGCTACAAAAAAACTCATTCGGAACAACATTAAAGAAAAAATTTTACAGTGAGGACACTCGAACCATGAACACTTGATATTTTTTTATTTTATGAACTTTCTACTGCTTCAAACCTTCTGAAAATGAAGCACTGAACTCAAATAATCTTATTGTTCAAAATAAATCATATTTCCAATCGATTCACACAAGGGATGAAGGAGAAAAAAAGTATGAAAAAACCTCGAAGTGTTCACGGTTCCTCACTGTATTTTGCCATAATAAATAAAAAAATTCAAATCCTCACCTCTCTTTCCGTAATATTTGTACTTATATTTCTGTACAACTCCATGACATTTTGGTAGATTTGACTTGCATTCATCACGTTTTCTCTGATGGTGTCAGAGTTATTGACCCACCAGGCAGCGAACTGTTCAATCAGTCCAATATCAGACAATTCACTTTTGACCTGAAATTTAAGAGTAGGCCTCATTGTTATATGAAAAAGCAAGTAAAAAATTGTCGGAACACATATATAGGAGCCTGTTTGAATTTGTTAACGGAGACCAATACTTATTCTGCTGATAATAAATAATTTCATACATGGTATAATAATATGGAGTAGGTGCAAACGTGCCATGTCATCACCGTGACGGTACCATGTTCGAGCATTTTGATTGGACAAGCAGTGGTCTCCCGTACGTTGTGATTGGTTTAAAAGATATCGTCATACAATTGAGAGACCACGTGAGGGGAGGGGATGGTAGTGCTATAGCCCTACCACTTTTCTCCCTTTTCCCATAATGATAATAATGATAATGATAATTTATCTATATAGCGCCATTTCCAGCAGCTCAATGGCGCTGCGCTAGAGACAGTAAGAAATGGTAAATAATTTACAAAATTCATTAGAGCAGAGTCAAAAGAAAAACCTGTGGCACAGGGCTGCCAAGAAATCGGCGCTCACTGTCCAAGATTTCACATTGTCGAAGTTACGAGTTTTGCATACTGTTTTTATATTTTCGATATGCGTTGTGCTTCTCCTAACACTTCTCTTACGAGTCTTCTCCAGATCCCCGAGTGCTTTATAACTGCATACAACAAGCATGCATATTTTGTATTTCTTTAAAATATCAGGTACTATACCTTGTTGATGATGTCTCTTGTTGTTGGGTTGTCAGGGGAGTAGAGAATCTCTCCCTTCAGGAACAGTTGCGCTAGTTGCACAAAACCACGATCAAATGCTGCTCTCTGGGTCTGGCCCGATACTCCTGATGCACTGAGAGTCGCCAGGCCAACTAGACAACCACACTCGGCTTTTCCTGGAAAAGAAAATGAATGCATTTAATGAAAACAGATTCAACTACTTCCCATCATCATCATAATAATAATCATTATCACCACAATAATCAATATTCATGATTATTGTTACCATCATCATCACCATCATGTATCATCATCATCATACAGCAACATCAGCACCATCAACAATCATCATCACCATCATCATGTATCATTACTATCATCATCATGAATAATCATCATCATCATCACCATCACCACAATGATCATCACCATCATGTATCCTCATCATGTTTCATTACCATCATCATCATCACCACAATCATTATCATCATCATGTATCATCATCATCATCATCATCATCACCACAACCACTACCATTATCACCACGACTATATACATTATCAATAATTACCTGATTCTAATACTACTTTATACTTACTTGGTTTATAGAAACAGTAGTATGAGTTATCCACACTAGAATCAAAACAACAACCCATCTTTATGCACTCTGATGGCTTCATGCCAGGCCAACCACAATCAACCCTGGCCTTAGGATCAATCAGGGCACATTGATCTGTTTGTGCAGAGAACAGGAATGTCAGCAATAAGGAAAAATCGACAACCACAAATATTATAATTTATTGTGATTATTTTTTCACAGTCTGGTGTCCTAAAAAATTGTACGTTCTAAATAGTTGTTGGAGCAGGCGGTATTTTCTATCTCTGACGGTGGTCCAGTGTCTTGGGATACCAGATTGCAAAACAGAACATGATTATAAGAACAGAAAAAATAAATAAGTTTATTACTGTCCTAAAGTTGGTCTGGATAGCAAAATAACTTATGCCCTCGGTCTTGAAAACGGACCTTGGCTATGGCCTTGGTCCATATATGCAAGACCTCTGGCACGGTTTTCCCTATCCAGACTTCCTGGCCGGTAAAGAACCTTTATTTATCAAATTAATTATGAATAATTAATGAGGGAAAAAAAAATCCAAAATGAAAATTTTTTTAGTAGAACATGAAAGTTATACTCCTAGACATGTATTTGATAAGCAATTTACAATATTTGCATTCAAACTTTACAGTATGGGGTTTACCAAAACTTGCCCTTATATATGCCCATACAGATTGACAGCTCATATATGTATGTTCAATATATGGTGTATATATATATATATTTTTTATTAATATATTCTATTAATATATGTGTGTGTCTATATATGTGCGTATGTGTTTTTGTATATATAGAATATAGTATATATTCCTTTATTTAATATATTTTATCTTTACTTAGGTTTTTCTATTTACTTCACTATATATTTTCTTTCTTCTATTTATTATTTTCTTAGTATTGAAGATGTAGAGCTACTCTGTAGATATGCTTCAATAAATCGTTGTTATTATTATTATTATTATTATTATTATTATTATTATTATTATTATTATTATTATTATTATTATTATTATTATTATTATATATCACACAATCCATACCTAGATTTTTGGCTGCTGTTTTATTATCAAGCTGCTTCAAGTACTTTGGATAAAATGTCCTGACATTATATAGACATCTTAATCCTGTGCTATTCTGTGCTGCTGCTCCTGCAGCTCCAAGGCTCAAACCGCTTGGCATAGATTGCTGACGCCTGGGAGAAGACCTTTCACTTCTTCGTCTCCATCTTCCGCTACAAACAAGGTCATTGAAATTGCCTCCAGAAGCCAAGATCCTGGACACATCCCCGTAGTCTGAGAGTAGTTTTTCAAAGGGTATCAATGCCTGGGCCTAAGTAACATGAATTTGGATTTTGTAAGTTCATTCCAGAGAAATCTAAATAAATTTGGCATTTGGTCAAAATCAGACAACTTGTTCAAGCAAATTCTGTAGCTATGATTCTCTTCAGACTGGATATTTTCCTAGGATTTTGTTTGCAGCATATTCATAGTACTTACAGTATAACAATATTCTTTCCAAGCATTTTGGGTAAAGAAAGAAATAATAGACAAGAGAATATAAAGTGATCTAAAATAATCCAACATCTCGAAGCCCCAAATATCCACCAACTGTAGTCCAACAGACACAGTTAATGGATGTACTCCTGCATAGTGTAGACTAGAGGAATTTTAGGTACTAGAGTACTATACTTTCTAAAGGTATAATATTATACCAATAAATACAAAAATGTAAACTTGAACTTTACTCACATCTTGAGATAAGTCTTGCAGGTCCTTAGTTAGTCTTCTCTGTATTTCCAACTATGAATAAAAAAGTATTTATATAGTTACATGTCACAGAGCCGAGCAATTACAGTGGAGAGGGAGAGAGAGAGAGAGCAACCAAGAAAGACAAAGAAAGACAAATAAAAAATACATACCAAGTTGAGTCCTGCTGTAGCATTAGGCAAGGTTGGCACTTTTATTTGCTTCCTCAGTTCAATGGCAAGATTCTGAAGCTTTGCATTGTCCAGAGAGCAGATAGCAGTTTTGACTTCTGTCTGCAATATGAAAAAGAAAGAGTACTTTTATACTAGTAACAAAAAAATGACTAACGTCATAACACCAGTACAACACAATGACCCAGCCTTCTCACATACTGTACCTACCTAACTACCATGTAAACCAATCTACCTATTGGTAAGGTATGATGAAGTTAGGTACCCGGCGATCGACTACTGATAGTTGCTTTCTATTGAAACCTCTGCATATCTGTTAATTACCCAGGCAACTACAGTGTACACGCACATGTACTACCTACCTTAGTCTCTACGTTTTGTCTTCCTCCCTTCATTCTTCTCTCTTTCTTATTTCATCCCTCTTCTCTACACCCTCCCTGTCATTCCATCTATCCCTCCCTTTCTCCCTTTCTTTTTTTCTAACCTTTTTATTTATTATTTGACTTACCAAGTTTCCTTGACTGAGCTGAATCAGATTATCAATTGCTACTGGAGAGTTATCATCACAAAGTAACCTCTTTACTTCATTGCCAGTTAAACTCTGACCCTGAAACATCAAAATATGTCTGTTAAAAAGACATTCAACCACCAATCCATCCATCATGGATCCGTCCATCTGTCCATCCGTTAATCCGTCCACACACACACACACACACACACAATCCAAATGAACACATCCATCCATCCAACTGTCATCCATGCATACATCCACCCACCCACCCTTCCATCCATCCATTCCACAGCCTACTGTATTAAGTAACCACACCAACCTGTAAAATCCTTTGGACTAGTTGGTAATTAGCTAATGCCCACTGAATCGCTTGGCTGCTGTCCCTATTTTGTAATATTGACGAAAGTCCAGCTAACATTCCAGCACCACCCGCAAGGATGTTAGGAATGTTGAAAACCTGTACAAGCCTGCCAACCTGGGGGGAAAATGAGTACATGAATGTGCTGTACAATGGACTCAATGCGGAACTATATTTCGATCGACAAGAAAAGTCTACATTATAATCTCTGAAAATGCTTGAAAAATGCTAACCAAAAATAGTGGGAAGGCGATCAACTCAGCTGGAGCTGAAGAGACCTTTGGAGTTTGAGAGGTGTTGGATAACATGTTCATGTTAATCAATTGCTTTACCTGTTGCTGGTCGAGTTTGGCATTTAATAGCTCTTGTACCACCTTGGGAGAAATGCCTGTCTGGTTGATCAGGAATTCTTGAAAACCTGGAGCATCTTTCAGTGCATTTTTTAGTAGCATATCTAAAGATGAACACACAGAAATATGGTTACTGTTACCAGTGTTTTCATTGCGATGCGCTAATTGAGACGAAAATTGCCACACAGAAATCAGAAAATACACTGCCATCAATCAGAGCACATAAAAGTACCAAAGACACTAGTGAGAAACGCACTGCGCATGCTCGGAAGTTTGTCGTGTTTACGAAGAAAACCATTGGAGATTTACGGGCGTTTAATAAATCTCTAAAGTTAAGGCCGTTTGTGGAAAGTTAGTGTTTATTTTTTCCTGACACATTACTTTAGTTGTTTTCTTTCCCTGGTCAAATAATACAAGAGAAATTCGTATAATACAAGACATGTAAATCTCCAATGGTTTTCTTCGTACACATGACTCGTCTATAAATATGATTTTTCGCAAAAAATTTGCAAAAAATTCATGTTACATGTATTAGGTACTTAGGAAATTAATTGCTTACTTGTAACATTATTTAAGTTTTGGTACTGATTCCACAAGTTTATCCATTCTCTTTCATCTCCAACATATTTCTGGTAGTCTTGGCCTAACCTTAGAACTCTGTCTCTCAGTGTACTATTTTGTATGAGAGGAAATGCGTCTTCAAGAAATCTGGCAAAACTGCAAAGAATGTAGTCAAGAAACAAGGTGAGTCAACCGTCCTTCATTCCATAAAATTTTACAGGGTATTGGTAAAGCTAAGTGTTTTACATAAATGAACATAACACAATTGCAGCGAGAGGGCTCAAAAGTTTGGCCTTCAAATTCAAGTTCTGTGGATAAGCTACATTAGGTCCGAAAACCCCAACTGTTTTCATTGTTATGTGCTGATTAAGACAACAGTAGCGACAGGGAAATTGGACAATAGACTAACATCAATCAAACAAATTGTTAGAGGTAAGTGAAGGTACATGGGCAACAAATATCTACCTGCACATGTATTTTACCACTTTTTTCATTTCTATGTGCTTATATCGAGACAACAGTCGTGACAGGGAAACTGGACAATAGGATGCCATTAATTAAACAAATCGGTAGAGAAAAAATCTATTCCCATGTACCTTTACATACTCTAACAATATATTAGATGGTAGTGTATTGCCCCGATTTCCCTGTTGGGATAGACCTTTTTAGCTTCATATGCAAATTGCCCATTTCAGACCACATGACATTCCCTTGAGAAATATTCTTTTGTTAAAATATTAACACATGAAAGAATCTCTTATATTCTTTTGTAAATTTAACTAGTTATATATCAAAATCTTTGTAAATATGTACATTCAAGGGCAAAATAAAGCCTTTGTTGTTGTTGTTGTTGTTGTCAACTCCCAAGAGTGGCATCACATTGTCTGAAATGGGCACAACAAACAACGAAGCTGAAAAGGTCTATTGTCATCTCAATCAGCACATAGCAATGAAAACAATGGTAAAATGACTAAGATATTTGAGAAAAAGAATGAAAGATTTGTAACTATTTGTTACCTTGAGTTTTGCAGGTTAGGTAAGTCACTCTGAATTGCATCAGAATAATTAAGACCTGTCCCTTTAAAATCACACAAAAATGACTGCATAAAGGGAATCAGCCCAGCAGATGGCATTGCTCTGGGTCGGTAATAGACTGAAAATAGATAAATAATTATTAATCAAGAAATGCATAAAGGTCAAAGGTAAAGGTCATACTGTACATGAGTATAAACTTTAAGTTAGAGGCTGGTAAAAAAAACTTCTTAATTCCAATTCGATCATGGATTGATCAAGGGCCACAGGTTTGTTAGCCACTGATGGCTATTAAGTGCTACCCTCATAAAAACAAGGTTATTTTTATTAGGTAGTTGGTCAGTGAGGAGTCATGTAGTATGTGGTTGCTAAGGTGTTGGTAAACATAGTAAGAATTTGTACAAATTGTTCAACTTTGATAGAAAGAGAATATGTTTTTAATAAAAGAATTCTTACCATTTTGTATAGTAGATGGTTGCCGCCTGGTTCTTACAGCCACAAGAATGAAAAATAAAACCAAGGGCCATAATATTTCTATGACATTTCTTGCCTGTAAAATACAATAATTTCGTATTATTATGATGAAATCTCTATACATGAACTCTATATAATAAACACACATGGACAGATAGATGGATGGACGGATGAACAGACAAAAGGACAGACAGACAGATGGACGGATGAACAGACAAAAGGACATATGACGGATGAACAGACAAAATTAAGGACAGACAGATGGATGGACGGATGAACAGACAAAAGGACAGACAGACGGATGGATGGATGAACAGACAAAAGGACAGACAGACGGATGGACGGATGAACAGACAAAAGGACAGAAGGACGGATGGACAGACAAAATTAAGGACAGACAGACGGATGGACGGATGAACAGACGAAAGGACAGACAGATCTACATGTATGGATGGATGGATGGACCGACAAAAGGACAGACAGATAGATGGATGGATGGACAGAGGGATGGACGGATGGACAGACAGATGCATGAATAGACGGAAGGACAGACAGACCAATTTTTTAAGGTTATAAACACAGACCATTAATCAAGCTGCTGATCAGAAATAGATTCTATTCACTCTTTGTGGACACTGCAATTGTATTTCACGACACTTGCAATTCCAGGTGTTATTAATTGTATAACCAGATAACTCATTTCCTGTTTCAGCGTTTCAACATTCGATCAAGCTATTACGGTTTCGCTATTACTTATTACACACTGATCTTCTATTTAGTTCCATCAACCAATCTAATACATTATTGATTTTTGAATCTTATCAACGTGCTATTTTTATTACACGTACTATCTAAATTTCTTTAAATAACTTAGAAGAACAGAAAAAATTGCATGCAGACCATCCTAAATTAATTTTCAAAATTTTGCTTACTTTACTAGATAAACACCACTCAAACTTAATGGAACGTGATATGCAAAATTGGATATGAAAAGTGTTCTCCTCGACAGACTTCTTTAGCCTGGGCATAAGGTTTCTCATAACAGAGCAGCTGTTATACCCTAGGGTGTCACTCTTGATGGTTGCATGCGCATGAGTTTAAGAAAACACATATGAATATGGAAACTCAAACATAGAATCTATTCGAGTAAGTGATATCATGGTCTGAAATTGAAAAAAAAATTCATAGGGAGATATGGTACTCTTTTTTCCTTCCTGAAAATTTCGTATTACAGTATGCATAGTATGAGAAAGAAACTAGTGTATTTTTTTATTCAATTTTTTTTAAAATTTCATCAATTCAAGCAAACCTTAAAATTTCACCTGCATTAAAGTTCATATCATTAATGCAATTTTTTTCTATTCTTTTTCTTTTTCACTTTTTGTACCATCTTATTCTTTTCAAATATTAATCAAGATACTTAACATACAGCTGTAGACCATTTGTAATTTTGAAAAATTTAATACCTAAAAAAATGATTCACCTGCCAGTATTCTTATTAAGAATTTGTTTTAAAAGCTCTAGATTATATTGTCATTGACAAAACTTTTTTTAATAATAAGTTTGAGAGTAAATAAGTGTGAGAGTAATAAGTTTAATGGAAAAATACAAAATGAATGAATCTGGAAAAAACAATTTTCTTAACAAGTATTGCTTTTTAAACTTGATCATCTTTCTGTGGATATTGTACTTTTGAATCAGTTATATTTCTGTTAAAAAATATTATGTCAAAACATAATGCTTGTAAATCAAGAATCCCTCAAGCACCTCCTTTGCTTTTTGTTCCACGAATTCAAGTTTTTTTTTGACTGAATTAATGCTCATAAATCTTCAAATGAAAGGTCCATTGTTGTTTCATGCCTTCCTCTTGAAGAATATTCCTCTTTTCAAGTCCCATCTCAGCCATAACTCTTTTTATTGATAAGTAAAAAGATCACGTAGCAATAGTTATTATCAAAATATTGTTTCAGGATATGAATTTTGAAGTGGTCTTGATCTCCCCCCATGCAGACATGATTTTAAAGAATTAACACTACTTCCCTACATACTACAGTGAGTCCTTATACATTTACGTAGTTTGACCATATAAATTAATTGGCCAAATTTGTCATAGTGTGCACGTGGTTGATCTTTAAATAGCATTATGATGTGCAAATTCCAGTATATTTGGAAATTTTAATTTTCAATTGTAATTTTTATTAAAAATATCAAAGTCATGCAAAACTACATTTCAAAAGAATCTAATAAGCCTAAAACACATTTTCTTAAACACAGATAAAAGGTCAATTAATTTATAGATGAATTTTGAAATTAAGACACTAAAGCCTGGTTAATTCACACAGCGGCATCACAATAGCCATAATCATAACAAGATGTGCGAACCACAAAATCATAATCATATATAGTGAGTCATAATCATAATGGCTATTATGTAGAATGGAAACATTTTAATCCTTTATAACGTGACATTTATGACTATGATTATAAAGGTTAAATTTTCATGCCAAGGTAATGTATGTACATACTATAGCTACGTACGTACACCCCCACATTGTCCAAATGTGGGATTATTAATTAACAGCTCAGTCTCATCGTAAAGGATTCTCATGGACTGTGGAGCACCCTAAAAAGTGGTGGGGCTATATAAGAGACTAGTATGGGGAAAAGTGGTGTTGCTAAGATTGTAAAAATTAATATAAGAGACTAGTATGGGGAAAGAGAAAAAGTGGTAGGGCTATAGCACAACCAGCCCTAGCTCCCCTCACATGGTCCCTGCTTTTGATGGTAGATTCCGAAGTTTGTTTAGAATTCCAAAGTTCAAATCATACTTTGGAAGTTCACAGCAAACTTTGTTAGCAAACTTTGAACAAGTTTACAGTTTCTCATGCAAAATTCAGTACTTTGATAGAATTGAGGTTTTCTCCTTGATGCCATTTTCGTTCTCCTTGACATCGACCTCTTTAAGCAATGTACTGGCCTGCCTGCTTTATGAAGTAACTCATCACTACTAAGCTCCTTAATGAAAACCATGAAATTGATTCTATTGAACTATCGAATTTATGTGGGAAGTTGATTTGTTGTGAACTTCTGAATGAACTTGGGAATCTATACCATATCGAATGCTATTTATGTTTATTAAATATTTAGGGTCGATATCTGTGAAATAAAGCCGTGAATAAAAACCATATCAGTGAAGTGATACGATATCACTTCACGGCAAACTGCCCAATAAAATCTCGCGATATATAATATATAATCGACCCTTAATGTGTAATAAAGAAATTATTACATGTTAAGAGCTGATATCATTTTTATTCACTCGTTTTCCGTATCATATCACTCTTTTGCTTGCGGACTCGCTTGTTCGCGATATGACAGGAAACTCGTGAATAAAAACAATATCAGGCTCTTAACATGCGATAATCTCTATGAAATATATGCAATGTAATTTATGGAGACGTTCTGCAAGTACATTCTCATGAAGTATAAGTACAATATACTACATTATATTCAGGAATTGAATCTTCAAGAGTCCTCCTACAACATAAGTCATAACATTCCTCCCCTTCTCTTTAACTCTCCTGAAGTCAAGAGGTGTGAATACATATATGGTGAAATAGAGAAATAACCCATGCATTTACAAGTCATTCTTTAGCACTCTATTATCTTGATGAAGTTTGAGTCAACAACATGACAGCTAGTGCACACACTTAATATCTTTTGTGTGGAAATAGAATATGAGGAAATTGCACTGCCATTGTTCTCCTAAACTATTCAAAAAGACCCCAACGAGGAAACACATTTATTGTTCTGGATAAACTTTATGTAAATTTACATTTAAATCAAAATGGAATTTAACAAATGACCTCTTAACTAGCTATATAGCTAACTGAGTTAAAAATTTGATCAATATGTTGAAACTATAATCTCTAGCTACCCTATCGTGAGAATCTAGACTTATTATCTAGTCAACTTATTCCTAATGCATTTTTTCCTAAAAATAGTTAAAAATAATTTAGTTAGGCATTATTAGATAAGCATTATTGTTTTTATAACCGTAAGAAAAATATAGTTCTCTAAATAAATAAGATCACATAAGCTTTAATTTAAAGCTTTAGCTTGATTTTCTAGTTCTGATCATATTCAAAATACTGTTATTTTAGTAAAAAACAAAGAAAACGCAGATATCAACGGCTAACATGTATGAAAGTTATATTATTTGTATATATTCTTACGTAACTATCTATCCAGAACAGGAATGAAAATATCATCGATATGGCGCAGCTCTATCATGGGAAGGAACGCAAACATCGCATACTTTTTACTAATTTTCTCCAGATTTCACATCAAAAATCGATTATTTAGAGACTTCGAAATATAGGAATGAAAATATCTAAGACATCTTACCGTGTGACGTTTTCGCAGAGTGAAATTTTTCCAAAGAAGAAGCTTTATTTGGCTACAGAACTTCATCTTGTCGTCGTCCCTCGTGCTTTGTCACACGAAAGCGACTCTTTCCGTCGCTTGTTTTAGCTTTCTGTTTCCTCTTCAGCTCTATATCTTAACCTGACGAAGGCTTCGCTGAAATCTTCCGCTTAGGCTAAAAGATGTGTCCAGTTAAGTGTTCTCTATTGGAAAAAATCAAAATTCAACTGCAGCTGTCTATCGGTGCTTGTCACAGTGAGTTGTGAGTTGCGACCGGCTGCAACGAGGAAAAAGTCGTTCTAATATCAAAATATTTTCTCAGATTCCTATAAAAATTATCCAGACTTACCAATCGACATCATCGGAGATCAACGGGACCTAAAATGAAGGATCATTACAATGCAGTTTTCCTTGTTTTGTGGATTTTTTCCCTTATGATTGACGTACGTCAAGCATCGAAGTGGAAAGAAATGAAGAAGCGGACGAAGGAACAAATAAAACCCTGGGGGGTACGGGCTGGGTCAAATATTTGCCCTTTTAAAATATTTGATAAAAAGACTTTAGAACCAAAGCTTGGTAAGTACTTCATGTATGCCTGATTATAACGTCCTGGTGTTGCTATGATACTACTGCTTTGTTACTAGCATAGTAGTCTAGCGTATTCACTGTTATCTAGTGTTTTCACTGTATTCACTGTATCCACTGTATTCATGTGTATTCACTGTATTCATGTGTATTCACTGTATTCACTGCAATCATGTGTATTCACTGTATTCACTGCAATCATGTGTATTCACTGTATTCATCGCAATCATGTGTATTCACTGTTATCATGTGTATTCACCGCAATCATGTGTATTCACTGTAATCATGTGTATTCACTGTATTCACTGCAATCATGTGTATTCACTACAATCATGTGTATTCACCGCAATCATGTGTATTCACTACATTCACTGTTATCTAGTGTATTCACTGTATTCACTGTATTCACTGCAATCATGTGTATTCACTGTATTCATGTGTATTCACTGCAATCATGTGTATTCACTGTATTCACTGTTATCATGTGTATTCACTGTATTCACTGTATTCATGTGTATTCACTGTATTCACTGTATTCATGTGTGATCACTGTATTCATGTGTAATCACTGTTATCTAGTGTATTCACTGTTATCATGTGTATTCACTGTATTCACTGCAATCATGTGTATTCACTGTATTCACTGCAATCATGTGTATTCACTGCAATCATGTGTATTCACTGTATTCATGTGTATTCACTGCAATCATGTGTATTCACTGTATTCATGTGTATTCACTGCAATCATGTGTATTCACTGTAATCATGTGTATTCACTGTATTCACTGCAATCATGTGTATTCACTACAATCATGTGTATTCACCGCAATCATGTGTATTCACTGTTATCTAGTGTATTCACCGCAATCATGTGTATTCACTGCAATCATGTGTATTCACCGCAATCATGTGTATTCACTGTATGATTTGAGCTTTATCAGAAATTATTAAATATATATTAGAGAGTTTTTAGGTCTAAAAAGTGAAAATATATAAATAAATATAATTTGTTAATATCTGATGCTTCAAAACCTTATGTATTTGACGTGTCTTGCACCAAAGCAAGGCATAGAAGTGTTTTTGGTAACTTTGGATTTGGACCTGTTTGACCTTACTTGATAAAATATATTGTGAATATTATTGAATAAAATGAGGGCATTTTACTTTATCCCTGTGTCTGTGGTCCAGTTAATCATAATTAACTTTACTTTAATTTAGAAAGCATTCCTTTTTATGAGGGGGAAGGGTTACCATGGTTCAAACGACAAACTTTGTCATGAACCAATCCTAATGCATACATTATAGTTGTTTTTTTCAATCTTTATTCAGGAAAACCTACTTCACATACGTGTTTTACAATAGGGTCCTGTAAAACAATCTAAAAGCTAAATGTAATAAGAATAAAATGTATAATTATTTAAATGGTATCAAAATAGACAAAAGGTTATAATAAGAATATCAATCATAAAAGACCTCCCTTTTAAAATACCTCTCTTTACCTCAATATGATATGTGAAAGCCCAACCCATTCCTTAGACTAACCCCTCCCACCTCCCGCCCTTCATCTACAATATCATACATAATTAAAATATCTAAAAATACTATTAAGAAAGGTCGTTTTTAACTAGTTAGTTAATTATCTTAATGGATTTTGTTCCTAAACGCTTGGCTTCAAAATATCTAATTGGATTGACTTAATTAGGTACGTGGCCAATGTTCACAGTCTGAATCGAAGGTAGTAATTTTTCAGTCTTTGGTCGATCTTAATGGTATTAGGTTCGGCTAATGAAAAGTTTGACGCGTTTGAACACTCGGTGCCTTAAAAGGAAATAATGGGATCAGGGCCAGCCATCAAATATTTACCCAGTGCAAAGGGAGGGTTTTACATGCATGGGCACCTGATGTTTTCAACTTATATTCACCTGCTGCCCTCATTCCCATCCATTTTGTAATTTTATTAATACATGAAATGGTAGATTGCTTTCATGAAAAGCACCATGAAAAATAGAATACTAATCAGTACTAAATAGCTCTCAGGGAGAAATAAAAAACAATACAATTAGCACTATAATTAGGTGGCACACTTGATTGCAGTGAATACACTAGATAACAGTGAATACACATGATTGCGGTGAATACAGTGAATACACATGATTGCGATGAATACAGTGAATACACATGATTGCAGTGAATACAGTGAATACACATGATTACAGTGAATACACATGATTGCGGTGAATACACATGATAACAGTGAATACACATGATAACAGTGATTACACTAGATAACAGTGATTACACTAGATAACAGTGAATACACATGATAACAGTGAATACAGTGAATGTAGTGAATACACATGATTGCGGTGAATACACATGATTGCGGTGAATACACATGATTGCGGTGAATACACATGATTGCAGTGATTACACTAGATAACAGTGAATACACATGAATACAGTGAATACACATGAATACACATGATTGCAGTGATTACACTAGATAACAGTGAATACACATGAATACACATGAATACAGTGAATACACATGATTGCAGTGAATACACATGATTGCAGTGAATACACATGAATACACATGAATACAGTGAATACACATGAATACACATGATTGCAGTGATTACACTAGATAACAGTGAATACACATGAATACAGTGAATACACATGAATACAGTGGATACAGTGAATACAGTGAAAACACTAGATAACAGTGAATACGCTAGACTACTATGCTAGTAACAAAGCAGTAGTATCATAGCATCACCAGGACGTTATAATCAGGCATACATGAAGTACTTACCGAAAGCTTCTTAGTCCCTTACAATTTCAAACGGTTTCATTTTTTTACAGTCGATTTCACATAACTTTTGACGAAAATGTTCCGAAGTTCCCGCCGAACTTGCGAAGTTCGTTGGGAACTTGCCAACGAACTTCGATGTGAACTTGGGAACTTCAGAAGTTCGTAACTTCGTTCGTTGGCAAAGAGAGAAATTGCGCGCCAACGAAAAAAAACCATGAACGTCTTTACCAAACAGGGAAAAGCGATACCCGATGATGTAAGAGAACGCATCGTAGATAATTGGTTGGATGGCAAATGCCCAGCAAGCATTGGTTCAGAGTTGAACATTACGAAACAAACTATCCACAACATAATCAATAACTTTCTAGCGAGAGGAAATGTTGAAGCAAGGAAAGGAGGGAATAGATCTAGATCTGCACGGACTGACGATGTTAATTACTTCGTAGAATACAGCAAAACACAACAGCCAAGTGTGACGGCCAAGGAAATACACCACCGTAACAAAACACCACCAAAACAATGTTTGCCTTGCACAAAATGCACCATCGCTCACTTCAATCTCCCGCAGTTTAACACAAGATCTAGGATACTCGTACAAGAAACTAAAAGTTATTCCACGTGAATTCTTAACTGAAGCATCTCAAGCTAAACTCCACTAGTATTTGGCAGTTTGTTCAACGATCAATCCACGAACGATGCATTGCCAACGAACGAAGTTACGAACTTCTGAAGTTCCCAAGTTCACATCGAAGTTCGTTGGCAAGTTCCCAACGAACTTCGCAAGTTCGGCGGGAACTTCGGAAGTTCCGAACGAACTTCGGAACATTTTCGTCAAAAGTTATGTGAAATCGACTGTAAGAGATAAAATATTTAGTAAAAAGTGAATTAAAAAAGAATCACAAAGGAAACTGAAAGTACAGTTAAATCGCGGTTTACCTGTGTTGACTAAAGAAGAAAAAGAAGAAACACTAGTGCTCAGTTTTTCTCATTCCTCAAGCAACGCCTGTCGAAATTCGTAAAAATTACTTTATTGTCATTCTAAAACTTTACCATTGATTTGGCAAAGATTTGTGATTCTCAAGGAGGCTTTACTCGAAGGATATGAAGGTATATATTAATTTAAGCTTATTGCTAATAATTTCGATACGAAGGCATTTTTCGAAACTTAAAATTAAAATCATAAACATTGTGGGTTTTTTTTCAGATTTTTTGGTCCAAAAATTAACAAGAACCTGTTGATGTCCTTTGAAATAATTTTTATATTTTAAAGATGAATACCAAGAAAGTGTGGTGTAGATGATACAATTTTGACAGGATTGTGTTTGGTTGGTAAAACTCTACCTTAACTAGCTCTTGAAAAAGGAAAGGAAAAAAACAAACAACAAAGAAAAACGACATGAATGCGGAAAACTCTTTTCCCAATGAAAGTTTACAAAATCTCACTATAAACTCCAGCACTGGTGAAAACAGTTCCACTAATGATGATGATCATCTAGACTCTGCTGCTTGTCCACAAAACAAGAAAATATACCCCCAACATTCAGATAATAGTGCTGCACTTTTATCAAGTAATAGGAATTTAACGGACTTGCCGCCAGAGTTAATACTGCTTATATTTTCGTATCTGGATGCAAGGTTTACTTTGAGAGTACTTTGTCAAGTTTGTAAGTTTTTTAATCAGTTATTATCACATGAGGCAACATGGAAGACACGGTTTGGGTTGAGGTGGCCCAAGAGAGACAAAAAAGAAGACCATGATTATGTGACAAGGTATATGTTTAGAGTGCTTGCAATATGTCTGTGAAATAGAATCAATGATATTTGTTGTTAACTAGTTGTTAGTTAGTAACTATTAGTCACTATTACTCAACCAGAACATTCAAATAGCTATAAACTGGAGACATCAAATACACAAGAGACTAGAACCAATAAAAATGGCTTTAATCTTTTCATTTTCTGAAAGTCTCTTGTCTCTTGTGTATTTGATGTCTCTTGTGTATTTGATGTCTCCAGTGTATTGCTACTTGAATGTTAAAATTAGCTTTTAAAAGTGTTTTACAGAAGGACTGAAACCAGAAAACCTGGAGAAAACCTTTCAAATCAAGGGAGGGACATAACAAACTCTACACACATGTGATGTCGAGTCCAGGAATCAAACCTGAGCCCTGTGAAAGGAATGTGTGAAAGGCAAGTCACTACCACTATGCAACCCTTGATTCCCCAGCAATCATGGATGTTGTCAGTCTGGATATTTGATATATAAATGTTGAACTTTCAGTTGGAAGAAAGTCTGTGTTGATCATGAAGACATGGACAAGTTTTGGAAAAACCCAAGTGAAGACTTTGACTTTTATCAGTTAAAGAAACACTTTGCACCAGTTGATTCTGCTATTGTGATGGCAGGAGGGAGGCTGTGTGTATCAGGATCAAGGGACAGATCAGTTGGGGTGTGGGATCTTACATCTCTTAAAAGACAGGGAGATGAGAATGATGCACTTATTCATCACTTGGATGGGCACAAGGTACAGTACTTCAGAATGTTGCTGTTTATTAGGGAGCTTAGAGGTAGTGGAGTGCTGACATTTTTCCTACCTAGCAATATTGAATTCCAATTTACGTTTAGACCTAAGGAATGCAGTTCATAACTATTATATCATTATATAATTATCTTTTCAGGGCTGGGTGTGGTGCTTAGCTAGTGACCCCACTGGCTTACCAAGGGTGTGCTCAGGTTCTTGGGACAACTCTGTCAAAATATGGGACCTGCAGAGCAACACTGTTGAAATGACTACAATCAGGTGGGTCCAAATATTGAGGCCAAGAATCGTCAAGGTTTTTGATTAATCCCTTTGATGATGATTTACTGATTATCTGACAAAGGTATAGAGCCTTTTCAGTAATTCCCAGTGTAGCTCAAATTGGAGTTGGAGAACAACTTTTCTCAGGAGAGTAGAATTCTATTATTTCATCCTCACAATTGAACTATGTTGGAAATATCCTAAGAAGGGTCTATATGCCGACTATGTAGTTTAAAAATATAATTATGCCATGTACCAGGGGCAGGTCCAGGGGAGGGGTGTAGGGGTGTGCACCCCCTGGGATCAACTTTGTGCCTCTACTTTAAAGATAACCATTTCAAAATAATGTTTTTTCCTTTGATTATAAGGGGTGCACCCCTGCACCCCTCCCTGGGTCAACTTTGTGTCCCTACTGCATTTTAGACAATATCTAATTAATGTGTAATAACTTTCTCTTTCTTGGGTGACAATGTCTGGGTTTTTTTGGTTTGGTGTTTTTCTCATGTAAGTGCCCTTCCAACACAGCACCCCTCGCTAAAGAAAACCCTGGATCCGCCCCTGTGCACCTGAGGGGTCATTTGATTTCCAAGAGTAGGAGGCTCTGAACATGTTGTAGTTTTAACCTTCACCTTTTTTCCCTTTAGTAAGCACAAAGCAGCTGTGTTGTGCATGGAATGGCGACAAGATATTCTTGTTACAGGATGCTTTGACAAGCATGTTAGAATTTTTGATTTAAGAGGTAAAATAGCACCCAAACTAAACCAAAACCACAGAACATAGTTTTTAAAGTCATGTCAAAACTTTAGGCAACAAAATTAAAATTTATATATTTTTTTAAATTACAAAGATAAACTCATCTTGTGCATTGAGCAGTTGCAAGATAAATGGAGAGAACACAAGATAATATATCTAAAATATTACAGTTTATTGAAAACATCATACAATTTTTTGCAACTACTTTATTTTTCTTTTCATATCATTTTTTTCTAAAAAGGGAACTAGCTAGAAAATGCGAGTTCAATTTCTTTTCACTCGATATTTAGCCATTCATCTGGTGGGAATTTCGAACCCTGCGAAACTCATTATAGAAAATGTTTTTTGAAAAACGTGAAGAAAAAAACGTGGAGGTTAGGCCCGCACACCCCTCCCCCTTCATGGTGTCTGGTCATTACATCTCATCAGACATGATTCATATTTGTTTTCAAACAAAAATAACATAAATTAATTCCTTTTCAAGACTACCGTACAGTTGGTGAAATGAGGTACCATAAAAAACCAGTCCTGTGTTTGTCTGTGGATGATCACTTCATCATAACCGGCAGTGAGGATGAAACCATGTGCGTGTATGACCGCAGAGCATGTTCAGTCTTCAAAGTGTTACAGGTAATGCTGTTATTGTCACCAAGCTGAATGACTTAAACAAAAAAAATTACTCTTATTTGCTTTAGTTATATCCCGGGGAGGGTACTTCGGGTCGTTTCATACGGGGATGCTCCGCCTGGACTCTCGACCCTTTACCCTTTTCTATACCAAATTTCAGCAAAAAGTCACCCCTTTTACATACTTTTTTCCTGAAAAGGTACCCCTTTCATAAACTTTTGAAGAAAATCTATCCCTTTTTATAACAAAATTCACAAATTTCCATCCCTTTTCTATACCTGCGGCCTGAAAAATGTACCCCTTTCGGGCGGAGCATCCCCGTATAGTCAATTATAGGGAGTACCCCCCCCCCCCCCCGGAATTATATGTCAACAAAATATGTATTAAATAGAATAAATACCCCTTGTTTTACGAGGATAGCATTTAAGAGCCAGTGGCTAACAAATCTGTGGCCCTTGTTCCATGATCCAATTGGAATTTAGAAGTTGATTTTTGTGGAGGGAGGAAAACAGGAGAACGCTGAGGAAAACCCTCGATGCACAAGAGAGAACCAAGAAACAACTCCACTCATAATACGCCACTGAGCCCGGGAATCAAACCCTATAGTCGCATCAACAAAAAAAATGTTGAGAGGCTAGCGCTCTCACGCAACGTCACCCATGCTTCGCAAACCTTTTGTTTTATGTTTTTATCCTTATGGGAAAGGATGCGCAGCCTTAACATTTTTTCAAAGAATATATGTAAGCGCTTAGCCTAAGGACCAACGGGCGTGATTAGCGGGCGATAAACGATTCACTGGGCGTGTCGCGACCACCGACTAAGTGCTTAGGTTAAATGTAAAGACTGTATTTTACTGGATCGGAACGGCGGTGAATTAGCTCTCCACGAGATCAACGAAACCAAAAACGACGGTTAACGTAGGTTTATTGAAGATTAATTCGTACCGACCAACACGTAAACTGAAATATAACGTTTACGATTCTTAATGGACCGATTTACAATAAAAATGATTTAAAATACAACAATCAAACTTCATGAATACATAATTGAAATATATAAATGATTGAAATAACAGCGATACATAATTATGTTTTAAGCGATATATAGCACTCTATAAAAGCTAAGTAATTTTACTGAATTTAAACTAGTAGAATGAGTAGTATAGAAATCGGTAACAAACATGTACTATTAATAAGAACTAAACTTATTAAAACAACAAAGATGTACTTACATATCGGTCCCGCTTGCCTCTAAGAGCCAAAGATTTACGACGAAGTTTTCCGAAGCGAAGTTTCAATGTTACACCCAAAAAGAGCAACTACAGATTCCTCAAAGGGACGCTAAAACTAGCCTTTTATATGCGCGTGGTGACGCTGAAGGGTCCGATTACGCGGTTAACAAAACAGGAACAAACATATTGTAACTAGGGTTAAACTAAAGACAAACTAACTAATTAAATCAATCAAAACTATTAAGAAGCGTCCTTTACAATATAAATTTATAAAAATGACACCTTTTCCAATGGATGGAGGAGTGAGAAGTGGGAAGGGAGTGGTGAAATAGGAGGAAGATTCATCCTGCCACTAACTACACGAGCTATGGATCGTCATCTTCAGATGCTGCAAGCTCATTGGAGTTATTTATACATTCTCCTAAAAGCATTTTTCATGTCATTTAATACAGCTTAAGAGCCCTGCCTTTAGTATATGTAGAAGCTCTTCATCAGGCTACAACTACCTCCGCCTTGGGGGCAGAGCGGGACAGATTCATTTAGTTGATACCACAGCTGACTCTTTTGAGACCATTGAGGTTAGTAGCAGGAATGACACTTGAATTTCCAATAAGTCTCTCCTATCCCTCGGCTGTTTTTTAACCCTTTGCATTGGTTTCGTTTCCAGCCTGTTGCTGAGTGCAGCGATGAAGCTGGTTTACAAGGCAAGATCTGTGGTATGTGTTACTATGGCGGGGCCATAGTGGCAGCATCTAGCGATCATACTATTAAGGTATTTCTATCAATTTTGCTTCCGTTGTTTTGTTCTTGTATGACAGCGAGTCCGAGGATTGAACTGACAAAACCCATGATCTCAGTGGGGAAAGGTGGTGCAATAGGAATTGGCCGTCATTTAGATTGAAGTTTTCATCCAAATACGTGTTTTTATTATGATTTTCTCATATTTTTTCCTCAAATTTGAAACATTGACAGCTTACGCATTAGCAGCGCACACCACCCGTGCCTCCCATACAATCATCGGGATAATTAGGCCAGGAAAAGGGAAATCTGGCATACCTTATTTTTCACCAGCCCTCTCTAAATATTCACCGGTTACTAACGAGCTAGAGCAGATTTCCTTACAGTGTGTAAATGACTGCATACGCCACGGTCACGGTACGAAATTGATGACTTTCGTTGAGCCAATCAAAGCTTATGAGATAAGCCCGCTCACCCAACTAAAATCCTTGAAGATGACACTGTCATGGTCACTGTATATCATGCCCATGGCCAGCATCGGTAATATACTGTCAGCATGCTGTGTATATCGTATGCTATACTGTATATCCGTTGCTGTAAAAGGCGTACGTTAGGGACATGGAATGCCGTGGCTGCACACGGTATCATCTTTTGGTAATCTTAATGTACACCGGTACTGTGCTTTGTGGCTGGTTCACTGGTTCACATCATTGTACTTCTGTACCTTGCCTTTGCACTTTCTTGGGAATTCTGTTCTTTATTAATTTTTTTCTCTCTATTTTTTGTGCATTTTAGGTTCTAGAACCGTCAAGGGTGCCAGTTAAAATATTTTCTTTTAATGATCACACTGGAGATGTAGCATCTGTAAGTACCACACTAGAAGCATTTCTTTAATTATTATTTATTTATTCCATATTTTATATTGAATGTGGAGTGCCCAAAGGTACGTCTTGGGACCTAAAGTTTTACATTTAAGTCTTTCAGACTTTTCAAAAATATTTTTCTAAAAGTTGTTTTAGATGATTTCTTATTATTTTTTCCATATTATTTATCTATTTAATATTTTAAAATATGGAGTGCCCCAGGTACACCTTGGGACCTAAAGTTTTCCATTAAAGTCTTTCAGACTTTCCAGGAATACTATGCTTCTACAATTTCCTGTACTTAATCATTATAATTTTATCGAATGTTATTGAATGTGGAGTGCCCCAAGGTACGTCTTGGGACCTAAAGTTTTTACATTAAAATCTTTTAGACTTTCTAGGAATACTATGCATTTAAGATTTACCATACTAAATCATTTGAAATGATTCGTCATTATAAATTTTCAATCGTTTATCAGAATTATATTCCTACGTGTGATAATACACTAATGTGGTTTTTTTATTTTAATATTATTATCAGGTATATAGCAGTTCCGGAGTGTTAGCATCAGCATCTAGTGATCTATCGGTCGGGATCTGGAGACCCAAATCCTTATGTCCTACTAAGTAATTTGAAACGTAGCTGTGAAATGTAAATTTAACTTCGATAAGAAACCTGTAGATTTGGTTTCTAACATTTTAGAGTATTATTCTCGCCAAAGACCTTTACGATTTATTTTTCTTCTGCGGTTCTGGGTTTGTTTGTTTTTTCATTATATTATTGCGCAATCGTGCTGTGCTGTGCTGTGCAGTGCTGTGCTGTGGTACGCAGTGTTGTGGAGTACTGTCCTTTTGCTGCGCTGTGCTGTGCTGTGCTGTGCTGTGCTGTGCTGTGCTGTGCTGTGCTGTGCTGTGCTGTGCTGTGCTGTGCTGTGCTGTGCTGTGCTGTGCTGTGCTGTGCTGTGCTGTGCTGTGCTGTGCTGTTGTTCTGTTGTACGTTATGACAATCTATGCTATTGCGTGCTGTACTACACTATGCCATACTGTACTATACTATACTATGCCTTGTTTTGCTATGCTTTTCTTGCTACCTAAGTTATTATTCAATTGTTTCTTCAATTATTCCAAAGCATGGTTCACACTGAACCACCTCCCTCGGATGTACTATGAACGCTCTCAATGAAATTTCACCAAGGCAATACAGACCTAAACCGACCTCGAATCACAGAAAACCTCTCTTTCAAAACATTCTTGAAATGTTCTGTACGAAAGGCATGTATAACTGGGTTAAGAAATGAATTGACGCTTAGACAAAAGGAGGGAATAACATCCATCATGCTTCCTAAAACTTCACGAACAGATAGATCACTACCTGAAATAACTGTAATACCTAAGAAAAGAACGGGGACGATGAAAAAGATGACATTGCTTCCTACCAAAACCGAGATCCGTTTGGCGAGTTTGGATTCTCGCTTGACGCCTGCGCTTTGAGCTGCGCGCTTTGCCGTAACAAAGATATGAATGTACAACAAGAAAGAACACATATACAACAATATTGCTACAGAACCTATCATTAAAGTGAAAGTAAATGGATGACGTATATCAATATTATAATCTAGACGAAGTGGAACGCATAAGAAAGTGTTGCTGAAATAATTATAGTAGAGAGCAAAGCCAGTCAGGAAAACGGCCACCAGCCAACAAACGGAGATCAAAATACGACGAGTGATTCGAACATTTGGTTTAAGACTATAGACAATAACGAGATACCTCTCTATAGTTAACCAGAACGACGTGATTACAGACCCTGCTTGTCCTAACATCCACAGAAAACCGATCTTCAAGCAATTTTCAAGAGATTTGTTATGGATGTCCAAAAAGGATAGGCTGTTCAAGTATATCCCGATGTGCATTATATAGATGCCTAAAAGTAAGTCGCTCAACGCCATGTTGCATACAAACAACATTGAAACATTCTTGCGGAGAGTTCTAGACGTTACGATATTCAAAAACACTACAAGATTGAGCAGCGCCGCTAGACTGCCTACAAAAGACTGACAATTGACTGCTGTAAGTGTTGTTTGCCAACACGTATTCCCTACACTGTAAGAGTAAAAAGGAAGCCCATGCTTACACAATTTGTTGATGTTATTTTTGATGTTATTTTTGCACTCAACATGAAAATAAGTACCGGTGAGTGTTTGCACCACAACTGAGAGGTTATTAACACTATTTATGTATAAGTGACATCCCCTTCTTCTAACGTAATGCCCTCTTGGTGACCAACTAAAGTTTCTTCGATTTAATGAACAACGTTGGCAGGGTGTGCCCACTTGAAGGAGAAGTTTACTGACATGTTTTAACATGGGCAGCTGAAAAAATGCTTTCTCTAGTACCCAGTGCCCAATCCCTGTAACGTACAGCACTGATAGTGAGGGGAAAAGGCCTGATAGATTTCCATTCATCGAACGGAGAGGATTGTGAGAAAGTCTTCTGTGAGAATAAAAAAGAAAGGAGAGTGAAAGGTAGAAATTGAAAATCAAAGAATATAGCTCATTTCTCAGATATGCTTCGCATGTCGTGCACAAAGGTTTTAGTACGAGGCTCGGTGCTTAATTAAATTTTCGTGTCACGAACCACTGACCATTGAGCACGGAGCCTCATATTGAAACCTTATTTGTGCGCGAAATTTTAAGCAAAGCATATCTCAGAAGTTGGCTAATAAACTCGCAAGATGCAGAGTTTCACACACACTGCAGGTAATTTTACGCGCGATGGTGGATCTTGTAAAGCCTTGTTTTCACTAGTGACGCATGCGCAAGCACAGTCGCAAGCACAAAACACAAGCAAGAATACCGTTTTCACATCGACGCAAACACAAACACAAGTATCAAGTATTTTTTTTATCCTTGCGCTTGTGCTTGCGTTGTAGTGAAAACCAAGCTTAAGCGTTCATAAGGTAGCTCATTGAAGGGACTGTAGACATAGACCTCTTTAGCCCTGGTATAATGTTTTCTCATTCCAGATCATGTACGTGTCATTCTCTTGAGAACAATATTCTTTGTTTGAGTTGTGTCTTCTCATACGCAACCATTAAACAAAAAAAATCTCATTCTGAAGAGAATGACAGGTGGTCTGAAGTGGGAAAACATTACGCCCAAGGTAAAGAGGTCTATTATTGTGCACTTGGTATATATATTAAAGAATTGTCTAATACTTACAGAGTTGTCAAGTTGTTGAGACCTTTAAATGCCTCGTACTTCAAATTTTTGATCTTGTTATGCGCAATGGATCTGAAACGTCAATAATAAAAAATACTAAACTCATGGACCCTTTTTCTTTTAGCGTGATGTTCTCCCACTTAATTGACTCTACGTGTCGTTTTCATAGTGAAATATCTTTTCAATTGCTTTCCGGTGAGAGTATACACCAATATCCATGCAACTTGAACAGAACTGATTCCCAATGAGCTTAGAATGGGAAAACGTCCTAAGAATTAAACAAGTGAATCGGAAAATCCATTTTATTCCTCCTACTCACGTCTAACAGTTTAAAATAGCAAATTTTAAGTTAGCACCTTCCACAAACATAAAAAATATTTCCATTTCAAGGGTGGAGGCGAATAGTGCACTCGCCTCTCACCTCTGGGATCTCGGGCTCGATTCCCAATCTTGGCCTGAATCACATGAGTAGAGTTTGTTGGGTCTCTCCCTTAATTCGAGGGTTTTTCTCCAGTATCTCCGGTTTTACTTTTTCCTTAAAACCTAACATGCTAAATTCCAATTCGATCTGTGAGTTAGCCATGCCCTGACTTTGATCAGCCCAGAGGTTGTCTCAGGGTTCGATCTGTGAGTTAGCCGTGCCCTGACTTTGATCAGCCCAGAGGTTGTTTCAGGGTTTGATCTGTGAGTTAGCCATGCCCTGACTTAGATGAGCCCAGAGGTTGTTTCAGGGTTCAATCTGTGAGTTAGCCATGCCCTGACTTAGATCAGTCCAGAGGTTGTCTCAGGGTTCAATCTGTGAGTTAGCCGTGCCCTGACTTTGATCAGCCCAGAGGTTGACTCAGGGTTCGATCTGTGAGTTAGCCGTGCCCTGACTTTGATCAGCCCAGAGGTTGTCTCAGGGTTCGATCTGTGAGTTACCCGTGCCCTGACTTTGATCAGCCCAGAGGTTGTCTCAGGGTTCGATCTGTGAGTTAGCCGCGTGCCCTGACTTTGATCAGCCCAGAGGTTGACTCAGGGTTCGATCTGTGAGTTAGCCGTGCCCTGACTTTGATCAGCCCAGAGGTTGACTCAGGGTTCGATCTGTGAGTTAGCCGTGCCCTGACTTTGATCAGCACAGAGGTTGTCTGTTGTCTCAGGGTTCGATCTGTGAGTTAGCCGTGTCCTGACTTTGATCAGCCCAGAGGTTGTCTCGGGGTGTCGATACAATTTTCAGTACTATAATTTGTACAATAAGCCACTGGATTATCCGACAGTTGCGGATATAAGAAATAGCCGTACGTACCTCTTGTATCATATATAACATCAACGCCAGCTAGCTTAATACTTACAGGTATATGATGTCTGGATAGCGAGCCAGAAAGCCATCTGGTAGGAATTGTAAATTATTGTTCGACAAGTATCTAAAATGTAAAGAGTCCTAAGTCTTAAAGACAAACATTGAGATGCCTAAAAACGCGGGAAACAAATGCTAATGCTGTTGGTCAGTTGATTTTTTTTTCATTTCCTTTTTTCATTTCCTTTCTTCCTTCTGGAAGCGCACCCATCTCTAAAGAAAAAGATTATCTTGGAATTTTTCAAATAACTATTTTTTTAGATATCAATGACTGCATGAGTGCATTCTTTCCAGGTTACTTACAGATGAGTAGCATTAGTCTTGTTTGCCATTAGAGTTTCCAGCTCACAGACCTGTGTGATTTTACAAACCACAGAGACGAAGCCAAATGATGAAACTTCCACTTTACAATAGCTAGAGTTTTGTACCGCGCAGTCTGTTTGGTTTGACAACGATTCCACTTCGCCGGCGCCGTCTACGGTAAAAAATATTTGACTGGCTAATAGTATCCCCCAAAAAGCGCCCAAAAAAATCAGTTTTTCCATCCTTAATTTGTCCAACACAGAATGAGCGGGGGAGAAATGAGATAGCAGTCTTTCTGTTTCAAGGTGTTTTATCCTTTTTTAAGATCCTTAAAGCTTACTTCCGCGTGACAGTTTAATGCTGTTCATTTCTTAAACTTATTGTTGCTGAAAGTAAATTAAAGTTCTTTGACAAAATATCAGTAATGACTTTGATAACAGATTAAAGTTCTTAAACAAAATATCAGTAATGACTTTGATAACAGAACGCGAAAACTGTTAAAGAGGTGCTTGTACAACTGACTGTGTTCACTTCCAGCCATTGTAAATATTGTTTGCAATAATACGATCAGAAATGAAAGATCCGGAAAGAACTGTTCTTTTAGAATGAAGATGAAGCGAAGTTTCTCAAAGTGCTTCTTTAGTAGTTCCAGAGTTCGATCGGATATCAACTCTTCAGTGTCCTTTGTACGCTGAAGACGGGTTCATGTGTTGACGTAACTAATTTTTTATAAGTTTTAAAGTGGTAATGTTATGGGTTCTTGTGTAGTCATTTAGCGGTTTTGTTCTAAGTGTAAGTCTAGTCATTTTAGCGGTTTTGCTCTATAAGTGGGACCGGCACATGCCTTTGTTACTCACCCACGACCACTATACATGTTATCATCGCCATGTATGGGCATCACACGCTTGTGTCGCACTTCCCCCCAGGGGGGGAGGGGTACTCCGATGTGAAAGGGGCGGGGAAGCTCGTCGTACCTTTTAGGGGTAAATTTTCGTTATTTGGTAACTTTTAGGGTGTCCAAACGAAAAACTAATTAAAATGCTGTAAAATTAGCGTCATTTGGTACCATTTAGGGTGAAACTTTCGATTGTTATGACTATACGAGAAAGAGATTTTGGTACCTTTTTGAGGTCAATTTCAAAATTTCCGACGAGCAGACAGACAGACAGACAGACAGACTTTTTTATTTGGAGTTTTTTACTCTAAATAAATTATATTGATTATTATAATAAACCCCAAAGTTACTGCGTAGCCTGGGGGTTTAATCAGTGATGTTATAAAATATGAACTTATTCTGTTTTCTCAGTGTACTAATCAATGGACTACTTAGACGATACGGCGGCCATTTTGGTAGGGGGCAAATATACGAATCTTTGATACACGTAATCTTCGATTACAAGTAACGTTTCACTTGTATATATATTTTGCTACTATTTTTTGCAGTTTGCAGGGAGGATCAATCAATAGAAGAAACAATTGATCCTCCTGCAAAATTCCTAAGTTTCTATCGATCGATTAAAGCAATTTGAATAGGCACTTTTAATTCGTCCCTCGTACCTTTTTTCATTTTTCGTATAATTCATGCATGCCATATTAACTTGATTTTTATTGATCTAGATCTCATTTAATAATATATTAATATATCTACATGTTTCTTTCTTTCTTTCTTTCTTTCTTTCTTTCTTTCTTTCTTTCTTCCTTTCTTCCTTTCTTCCTTTCTTTCTTTCTTTCTTTTCTTGCTTCAAACCGGAAGTGAGTAAGCACCGTTTGGGGCGGCCGAGAGGAAGTGCAGGGGTCTGCGCGACAGTCGAGCGAACAAGCAAGGAAAAATCAAAATGGCGTGGCAACCTGATCAAGAAGGACTCCAGCAAATAATACTCTTACTAAAGGAAAGCCAAAGCCCTAATACAGAAACCCAACGTGCAGTGCAACAAGTATCCTTTCTTATACCTGTAGCATTAATTTGAAGGTTCTAGTTGGTTTATGTGGGTTATTATCGCCGAAGAATCGTGTGGCGGTTAAAGAGAAGTCACACGTGTCTTCATATCACTTCTTTGCCGTCTTTAGCTTTTAGTTTGACCTGCTTGCCTTGCTTCAAATCTTTCCTTAACTATTTTTTTAGAAACTCGAATCTCTTAACCAATTTCCCGATTTTAATAACTATCTTATTTTCGTGCTTACGAAACTCAAGAGCGAAGGTAAGGTTTGATGACAACCAGACGTTTTTTTGATGTTGAGCAATAAAAGACCCTTCTGTCAAACACTGTTCTTCGGAAAAAAGACTTCATTTTAATGCGTGCTTTTGTATTATTCCAGACGAACCAACACGGTCACTTTCTGGATTGATTTTAAAGAATAACGTACGGTCACATTACCACACTTTTCCGAACGAAGTTCGAGAGTTTATCAAGTCAGAATGTCTGCAAGCCATTGGAGATCCTTCGCCATTGATTCGAGCTACCATAGGCATACTAATAACAACGATAGCAGCTAAAGGCGATCTAACAAACTGGCAGCAACTTCTTCCTACGTTATGCCAGATGTTAGACAGCGAGGATTACAATGTCTGCGAGGTAAGCTAAAGTTAATTTATGTCCTCAAAAAAATTGAAGAAATCCTGTAATTCTTAACCTCAGTCCAGATCTTCAGTATTTCTTAGACGTTTGTTAGACAATAGAAATTTATACGATGATCGTTATGGTTTATTGTTGAGTGATACAGGCTCCCATAGTTATTGACTTAATTGATTTATCAAGTTTTTGAAAAAAATGATAAGTCGAAAATATCATGAAAATATATTATATTTCTGTCATCACGTGACTGTAATATAGAGCTTATAAGATTTTTAAAATCAGTTTTTTCTGAAAGTGATAAAGAGCAAATAATGGGTGTTTGGGATTGTGCTGATTGTGATTAGCAGTATCATAGCAATATCATAAAAATTGCCATTTTTTAGTTGAGTATTTCAATAGATTAAAATTAGAAAAAATGTAGCTAGTAAACGAGTTTGAGCATTTTTTAATATGATCAAGTTGAACCCCATATACCTGTAATACTGAATGGAAGTTTATCATTTTTATTCAAGAGTTTCCATATCATATTGCAAACGACCAAGTCCACAAGCAAGTGAACAATATGTTATGGAAATCATGTAAATAAAAATGATATCAAACTCTAGACACATAATCATTCGTTTGTTATATATTTGGTTGATACAATAGCACAATTTGCAGTTTACCATAAAGTATTATAGTATCACTTTAACGATTTATTACACAGATATTGAACCTAAACATGTATTAGAAACATTTATTATTTCCTGGTCTGGTATCCTAAAAATCACATGATCTAATTGAGGGGGCGGTATTTCCTCATTATCTGCCCACGGTCCAATATCCTGACGTCAACCACATGCTAAACAACAAAACAAATTGCAAAACAAGTGGAAAAGTCAAGCGGAAAATTAACAGATTTCCGATGGTTTAGAGTGTTATGTCCTCTTATTTACCACAATATGATTTTAAAAGTTGGTCAAAATGTTATGTACTCAAGAGGCATAGCCAAGTGGGTACATAACTAATTTTGACCGACTTTTGACGTTATATCGTGGTAAATAAGAGGACATACCATGAAAAACTATCGGAAATTTGTTTTTTACCATAAAAAAGTCAAACAAAATATCCAAAAACGAAGAAAAAGTTTAAAAGAAAAAACCGTTTGAAGCGCGCACTAGCTCCTTGCGCGAGCGATTCGTTATTTATCGGTATGTCCTCTTATTTACCACGGCTCTCAACCAATCAGCAAGCGAGAAATTTTACAGTTATGGTAAAAAAAAGTTATTTACCATCCTAAAGTTGGTCTGGATAGGAAAAAATGGTGTCCTCAGCCTTGAAAATGGACCTCTGCAGTAAATATCATAATTATATATCTTACTCTCAAAGTTAACAAACCTCAGTGTGGCCTTTGTTCTGTGAGCAAACAGGAAAAAGACATTTCTTTGAGACCCCAATGTGGGAAGTTTCTAGTCGTATTCGATAATTTATAAATCCTAGTGCACTCCCTGATGTATGCTATTATTTGTCCTCAGGGTGCATTTGGCGCACTACAGAAGATCTGTGAGGACTCTGCCGACCAACTTGACAGTGATGCTCTTAATCGACCACTTAATGTTCTCATCCCAAAATTCTTGAATTTCTTCCGTCATGCCAGTCCAAAGATCAGGTAAACATATAGTAATAGTCTAAGATTTACATTGAACATAAGATTGAGAATAAAGTCATAGGCAGGCATAGCATTAGTGCAATTGCCTCTCTTTTCTGTGGTCTTTGGTTTGATTCCTTTACTCGGCATCACATGTGGGTATAGTTTGTTGGTTCTCTCCCTTGATTTGAGGGTTTTTCTCCAGGTTCTCTGGTTTTCCTCCCTCCACAAAAGCTAACAAGCTAGATTCCAATTTGATCTGTGAATTAGCAATGCCCTGACTTATATAAGCCCAAGGGTTTTTTTCAGGGTTCCATCTGTGAGTAACCTGTGCCCTGATATCAATCAGCCCAGACGTTGTTTCAGGGTTTGATAAAATTTGAAGATGAAGTGGTAAATTCAGAGAATATTTCTTTTGAAAATAAAAATAAAATCTATTTATATATACTTTAAAGCCTGAAGTTTAAGGGGCAGTGTTTCCTCCATACATACTCCTTACTACATTTGAATATTCTATACACACACACCTCTCGACTCGCATGTTGATTTTTATGGAGGGAGGAAAACTGGAGAACCCGGAGAAAAACCCTTGTGGCAAGGGAGAGAACAACACATCAAACAAACTCAACCCGACCTGTTGGACTCCCAGCGGTGAAAGACAATACAATAGCCTCCCATATAAAGCATATATGAATTTTGCAATCAAGTGTATTTTAACAGAGATTGTGGTTGTTTTTCAGGTCCCATGCCATTGCGTGTGTGAATCAATTCATTGTTAATAGAACTCAAGCCCTCATGATGCACATCTCCACTTTCATTGAGGTAAGGTTGATTATCTCTAGATTCTGTAGTATAAAGCAAACAGGAGTATCAGTACTCCCCCTGAATGGGATGAAACTTAGCCCCACCCCACAGGCAATTTGTCAGGTCGCCCCAGCAATTTATTGCTAACCCATTTAAATACACCTTGGTAGAGATCAAGACACACTAAAGAATTAAGTAGTGATGTTGGTAAGTCATAGGTATAGCAGTCTGGTATCGGATCGACCTTTAGCGCAAGGGGTTCGATTCGTGTTGGAGTGGGTGTTTTGATAGATGCTTGATTAATCTTTAAAAAAAAAAATTAGCAATGTAAAGAAATTGACCTTAATTATTGTCAAGAAATCTTGCACCCATAATAAATTTATCCCCTAAATTTCATCTGCTTAAATTTATCATTACTTATTTTTAAAATCTAATAATCATTCATTCTCAAACCAGAACTTGTTTGCTCTTGCTGGAGATGAAGACTCAGAGGTCCGGAAAAATGTCTGTCGGGCATTAGTGATGTTGCTTGAGGTCCGAGCAGATCAACTGATACCACATATGAATAATATTGTTGAGGTATGGAAAAAATAAGCATCAGTAGTGGTCCATAACAAAATACTGTATTTTGATTGGCTACTCAGCTATGTTATATATTTAGTTTAAATAATAGTAATAAAATATATTCATTTTACTGTCCTCAAGATTTGTCCTCAGGATTTGTTCCAAGGGGTCCATTATCAATACAGAAAAACATACCAAAACATTTGCGCTTCATGTTTCAATGTTTATGCTAATATTTTATCTATCTGTTATTTTTTAGTACATGTTGCTGAGAACACAAGACAAGGATGAAAGTGTTGCTCTTGAAGCCTGTGAGTTCTGGCTTACACTCGCAGAACAACCCATCTGTGTGGAAGCTTTGTCTGCACACTTACACAGGTAATAAATGTGATTATCAATTCATCAAAGTTAACAGGTAGAGAGAGAGAGAGGTATAATAGATGGAAGATGAGAAGCTGGGAAAAAATAATAAAAAAATTATTTCAGAAGACACTAGCTTGTGCAGGGGCTCGGGAAAAAATCGAAGTCCACCTGGAATCGAACCTTCTGGATACCAGTTGGATGCTAGAGAGAGAGAGGTAGTCAGCATTCATGTGTCATACCATAAAGTCATATCATATAACTTCTCTGATATGTTTTTTATTCACAGCTACAGTAATATCGACCCTAAATGCATACGTAATAAATGTATTTGCTGTATCTGACAGTGCATAACCATTAATGTAATTCAATGTGTTTTTTTCCAGACTTATTCCTATACTTGTAAATGGAATGAAGTACTCAGAAATTGACCTAATTTTATTAAAGGTACATTGCTATTTTAGAAATCTAATACAACATGCCCTACTCGGCAACACTCATTGGACTATGGGTAGAATCGACAATAAAAATTAAAATTAAAAAATCTAAAAAATTTGATGGGACAATCACAGCAGAGCTAGGCTCCATTTGAAAAACCCCAAAATTGGATTGGAATTTAGAAGTTGATTTTTAAGGAGGGAGGGAAACTGGAGAACCCAAAGAAAAACCCTTGAAACACAGGAGAGAAGCAACTCTTTACATACAGCACCGAGCCCAACAAGTTGTTAGAATTCTATTGTCATGGTACTACCATTATGTGAACACAACATAAGATAGTGCTCTATTTATTGCTGGAGGTATATTTGTATAGAAGTACTATACACAGGGTTCAAATTTCCCACGAGATAATTGGCTAAATACGAGTTGAAAATTACAAATATGAGTGAAAAGAAACTGAACTCACATTTTCTAGATAGTTCTCTTTTTGCAAAATAATCATGAAATGCAAAGAAAAACAAAGTCTTTGCATTTGCATTCAATCCATTTTTCTTGTAGCTGCTCAATGAACAAGATGAGTTTATCTTGTCATTAAAAAGTAGAAATTCTAACCCTGATGCATACAGTGTAACAAGAACCACAGGCGCATATAAAGTCTTGTTGTTGATGATTTTCATCTTTTCCAGGCTGACCAAGAAGATGATGAGTCTGTGCCAGACAGTGAACAAGATATTAAACCAAGATTTCACAAATCAAAGACTCATTCACAGCAGCATGATGAAGCAGAGGTAATCAATTTTAATGATCATAATATCTAATGTTCCACAGTGAATTCATCCATGAAGTGAGTTTGAGATATTCAAGCAGTCATAAGAAAACTTTGGTAGAAATGCTACTGTAGTCAGTTCACTACTCACCATTATACTCAAATCTACAGCACTATAGAGAGGTTTTCTTATGAGTGGGAAACATACAGTACTGACTTACATCACATACACAGTATGACATGCTGTAACATTAAAATGGGTTCCTATTGTCTTCCGGTAATTCATACAATCACAACGCATTGTTACAGCTACGGTAAGATATGGTACGGCTATGAATTAGCCGTATTGTGCCGCACTCATACAAAAACCGTTCTATCTACTGTACTCGTGCTTTTGAGGTTTAATGCATTTTGAACATTTTATTCTGGAGAGCCTTGGTGTCATGCTAGAATTTTATTATTTGAACATGACCTATTTTTGACATGGATTTGTTATCAGGCCGGAAGTGATGATGATGATATGGATGATGATGCTTTATCAGACTGGAACCTTAGTAAGTACTTCAATTAAAAACCTTTATAATAGCCATTAGATTTACTTGAACTTGGCAGCAATATACAATACTCAAATACTAGTGAATTTTTTTTGGCAGTGGAATTAACCCCTAATTTAATATTCAAGATCATTCAAGATCATTTAATTCAAGATCAATTCAATTCATTCAATTCAAGATCAATTCATTTAATTCAAGATCAATTCAAGATCATTTAATATTCAAGATCATTTTTTGGGAAATAATTTTTTCTGACCAAATAGTTGTTTTTCATTTCTATAATACAATAAAAGCAAAACCATATAGTAGGGAGAGCTGTCAGTTCATTACTAATGAGGCTATCAAAAAAATTCCAGTCCCATTTTTGATGTCTTTTTTCTACCTCAGGAAAATGCTCAGCTGCAGCTCTCGATGTCCTGGCTAATGTCTTCAGGGATGATTTGCTCCCTGTCCTGTTACCAATACTCAAGGAGATACTCTTTCACCCTGACTGGGAATCTAAAGAATCTGGTATTCTTGTCCTAGGTGCTATCGCGGAAGGTAAAATCAAAGTTCAGTTCATTTAAAAATCTTTTTCTTACTGCAATTCTCAATATTCCTTGAGCTCGGACATTTCAACAGCTTGTTATAAAATTGGTTTTTCGCTGCCGTCAATCTGGTTAGTCAGTACCTTTTATATTTTTGACTGGGGGCAGGGAAAAACAAAATTCCAACGAGCAACTCACAACTACCAAGTTTGCATTATATATCAAGTATCAATAAAAATTGGAGGTACATGTATTCCTTGAGAATCCTTTCGTACATATCTTTAACCTCTCGTAAACAGGGTTTCTGGAACTTAATCCATAATTACACTCAGACCTTGGAGTTGTGAGCAGAGTGTAGTACCACTATGCCACCATTGATTCCCAAAACTGGTTGTGTTGATGTTATATTAATTTTTTTTTTTTTGTTATTTCAGGTTGTTTGAATGGCATAGCACCTCATCTAACTGAGCTAGTCCCGTTCTTGATTAACTCTCTTGCTGAGAAAAAGGTAACAAGATCATCCCATTTCCTTTGTTTGGACATTATTTTTCCCTTACATATATCAATAACCTGTTGTTTTAGGCACTGGTTCGGTCTATAACCTGCTGGACACTGAGTCGGTATGCTCACTGGGTAGTCAACCAACCCCATGAAGCATATTTACAAAAGCTTATGACAGAGGTTAGTCCATGTATTCAGAAATACAGTATGAAACCACATTGAATGCTATGGCAAATAATAAAGTGTCTTACTGTAGAGGACTTTTCTTAAGTGGCATTTGACGAAAATGAAATGAGATGATAGTCTCAAACATACAAGGACTGTTGAGAGGGGCTAAGGGGCATTTTAATTTTACCTTGAATGCTATGGCAAAAATAAAGTGTCTTAAGTGGCACTTGACAAAAATGAAATGAGATAGTCTAACATACAAGGACTGTTGAGAGGGGCTAAGAGGCACTTAAATCCTAAGCCTCCCCCACTTTAGGTCTTATGGATGCTAGTTTGCTACAATAGCCTACTTATGAGATATACTTCGCTTGTCACACAAAGGTTTCAGTAAAAGGCTCTGTGTTAAATTATGATATTGAAACCTTTGTAACAAGCAAAGCACATCTTGGAAGTGCGATAATACACACACTTTCTAGACTGCTCCATGGTCCTAGTACTGTACATCATCCTTCTTGACTATTATTAACCAAGTACTCTCTTTTCACTAGTTGTTAAAAAGAATACTGGACAGCAATAAGAGAGTTCAAGAAGCAGCTTGCAGGTATTGTATAACCTTATCTTAATCTTGAATAATGTCTAGACCACATTGGCAAAATAGGTTGGTCCTCTTTCCTGGTCTGATGTGGCTTGTCATCATGTCTGGCCATTGAGCAGCCATCATTTTTAGCCCTGTGATCCACCTTTCTGAAGAAAAATTCCTGTCTGTCCTGCTTATTAGTAGAGTAAATACGGGGGTAATAGAATTTCATAACCTTAGTATTATTCTTGTGTTGTTTAGTGCCTTTGCCACACTGGAGGAAGAAGCTTGCACAGAACTTGTACCCTACCTTGGATTTATTCTGGAAACACTAGTGTTTGCCTTCAATAAATATCAGGTACACTTAAAGTACTTATATTGTTTTCCTGCCCATACATCCCAACAATTATTGATATGCTAAATTTAAAAATAATATTATGTAGTCCAGAAGAGAAAGTTGTGGAGCATATAACGAGTTCTATTGTACAAGCTTCAGTAATGTTATAGGTCGAAATGAAATGGAACTATTGTTTACATTTTGCTTCATTAGATTCTAAATTAAACCCTTCAAGCAGCAAACAAACAGACTGAATAAACTGAAACAGAATACTTGTGGTTGCAGCATATCAGAATGCAGCTGAATTTGGAGGGCAAAACAATAGGTTCCAATTACTCCTAACCCTGACTTTGGTTGTCTTGGTAATCAATCTAGACTTAGTATATAGTATTATCCAGGTTTTGAACAACTGGCCTGCTGCTTTTTTTCAGAGTGTTAATATTTTTAAATGTTCAGAAATCCTTGAAAATTTAGTATTAAAAATTTTGCACTGTCAGCATAACACTAAGCCAGGTGCTTTTCATTAGTCGGAACTAACTGGCCAGATCGGTCAGTTCAAAAGGGAGAAGGTTTTTTTCTCGAGATTTTCGCCAAAGTTTCTATATAATATATTCCACCAGAATAGTAGATATAATTTAGGGGTTGCTTGATCTGACTGGCAGTTCTGTTCAGTAAGGGAATTCTCTTTATGAATGAACCGGTTTGGCCGGCCAGTTCCAACTATTATAAAGCACCCTAAATCTCAAATTCACTCATTTCTCTTCAACCTCACTTCTATTATCTGTAGCACAAGAACCTTCTTATCCTGTACGATGCCATCGGTACTCTAGCAGACTCTGTTGGCCATCACCTGAACAAACCTGAGTACATCACAATGCTGATGCCACCTCTCATCCAGAAATGGAACCAGCTCAAGGATGAAGACAAGGATCTTTTTCCATTATTAGAATGTTTGTCGTCTGTAGCTACTGCCTTGAGGTCTGGTTTCCTTCCTTATGCTGGGCCAGTCTTCCAGAGATGTGTTTCTCTAGTTGAAAAAACTTTGACACAAAGCTTGGTAAGTTCTTTGCAATGTTATAAGAATGAAGTGTTTTAGCTTGGGTAATGTTCTCCTATTTTCATACAATGTTTCATTCCCCAAAGTATCATTTCTTTGTTTAATGGTGTGTTAAAAAACAAAGAATCTTATTCTCAAGAGAATGAAACTGGTCTGAAATGGGAAAACATTATGTCCAAGCTAAAGAGGTCTATTATTTATTATATAACAGTGCTATGATTAGCCAGTTTGCAGTCCCAGGTAGCCAGCCCTCACCCGCCCCCCTGTTGGCTGTTGTTGCTAAGTGATAAATCATGTATATTGTTTTGTGTTTTAGGTATCCCAGGCACAGCCAGACCAGTTTGAACCACCAGATAAAGACTTCATGATTGTAGCACTGGACTTGTTAAGTGGATTGGCCGAGGGTCTAGAGGGACAGATAGAACAGTTTGTTGTACGGAGTAATATCATGACCTTGCTGTTCCAATGTATGCAGGTAAAAATACTTTAGATAAAATATTAAACAACTAAGATTGAGTTGGGATTTATAGCTGGTTAGATTTAATGAACTGAAAGGAGAGACTAAGAAATTCACTCACATGTGATGCCAAGTCCAAGAATTGAACCTGAAACACCAGGCGTAAAAGAGGAGTGACTACCACTACACCCACCACACTTAATTCTCAATACCAGTAATGAATCGTGAGCTACAGTACATTATCACTGAAAAGCATAAATGTATACTGAAAATGAAGGCATTCAAGAGCTGTTTTCTGAAAGCAGAGTTTGATACCCATATGGGAAAGTTGCCAGTTGTGTAAGTACAATATGTTCATCTTGTTTTGTAATAATTTTTCAGGACAAGATGCCTGAAGTCAGACAGAGTTCCTTTGCCCTCCTTGGAGACTTAACTAAAGCATGTTTTGTACATGTGAAACCTTGTCTCGGTAGGTGTAAAAGTGTTCCAAGAAATACAAATCCCTTTCATTTTTCAGTTATCAAAACTCCATTTGGTTTGTCTAGTTATGGCCTCGTTCAGTCTAAATGGATTCCGTTTGTATTTGACCTTATCCAGTATGTTGTCTTCCCACTTTGTGGTTCCCCTAGGGAGGGGGAGGGGGAGGGGGAGGGGGAGGGGGACGGGGACGGGGACGGGGACGGGAGGGTGATTTTCTGGTTTGTCCAGCATTTTCTCAATTATTTTATCTTTAATAACTGTCATATTTTGTTGCTGTCCACAGCTGACTACATGCCTATTCTTGGACAAAACCTTAACCCAGACTTTATTTCTGTATGTAATAATGCTACCTGGGCTATCGGAGAAATATCTGTACAACTTGGTAAGTACCACTGTTGTGTCTTCTTACTTATGTGGCTGTAGGCTTGCTAACAATCTATTAACTTAATACGCTCATTCCTATAGACCCTTTGCATTAATTCCCAATCTTGGGGCCAAAGATGTTTTTCTCCTGGTTCTCTGGTTTTCCTCCCTCTTTAGAACCTAACCAGCTAAATTCAAATTCGATCTTTGAACTAGCTATACCCTGGCATAGATCATCACAGGTTGATTCAGGGTACAATCTGCGAGTTAGCCATGCCCTGACATAGGTTAGCCCAGAGGTCCAAGAATATCAATAAAATTAGTTTTCTTAACCTGTTGTTGACCCTTTCAGGTGCTGAAATGGAAGCATATGTTCCTCTGGTACTGAGTCAGCTGGTTGAGATCATTAACCGACCTCACACCCCTAAGACACTCCTTGAGAATACAGGTTGGTTTTAGTGGTATAAGGGGAAGTTTTTAGATAACTCACATTGTCTTGGTAGCTCAGTCTTCATTCTCTTAGACTGGCTGTCAAAATCAAAAGGAGCTTTAGAGTGATTTTACTTAACCTCTGAAATACATATGGTTATACACTAATAGAGGTTGGTACAGTATCTCTTTGAGTACAGTATAATTACACATAAACGAAAATTTTTTTCATGGGTTAAGTAAAACCACTCTCGAAATCCAATTATGTTACATTATTTGTCAAATTTATAAGTTTTTCTGAGAGATGCAAGAAGTCCTGAAATTTTTATTTGATCTAGTGTTAAATGAATGATGTGCATTAACTTCAGTTCTAGTGTTTTTTCTAGAACTACAGTATAGACCCCTGTCACATGACGTCAAAGCAGCTCAATTTAGAGGACAAAACAAAAGAATTTCAACCTCCTGAGAATAGACCTTTTTCGAGATGCGGGAGCGCTTTCAAAAATATCGCAGGCACAGACATGAAAAAGAGGCATTTTTCGGGCAAGATCACGCGCGCTATTGACTCTCGAGATCATGTACGCACTTTTTGAAAGCGCTCGCGCATCTCGGAAATGGTCTATTGGAAACCTATTGTTTTGTCCTCCAAATTGAGCTGCATTCCGACGTGCTGCAAGGTGTCTGTTTATGAATTTCAAAACCAACATGGTGCCATTGTTTCCCTCACTTACCCTTAACACCATCTATGTGGCACACGTACCATGTTAACTGTACTGCACTATTGCTGCTATAACTGCTGTCAGTCCATGTAATCCCACAGAGGTAATCAATCCCACATAGAAATCACAGTAAACTGATTGTTTTGTTGTATGACTGCATGCATCTAGTATATTTTTTTCTCTTTTTTGGTTAACTATGCAATAGCAATCACAATTGGTCGTCTGGGGTTAGTGTGTCCGCAAGAAGTGGCTCCTTTGCTACCGCAGTTTATTCAGAAGTGGTGTGTATTGTTGGTATTTTTTTCTATTTATATCAGTAATGTTTTTTAAAAAAATCCACGGAAACCCAGTTTGTGTAGATTTTGTCACTCCAATCTCGTTAACAGCATGTCTGACTCAGGGATACATTTTCTCTCCATCCTTTCACAAGCGCTTGAAAAAGAATGTGCTCATACTTTTGTGATTTTAGCCTCTCTATTTTGTCATCTTGGTAATTATCCACTATAAATAACACGCAAACTAAAAGCGTCATTAGGACACTTTTATTACAGCTAAAAGTCCTTAGTGCCCTAGCTACCTGCCTTTCTAGACTGCACATTTTAAGCAGAAGTTATTAAAGGGGCACTTGGATGAAAATCGATGAAAATTGAAAATGACCTGAAACTTGGTTAAACTTATCTATATGGCCCCAATAGCAAAATATTTTCTTCACAGTCAAAATTGGCGGATAAAAATTATCAATTTTTTTCAGCATCTAAATTGTGAGTAAATGACGTCATGAATACATTCAACCCTATTGTTCATTTAGTTTCTAAACCAAAATTTCTCAACTGCAAGTGGCTTCCAGGCTAAAATTTTCGCCAATCTGGTTTTCATAATCATAATTGAGTCATATTTTCCTCAAATACTTGAATTGTTCGGACTTTCAGACGATGGGGCGTTTTCATCCAAGTGCCCCTTTAAAACCCTCATTACCTAGCTAGTTAACGTATTACATAGTTGATACAGTTGCTAGTGTTGTGAGGTAGGATTCTTCTGATTTGCGGTACAGTCAACAGATTTCCGATGGTTTAGTGTGGTATGTCCTCTTATTTACCACGATATGACGTCAAACGTTGGTCAAAATGTTATGCACCCGCGAGGCGTAGCCGAATGGGTACATAACTGATTTTGACTAACTTTTGATGTCATATCGTGGTAAATAAGAAGACATACTACGCTAAACCATCGAAAATGTATTTTTTGCCATAACAAAGTCAAATAAAAAATCGAAAAACGAAAAAAAATGTTTGAAAAAAAAAAAAAAAAAACGTTTCAAGCGCTCGCTGGCTCCGTGGGCGAGCGATTCGTCAATCAGCGCGCGAGAAATTTTACAATCATGGTAAAAATTGTAACGCACATCCCCAAGAGCATTGCCACTGTTAACGAGATTTATACTGCAATATCTACTGCTGGATACCCGTGGATAAGCGTCAGGTGGATTGTTTATGTTGTTTGTTCCATGGGTGTATAAATATAATGATCATTTGGTTAAATGGCATGCTAATAGAGTGTCCGATAATACTTCATGCTAATAAAATCAATGTCTTGAGTATCTAGAAGTATTTACCATTTTCCATACATCGGTTCACTGGTCACAGACAAGACATTCAAGCGAGGCTTTAAGGTAGTTTCAAAGGATTATTCAAATTTGAACCTTGCTTCCTCGGTTTGATGCTTTGTGCTTGACCAGTGAACCGATGTATGGGAAGTGTTGAATGTTGCCCTTATTGTAAAACTTGTTTTATAAGGGAATTTTTCATGAAAATTAACTTGTTTTGATGTAACGTGAACATCAGTTCAAGTGGTTTAGTGCTAACTAAGCCAACTTAGAACAGACTTTTTGACACTGGAAATTTTTTTAACTAAATTTGCAAACACACGCAAGATCATCAAGTCATAGACTTTTCTGAGATAGCGAATATGCTGCATTGTGGTATAACTTGGGTACAAACATCTTTTGTTCAACACTCCCTATATGGTGTTGTACCAAAGCTAGACCACAATGCATCATGCTTATTGAGCTCAAAAAATGCCTTTTCGCCCGTGCCTTTACTGACATGCCGTGACGTAACCGTGACAGGAACAATGACGTGTCTAGGTATCTCCTTCCTATGAGCAAAGATTTGAAGAGCATAAGAATAGTTGACGTCATTTCTTTGCAATTATCGTGATTTGTGAAGTGAATTTTTCCCTGTCGTACAACCTTCCCTTATACACTATTACCTTACATGTGATGGTATTTTGTTTTTCAACACAGGTGTACATCACTGCGAAACATTCGCGACAATGAAGAAAAAGACTCGGCATTCCGTGGTATCTGTAGTATGATAAGTGCGAACCCAGGGGGAGTAGTACAGGTAGGGTTTTGTCATACTCTTGGATCCACTCAGTTCAACCAAATTTACCAATACACATTTTGAATTCATACAATACCACTGTATTCCTTGACTACGGACTCTTTTACCGAGGGTTAGCATCATTTAAATGTAATAATATTCACAAATACCAACGGAAAGTAAAGAACGCAAAACTTCAGCAATACAAACACTTTGAAATTCCGAGGACCTTCACTGGAACACGTGAATATTCGCACAAAATCGAGGCCAATCTTGAGCAACAGAGAATTCGAAAATAGAGATTTACAGAAGCGAAGATACATATTTTTGTGTTTTTCTTTCTTTCAGGACCTGATATTCTTTTGTGATGCTGTTGCATCATGGGTCACTCCCAGTGCCGATCTCAAAGACATGTTTCTCAAGGTAAAAGATGGTTTCTTCAGTTCTTCAAGCATTAGATTGCCGAGAGAGGGAGCGAAGTGGCGGGGGGAAATGATAGCTTCTCAACGGTCTTATTAGATCATAATTCTTATGCCAGTGAAAATCTTAGAGACGTGCCGTTCCGTGAGCGTGCTTTCTGATTCTATAAGGCACGATTTCGTGCGACGTGATTGGCTCAAAAGTGGACGACAATTCCTTACTGTTCCGTGCCATTTCGCAGTTAAACGAAATGTATTTTAACACATTCTGTTTTGCTTAACTTGTAGATCCTCCATGGCTTCAAGAACCAAGTCGGAGAGGAGAACTGGAAGCGATTTTCCGATCAGTTTCCGGCTGCTCTTCGTGAACGCCTGTCTGCGAACTATGGCGTGTAGTGAGGGACCCTTTGTCTCTGTGGGTAAGTTCCTTTGATACAATTGAAAAAGAAAGTTCTGGATCGAAGCCATTTTAATCTTCATGTGGCACATGTTCAGAATGAGGTAAGAATTCTGAGTTTTTTATTGGTGCAGAAGGAAAGGCATTAGGTAGTCATGGTAACGCACCTTTAAACTGGGATGAGATTTTGCGTGGTAGAAACTTTTTTATGTTTAGTGTAAGTTCAAATGTCTTTTTTCCTTTCGTTTCCAGGAAGGGAGGAATAACAGGTGTACCATGGTAGGAATACTTCAAGTCCTGACTGTATCCGTCCACCGTCACGTCAGTCAGTGTCTATCTAACTATCTAACTGTCTGTCTGTCTGCCCATGCAGTCTGTCTGTCTGTCCGGGAGGGTTGTCACCGCTGTGTAACTAACCAATAGAGCCGAATCAATCCGCACAGTAGCGACATATAAACCGTAACCAACAAAGGGAAGGGATGGATTAGTTCCCAGAGATACTCGGTATCACGTGTCTTGTCAAGTGTGTGTCACGTGACGTCTTGTTAGAACCAATGGCGTGTCAGTTGTTGCCCATGTCAAGCAATTAATTAATTAATTCAAGTAAGGTTCATCTAGAAAGGGGGTAACAAATCAAACTAGGTAAATTATTTCGCGTTTCCTAAGTCGCGCTCAAAATCAGATATCGAATTTTTGGTTTCAAGTTCAGAGAAAGACTGGTAATAGTGACGAAACGCATAGAATTACTGGTCAGCAAACATTCCCAACAAAATTAGAAGAGACATGGTCGCCATGTTGGATGACAACTAAAGAAATTCGACCAACATGGCGGCTATGATGACCAGTAATTTTGGGTTAAATTTGGTGACAAAGGATAGCGAAAAAAGTTTCGCTTGTGTTGCTAAAATCACCCACAATTCCATGCAGGGTAAGCTCGTTACCAGTCTTTCATTGAACTTGAAAAATACTCGAATATAGAATATTCGAATGACTGAATCCTCCGATAATAATTTGAAATTATTCGTCTAAATCGAATGAAAATACCTGTCACCACTCAAAGGTGGCTCTTAATGTATAATGGGTTAACGACGATCATTTTGTTAACTATCAGCCAGCACTTAGCACTTATAATACAAGCCAAAGCTCACAAATTTGTGTCGTTAAAGCTATTAATACTGAGCTAGCTGGTAAAACAAAGTTGACCTTAACTTTCTTTTTCTTTGGATGTTTTTAAGAAATAACATAAATAATTCTAATATTTTGTATAATTTTAGTTTCAAGTAAATGTATATTTGTAATTAATGAAGAATGACCAAAAGATTTATTAGAAAAGTTCGCAATTTATAATTCCTTTCCTAGATAAATGCTAAAATAATCTGAATGATCTGGTAAGGTTGCAGAACCAAGCATTAAAGAGTTACCCCCTCCCCCCTGAACCAGTAATATATGTTCATTTATTATCAGCTAATAAAGCTTGGATGTAACGTTACGTGACGTCATATTGTGACGTATGTTGTCCCAGTGTCGTCATCTGTGTCAGTGATTAATAACCTGTAATCATCCAGTTGGTTGCCATAGTAATGCTTAATAAGTCACTGTCAAGTATGTGGTCAGCAGACTTAACTGAAGCGTCTGCTCGAAGCTTATACTTGAATTAGAATCCGCTGACCTTAGCTGTAGAGCCTGCAGAGCTTTATTTTCCAATTTAAGCTCAATGTTCTCGTAATTTAGCTTATTACAGTACAAAATTAACATTCCAAATTCTACAGCCCAATATTTCGAAGCAACTAACTTTTGAGAAAATGTTTTCGCAATATATCTGCAACCAATGTTGAAAAAAAGAAAAATGTAAATCAAATATTTTACTTAGATTATATCTAATTTTCATTTCGGTTTGCAAGAATTTTAAATTTAGTTTAAATTTATTTTTCGAAGTCAAAGAGAAGATTTCCAAATGTTGAATAGATTTAAGATTACTGACCATGCGCAGCTTCATAATGAATTTCCTTCTGAACCAATCGGAGCCCCCCGAAATTAATACCATCCAATTAGGTTTCGAATTGGAAGCCTTTTTGGTGTTACGATATGGTCAAACCAATCAGAATCGTATTCTATTTTGCGCACGCCAGTTTGCTATTATTTTCCTTTGCCGGGTCGAAATTTAGAACCAAAAACAAAATTCAAATCTTGTTCAGTTCTAGAACTTAGCACAAATGTTTTAATATTTCACATACATGACGAATTTTTTTACAGCATTAAAATATTCTGTAGTCGTATACATTTCTCTAGCATGCAACTCGCAGTACCTTGTTTCATAGTCTGGCCTTCCATTTCCTGCCGATTGTAAACTTTGGTACAAACCAAGCGAGATGATGCTAGCAAGTAAGAATAGACTTCTCTTTGTCTTGTGCGTAATGTTGTTTCCCATTTCAGACCACATGTCGTTCCCTAATATCATTTCTTTGTTTAACGGTTGCGCATGAGAAGACACATAAATATGGATACAACTCTAACAAAGAATCTTATTCTCAAGAGAATGACGTGGTCTGAAATGGGAAAACATTGCGTCCAAGGTAAAGAGGTCTCTTCTCCGTTCCCCTTGATGCCACTACTACCAGAATCCTCTTGCGACTTCCAAAGAAGTTCAAACATTTGAATAAGAAAAAGAATTCAAAGAGGATCCTAGTAGAAGTGTTGTCAACAGCTAATAAGCTGAAAAGGAGAATTCCACAAGGGGATACTCCCACGTTCAATAAAATATTAAATTCGAAGCCTAACATGTAACGTTATGTAAAAGAGCCGTCAAAAAAATTCCGGGCTAATCTGTTTAATAACAGCTTAATATTTATTAATATCGTATTTTAATATTAACCAAATAATATCTAGATATATTAATGTTATTTTAGTATAACCCATTGGTGTTTTTGAATTGCAACCATAGGAATATATTTATATTTTAGATTATTATAATTCATTGAATTTTCGCCTTCGTTTCCGTTCTACTTAATATTTTTCAGGTCGATGACTGTTGCTTTTACTCTTATTGAGAAAAGAAATCGCGATTTTTGAGCGCTTTCTGATAACTCCTTTTCAAAAGTCTACATCGTCTTAATTTGGCCGAAATCGTAAACCTATCCGTCCTGTCTTTCGTATCACAAAACTGCTATGTTCTTGTACTAACCAATCGTCAAACCTTCGATTTATCATTCATCTTCTTAGTTTACTTGTTATACACTAATTCACTAGCCATAGGTTTTGCGCTTATATTAATTGAAATTGTTTTTTTCTTTTTCTATCCTTTCCTTTTTCTTTCTTTTCTTTTCTTTCCTTGCCTTTCCATTCCTTACCTTTCCATTCCTATTCTTTCCATTACTATTCTTTCTTTCCTATCTTTTTCTCTTGTATATTAGATGGTCTAATAGAAAGCAGTAGTTATAATTCTATGCTCTTTTTTCTCTTTATTCAGTCATTAGACACTAAAATCACTCTCTTTCCTTGAGGTTCACGATAAATTATATTCATCCAGTTCAACCTAGCCATTATTTCGCGTCAATAAGACTAGTCCTAGCGTCCTTTTCAAAGGGATCACTTGATCCTTTCTTCAATTTTCACGGATAAAATCATGATTATTTTCATTTTTTTTTTCAAACCAGCTGGTCTGTGTTTGTGCGTCTTGTGACTAGGAGACCATGTACATGAAGGTAGTGTCACACTTGGTGCTAGGGACAAGTCTTTTGTTTTCATTAGCCCTCCCGAGGTAATGGAAAAAAACTGGGTCAAATTGGCATTGCAGTGCATTATGGGACTGTTTTCGAAGACGAAATTGACGCCATCTTGGAAATATGTCTCCTAAAACAGTTCTACAATAGACCCCTTGCAGCACGTCGGAATGCATCTCAATTTGGAGGGCAAAACAATAGGTTCCAATTCTCAAGAGTTTGAAATTTTTTTGTTGTTTTTTTGCTGCTTTGACGTCACGCGAAAGGGACCTATGTACTGCAATGCAAACTCGACCCAGTTTTTTCCTTAACATCGGAACGGATAATAAGACACAAAAGGATTAGCCCTAGCAGTATAGCGTCACCCTAACTTCATGCAGATGGCCTCTAATTAACCGCTTGTCGTTGGTGTTCGCTCGTCAGTGTCGTAACGATTGGCGTTTAAATGTTCACATTTAGTATTGTTAGTAAAATAGATATACGAATTAGTCTTATTTTATGTGAAATAAATAGAGATTTTAATGGAGCGGTTGCATTAATGTCTGAATTATAGCGCAGTTCTTATGGGATGATCTTGTGGTCATGGTTCGCCCCGACATACTGAAGTTCTCTCAAACTTGGAAAACGATTTCTTATGGCAAACGTTTCAAAATCTAGTTACATAACCAAAAGAAAAGAATAATGCTAAAGGGAGAGTCGAAACAGGCCATACAATATTTTTGATAAAGATGTCGATCCATTGGTGATTACATTTTAGCTTAGGGCAAGGTTGTTTTTGCTTGCCCGTCATTTGATAGCCAGCACCAGTCTTTAGTTGGTTGCATTGAGAGAAAAAATCCCGTTTGTCCCTGACTTTCTAAACTGACCCTCCCCTCCCCCCTAAAAATAGAGGTTTGAACCCAATCTGTGCACGCACACTGAATCACACGCGAAACTAAAGAATACCTCAAAGTCCACATTTTACTAGACTTTATTATCAATACTTCTTGCTGTACAAAGACTCTAGCTAAAAACTCCGTACCACGCTCTTCTCATTCAGCCAGGAAGCGCTTTGACAAAGAGCCTGGGATAGAGCTTTTCGTAGTTTTCTAGAACCTTTCAGTGGAATCATTGTTATTACTGTTAACCAGGCCACGTACCGATCAAGACTTCTTACTAGACTTTATTATCAATACTTATGCTATACAAAGACTCTAGCTAAAAGCTCGGCACGGTACCACTATTTCTTAATCAGCCAGGAAGCGCTTTGACGAAGAGCCAGGGATAGAGCTTTTCGTAATTTTCTAGAACCTTTCACTAGAATCATTATTATTACTGGTGTCTCCCGATGACGCAAAGATCGAGTCAAAAAGGTTTTGCTTGGTGCGCACTTCAGAATCAATACTGGCCCTAGATCTGACTGATTCAGACCTAGAGTTCCCATCAAATGAGCCATACTGATGAACTCTTGCCTTTCTCGGGTATGCACAATGGCACTTTTTCTTGCAAAATCGCCAGAGCTTGATAGCGCAGATGATGGACGAATGGATGGTTGCTATGACGAGAAGACATCCCGTGACCTCACTTCTGTTGTCTTGATCTTCAATTATTTGAACGACGGCTAAAATGCATAGCACAAATAGGTAGATGGACTCGGTTACGTTAGTGCGTATGCGCTGGTAGGGCTGCACGTTGGAATGGATCGCGAATACGAAGAGAGACATAATCATCATCCATATCTAGAAAAAAATGAATGAATTCAATGTCAGCATTTTTCATTCTTCAGAGGGACAGATGTGCGCGTTCTCTTTTTACCGTGACGTTCAGTGATCATGACGCTCATCAACAGTTTAGGACTTCGGCCTACAAAGTAATTGTCGACAAGCAAGGTAAGAATAAATTAATGTCGCGCGCAATAATTCCTGATTCATTGCGCACTTCAATTCATCACATTTTTGTGTCCCTTTGTCGATATTAATAATTTTTAGTGAATGTCAACTCATATTTTTACCTGTTTGGTTTTCCAGTCAGGAATAAACACAAATGTCCCCACGATGAGAATACGCCTCGCAAAATCCACCGCCCACCACCAAGGACAATGAGCACGAAGCCCCTCAGTTAACGTACTGAGATACTGAGGATCGACCTTCCAGTAGCCTTTGGTAAGAAGGATTATGATGACAGGAGGTGGAATTACAAGAGTGACCAGCACAAGAAATGCTATCACTGCCATAAAGAGATGTTCCCCATGGAAACACTCGATATTCCCATCGTAGAAGAACCTCATTTTATCATCAATGATAGGGCAGTGCAGGACCAGTAACGTTGTCTCTACTAAGTATTTGTACATGAAGAGGATGATGAGCCAGAAGGATTTGAGGCTGGAAGTCTTGCGCAGCTTGGTTCGTATGACTCCCTTCGTGCTCAAGATATACGCAACCAGGAATATGAGAAGGGTAGTGAGGGGCATCATGTAGCCAACTGCCAAGGCATAGATGTTTGTGATGCCGTTCGCGATGCAAGTCTTCCATATATACACAAAAGGACCACCAAATTCAAAAATGTAGGCGAAGACTTTGACTACCTCGCCTACCTCGTCAGCAGGTCTAAAAATGAATGGCAGCATCTGGAAAAAGAACAGGGGACCGCGAAGATCCTTGGACATACTAGGATTCAGATATATAACTAGTATGCAGAGTGCAACCACCATGACAAAGACGACGCCTAGGATCCATCCACCGTCTTGACAGTCCAAACACTCGTTCATTCTTAATCCAACGCTCAATCCCTTGGAACATTTGCCACAAAGGAACCCTTCTCGTCCTTCTGCGCACTGCGCTGTGAAGTTTTTGGTGTCCAAGATGCATCCAGGAGTCGTATCGGTGGTATCACCTCGCTTGCATTTACAGTATTTGAATGGACAGTAATAGGTGATGAGATTGTTGTCTTGTGAGAGCCCAGCCCAGTAGCCTTCTTTAAGGTACACTGTGCGCTCACCATCACACCTAGAAAAAATAGTGCACGTTGAGACAATAATACTCAAAAAAGAACTAATAGACTACGACGTTCATGTAAAAGGGAACAACAGACCCAACCAGCTGTACGAAAAACCAAGCGCGAAAAGGATTGTTGTTGTAATTCAAGCGGCCCTCGCCCGAGTCTTAAAAGTCATATATCTCACAGAATTTGAGGAGATGGATCGCAAAGATTTACTTTAATTTTTTAAACAACACGTATACTTCAACTTTTTTTCTCTAAATTCTTTGAAACACGTGTTTTTGTATTGGGAAGAGACTTGGAGCAAGGGCCGCTTGGCTAAGCATCGAAGCGCGCTGTGATTGGACGGTTCGTGCGTGCTCCGGACACCTGGAATAACATGGTGGGCTCCGCAAACTATCACACCTACAGATCGAGATGAAAAAATGGTGCACATTTATACAAGAGCATGTGCCAATTAAAGAACTTATAGACCTCTTTACCTGTGTCATTCCCCAGAGTTTTATTTCTTTGTTTAACGGTTGCGCATAAAAAAGCATAAAACTCAAATCTTATTCTCAAGAGAATGACATGTGGTCTAAAATGGGAAAACATTACACCCAAGGTTTACAGCTGAAGACGTTACTTTATTGATAGTCGTAGTTCATGGCGATAAACTATGGAAGAATATCCTTGTTTCGACTCACCTTAACACTCCAGAAATGTCTGTGTTACAGACACAACTCGTATATTTGAAGACGTATCCCGGGGAACAGGCAACCGCCTTCAAGTTGAATGAATAATCAAAGTTGATGGATGAGTAAACACCCGTCACGCTTATCTTATGTGAACTGTTAATCATCTCCTGGTAGGCCTCTGAGCCACGAGCGTAGTATTTGAACCCCAGCGTGTTATTGGTAGATGAATCCAGTACGTTCAAGGTATAAGGTACGGTGAGATTATAGGTGTGGTTGCGTATATTGCTAGTCATTAGTACATTTGCGATGGTGTACACTGTGTGACCGAGCTCGTCTCGTCCTTGAAGATTTAGCTTCACATTTTCGCCTGGGAAAAGCTGCAAAAAATTCAAAACTCATCAATTAAATGGGAAAAGTTGGGGGGTTGCAAACAAATAAGGGCATTGTTATAGAGAAGCATTTGCACGGCGGGCTTGCTAGCTGTCCAGGCCAATGTTCCATATAAAAAATTCGATATAAAATCCATATAAAGCATTGGATTTTATATTTAATGCCATTTCTTCTCTGTCATATTATGAGTTGAAACGCCGCCTTTTTTACCAATATCGAGGTGCAATTTCTATTTTTGGCATTCATTTTGACAAAACTGCTTGTTTTAAGGGGTTGTGGTCACGTGACCTGTTAGTGGAAGGGAAGCCCGGGTGGCGTAGCGGGAAGAGCGCTCATTTCTCACCTATGCGACCCGGGTTAGAGTCCCGCTGGGCTCGTTGTCGTATGAGGGTAGAGTTGCTTTTTAGGGGTTTTCTCCAGTTTTCCTCAAATTCCAATTGGAATTTTAGTGGACGAATCGCTACTTTATAGAGGTGCCACTGCTAAATTCCAAATTCTATTTAGTGCAAATGGCTGTATTGCTATGTTATTCTCTATATGGCTGATATTACAAAAAGAAATCTTGAAATTTAGTGCCGAAAATTAATTTTAAACAATCAGTAATCTCTCACGTACCTCCATAGTTGTCTTTTCAGGGTGCTTATGCTCTATCATAGCAGTATCTGTAGCAATATCATATTGCGAGCCATACAGTCTGCGAACTTCACTTTCCACTTTCATGTAATTGTCCTCATAAATGAAAGTAGTGTTGACCCAGCGTAGTGATCTGTTGAAGCTGTAATAGGGATATTCCTCGTCCCAGAGGCATGACGATAAAGAGGTTACAAAGATGGCTGCTCCTTTCAGCTTGGCGCTATTTCTAGCGAACACAACCTTGGTCTAGAGTGTGAGAAAAACAGTTAATATTTAACACTTATTGAATGGGACCGAGGGAAACAGTGTGTTTTGTGGTCCCGAGACGACGATGTTTCCCGAGGCGTAGCCGAGAGTTAATAACCTCGGGGGATGGACTCCCATATATATATATATATACCGTACCTTCCATTTCGAGGGAGGTGTGAAACTCTCAGAGTATGTCAGAAAACAGTCTGTATTATACATATGTATAACCTCGTAGATAGGGAACAACTGCACGCTTAAAGCACCTCCATTAGACGACACGTGGTTATCAGCAAATATCAGTTCACTGTGTGGATAAAGCTTTATCTGGCTGGACCAAATCCTTAGCCCTCCCCCGGACGAGCCCGTATTGCCCGTAAAGTTCAGGGTCCCTTGCACGTGGAGTATTCCATGTTCGACGACCATCCCCCCTGCACCGTGGTTATGCTTGATTTCATTGACTCCCAACACACAGATTTTCAATCGTTGTATTGTTATAGGTGCTAGGTACGAATGGACATTGTGTAAGCCACTGATGTGCTCTGAGATCAAGCAGTCGATCAATTCAATGACACTACCTGGGACATCTCCATATGGTAATGATGAAGTGCAGCGAATGGCCGCTGCTGACTGAGCTGAATTCCTTCGCATAATTAACTGTTTCAATCGCAGCTTAGAATCCAAAAGCCCCTTTATGCTCATGAAGAATGCATTCAAGCCTCCGCCTCGTGGGGCAATGTTCCCTTCAATCGTGCTGTTCTCTATCAATATAGAAGACTTCCTCGACTCATCCCACTGGGATGTACAGATGCCTCCACCTGCTTGCCCTGCAATGTTGTCACTGATGACACTTCGACTTATGAGCAGCGCATTCCCATAAGATGCACCAGATTCTACCAGATAAATGCCTCCACCATAAGTAGCTGAGTTTCCAGACAACGTAAGATTGTCCAGATTCGCTCGACAATTCGTGGTCGTCTTGAAAAAGACAATCGACAAAGCGCCTCCTCCTTCGCCGAAGTTGGATACATTTGACGCAGGGGAGACGTAATAAAGATCATTGTGAACAACTGCCGAGTTGTTATAGAAGTAAGAATCCTTTATAATCACAGCCAAATTGGTAGAATTAGTAAACATGAATCCTGCTCCTGCAGACTGGGAAACTTGTCCTGGGACAAACGGTGGTGTTTCAAAAGTTTCGTTCAACACATTCCTATTACAAGTGTTATTAGTAAAAGTACACCTCTCGATGATTACGCTGCTGTCCATCCCATTAATAGCGGCTTGAATATTATTTATAAAGGAGCAATCAAAGAACGAGATGTTCAGAGAGTTCCAAATTATCACAGCCGATGCCAGTTTTGGTCCACAGTTTCTGAACTCCAGGTTGACAAACTGAATGTTCTGGGCCATTCGTTGGGCGACTTGGGCTCCAACAGTGATCCCTGCCTCAGGGTCTATACACTGAAAAGACATGATACGACAACTTTCGCATTTGCCTTCTATTGAAATACTTATCTCTGGTCTTGGCTGTAGGATTGTAATCCGTTGATTCATTAAGTACAAATTATCCATCATTAAAATCTTCAACTCGGTGTCATTGCGGAGATACGTTGTGTCTAACCCTTGTAAAGCGAATTGTAAAGTTCTACATTTAGTTTTCGAATCACGATCTAAGCAAGACGCAACATCTTGGCCTTCAGTCTGAGATACTCGAATTTCAAGAGCATTGCACGAAATCCAAAGTAAATCGAATAAAACAAATAAGATGGCAAGCCTATTCATGGCTGGAATTAAACTCTCTCGTTGATGAAACTTGAATGCAAAGCTCAAACGAAAGACAGTCGTGTTAAGGCAAATGCTAGAAGGTTTGATGCGTATCGTATTGACATTCACGAAACTACCAAGTAATTCGAGAGCAATACGATTACAAAACTCGTGATTGCGTTACGTGTTACTGTAAAAGTCACGTTGAGGAGGGAAAATTAACTCAGTGGTCAGGCACGTGCCGTGGAGAAAATCATGTAAGAAAAACGTGAACGATCTTGAAGATCATGAAGATGACATGCATTGTATCATGAGTCACACTTTTATCGCAAGTAATTCTTCGGAGTTTGGAATCGAAAGATTTAAAATTCTATAAAAGGCACAATTTTCCAGATGGACTTCAATGAAATGTCAACACTGTTTGTCAAGAAATAAGAAGAAAGGGTTGTACACAAAAGAAGGTCAATGTCCGATAAAGTCTATACAAACACTGTCACATGGCTCAGAGACGTAGCGAGGACCCAGGATCTGATGGGGGGGAGGGGGGGCACCTAGAATATAAAAACGTAAATTTTTTGAGGGGGCACGTGCCCGCTCCCTCCCTACGCCAGTGGCATAGCCATCATCCATCAAACAAAAAAAAAAAGCTCGATGCGTACGACACTGACAGTATTTTGTGAATTAGTCTTGAGTCCAAGACACGTACACTTTGGCAGGAGGTATTTTTAAGCATGAGTCCAAGACACATACCAGCTATGGTAGGAGCAAAACGGGCAATTAGAATTTTGATCAGGATTTTGGGATTATTTATTTTGGAGTATCCGATCATATTCTGGAGTATCCAATCATATTCTGGAGTATCCAATCATATTCTGGAGTATCCAATCATATTCTGGAGTATCCGATCATATTCTGGAGTATCCGATCATATTCTGGAGTATCCGATCATATTCTGGAGTATCCGATCATATTCTGGAGTATCCGATCATATTCTGGAGTATCCAATCATATTCTGGAGTATCCAATCATATTTTGGAGTATCCGATCATATTCTGGAGTATCCAATCATATTCTGGAGTATCCAATCATATTCTGGAGTATCCAATCATATTCTGGAGTATCCAATCATATTCTGGAGTATCCGATCTGGAGTATCCAATCATATTCTGGAGTATCCGATCATATTCTGGAGTATCCAATCATATTCTGGAGTATCCGATCATATTCTGGAGTATCCGATCTGGAGTATCCAATCATATTCTGGAGTATCCGATCATATTCTGGAGTATCCAATCATATTCTGGAGTATCCAATCATATTTTGGAGTATCCGATCATATTCTGGAGTATCCGATCATATTCTAAAGTATCCGACACTATTCGGGGGTATCCGATCCGGCATATTCTGGAGTATCCGATCTGGAGTATCGAATCATATTTACTCAGTATTCGACCCTATTCCGGGTATCATATTTTGGAATATCCCATTATATTTTGGAGTATCCGATGAAATCATATTCTATAGGTCAGTGAAAAAAAAACTACACTTTATTCTGTTAACATGTTTTACTGTCAATTCTAAGTCATTTTACCTGATTTTACACTCTCTCTTTTGGTTAACATAAATGCTTTGTACGATGGTCTTTTTTGGGTAAAAATGCGGGCAATCTCTTTTCATACACCCGAGCACTGCCTTGGCCGTTTTCTCGCCAGACAGATAAGCCCCCTGAGAATATCCAACCCATTTTTCAAGCACCGCGTCACCGGCAAAGTAAAGCCGCTTTAGGTTTCCTTGGAGGTTGTGAAAATCATCTTGGGTAGTGCCTGCCACTGCATTGGGGTACGAACCCTGGGTGTATGGATTCTGAGACCACTTGCTGTAGAAAATCCCTGGAAAACGATGAAAATATTGAGTTAAAATTCACTAGAATACCTTGGATTGTGCATAAGTATAGGAGGAGAATGCACTGGTCAAAATGAAATCTGTTTTCATGCATTAACAGTATTGTTTCTGTATCCTACAGCATGGCCGCCGGAAACTCCTACATACTGCACCTTTGATTTGATCTATTTTCACACGAGTACTCTGTCATTTCTGCTTGCATGGTCAACCAACCAACCCACCCCTCTCCTACACAGTAGCAATTTGCTTCATACTTTGATCACAGTAACTAACCTTGCGCTTCAGGGATATTCGGCCCATACACCTTACGAAGCTCAGCCATGATTTCAGACAGTGTTTCACTCTCCGACTGACTCTCCACTCGTCGCCCAACTTCACTTGTTACGGTCACGTGAAGAATACCCGACCTCGGAGCAATACCGGGCACTTCTAGGTCCATCCATACGGGGTAATACCCACGCCTTCGGTGCGCATACAAGATGAACTCGTGACTGTCCCAAAATTTACGCGGGAACTTGATGAAGATTTTAGTATACACCCCCATAGGAACCTTGTGGAATGCTTCTATTTTCCACTGGGGTAGAGCCGGGGAAAATTGCACCAAATTGCTTTTTAAGACACTTGTACTGAAGGTGCATATCCCAAAGTCGGCCTGGTAGATATTGCCGTCAGTCGTTTCTACACGAACCCCGCTGTCGTAGTACAAGATCTTTTTCACTACGGTATTCACCTTGATTCTCTCCTGGAAGGGCTTCACTGTTTCTTTCCAGATATGGCCATAACCTCGCGGGTCTACCACAAAGAAGTCAGTTCCTCGAGTCTCGATTTGAGCGAGTGAATCCATCTCTGGCTTCTCGGTGTATTCGAAATCGATCTCACGATATTCCACTACCTTTTCGGATGGTTTTTGTGGCTTCCATCCTTTCAAGCTTAACCCTAAACGCAAAGGGACGTCAGGTCTGCCTTCTGCTTGTCGTTGGTTCTGTAATTCTATTGCTTGATTCAGTGCTTGATCTAAACGTGCTTGGATTTCTGGGTATGAAATATCTTTTCCTTTTTCATCCCTGGTAAAATTATTGTCATAAAAGTTATTAAACATCCGATCAACATATCATCACTATCATCATTACAAATATGATATGATAATCACTCATTATCACAATATCATCATCTTCATCATCATCACCATCAGCATCCTCATCATCATTACCTATAGATATCCTCATCATCATCTTCATCATCACCATCATCATCATCATCATCATCATCTTCATCATCATCATCATCATCATCATCATCATCTTCATCATCATCATCATCATCATCATCATCGTCATCATCATCATCATCATCATCATCATCATTACCTATAGATATCCTCATCATCATTCCCGTCTCCATTAATATTAAGTAAACATATATCATTACCATTCTGATCATATTCTGGGGTATCCGATCAAATTTTCTAGGATCTAAAATCATATTAATTCGGCTACCACCACCATCACCGCCATTAATATCATCATCATGCATCATTACCATCATCACCAACATCACCATCGATATCATTATCACCATGTATCATGATCATCAGCACCATCATCAGCAATACCATCATTATCATCTATATAATCAGTTATTATCACCATTATAAACACCATCACCACCACATCACCCTCGATATCATTATCACCATATATCATGATCATCAGCACCATCATCAGCAATACCATCATTATCATCTATATAATCAGTCATTATCACCATTATAAACATCATCACCACCATCACCATCGATATCATCATCTGCATCATCTTCATCACCCCCATAATCATATCAACCACTATCTTGATCCACCTAGTTTGCGCATTGTTCTTATCCGCAGTATAAAACAGTAGTATATCCAGACTCATTATATTACCAGAATTTCAGAATAATTAACTAAATAAAGATATGAAGACTTCCTTCCTTCGTTCTTGGCAGCTTACCTGATAACCGTGTCTTCATAGTTGGTATATTTCCCTTTCAACCCGTACTTCTTCTTCAGCTTCCATAGTGGATTCTGTTCATCAACATGGTGAATCCAGTTCGCTCCCTCTTCGAGCTTGAAACCTTGAAAATCAACCTGTTTGAATCTTCCACCGATGTGGCTTTGGGCTTCGAGGATGAGAAAATCTTCAACTCCATTCTCGAGGAGTGTTTTTGCTGCAGTTATCCCCGACACTCCAGACCCTAGGATAAGTACTTTTGTTCGCTGGACCGCGCATTCACTTCGAGGGAGACTTATAACAACGAGAACTGCGACGAGAATACGAAACATCTATGGGTTGAACGAGAAAACGTTAAAAAGTTTAAAAGTTTACATTTCATAGACAGATTTAACATCACGTTTTTGCTTCCCGCAAACGCCAGACATGACCACGTTTTCATCATTTATTTTTTATTTAAACATATTTTTTCTCTGTGCTCTCTTCAAGAGCCTCTTCAAGTTTTCATCATTTCCCTGCATTTTACTTTACTTTTTGCAAACCTTCTCACCAAAGACAAGTATTATTGTATTTATTATCTGCTACTTGGAGATTTTTTCTATATTTTTTTCATTGATTCTGAAGAAAATTTTGCTTGGCAACTTTTGTCGTGAACAAGATGCTTAAGCGATATAATATAGAGGAATTTCACGGAAGCCAAGTTGTGGGGCAGTTCAGTAACCGTGCAATGTTTTTACATAAAGAAATCTCATTTCCAAAAAGAAATTTTTTCTATAAAGTATATCGTCAGGGTTAAAAGATGTATACTGCGGGCACATTTATGGCATGGGGAAATGGTTCGGAAATTCATGAAGAAAATACTTCTTAACCTTATTTAAATTAGATTCTCGCACAATGTTTGCAATAGGCGGAGGGGACTTCCAATTACAGCTCACTTTTTAACTTCAATTGTATCGTTCCTCAATTCTAGGGCAACAATCCAATGCTTTTTTTGATGAAGTTTTTACCTTTTGCTTTAACATCAACTTCCCAGACTTCAGTAAGGTTCGCCTTCCAAATCAACAAAACACTAATAAAGTCATAAGAACAAGAATATATAGATAGAGTATGCTCTGTGCCACGACAACTGTACTCGCCAACAGAGTATGCTCTGTTTGCAAAGCTTTATTGATGTGTCAACCTGCACTGTCTAGGAATTAGACGCTTGAGAATATCTATTTACTAGACGATATGATGCACAAATCAACAAAGGTTGTTCCAATAATTTACTTCCAAAATTTGCCCGCGCTCTGCTTGCCAATCAAGAGCTATGAAACCTCAAAGAGTTAGATCATTGCAAAGAACACCACAGAAATCCGCACTGGGATACATGTAGCCATTGCTTGTTATCTCGTCGTATGAAGGTGGATCTGTCTTGTTGTGTTCTACAAATTCAGGTTCGATTACACAGCTATAAAGGTGTCCGTGCTGTACAAATAGTCCATCGCAGGATGGTGTTAGATAAAGGAATAATATTCGTGCTGAATATCATGTCCTTAAGTATATACACTATTCAGGAAAAACACTATTCTAGATCAGTAGCACTCGTTTCAATAACGTTCATCACCGAGAAATTAAAAGGTGATTCCAACAAGGACAATAATAATAATAATAAATACTTTATTTAAACTGGAAAAATCTATTAGTATTAAGAAACACTGGTCTTAACAAGATGTCCAGTGTAGCTAAATATAACTATAATTGTAAATATAAAATATAATATAAAATATAAAAACTGGTATAGATATATTTTCATTAAATAACCCTCTAATCCTAGTCCCAATCCTAGTCCCAATCCCTAAGCATTCAAAATTTAATTAAAATAAAATAATAAATAAATAAATGAATAAAATTGTCTAATGGTTTACACTGTGCATCTATGATTTTCAATATCATTTTGCCTTAGATATTTATATAATTCTCTTTTAAAAGTAGATAATGATGTTATTTTCTTAATATTTAGTGGTAAATTGTTCACAATAGGAACAGAAATAATTTTGCATGAGGAATGTACATTTTTTGGCAACCCCCCAAGGCAAAGTAGAAAAACGACAAGGCTGCTCCTTTCATGATTTGTTTTGTTTAACTGGCAGTGATTTTTTTCCCTGCTCCCACGAACAATCGTTCACGTTTGAGCGTTTCTTTAAGTTTCTGTGATAAATTGCCTCTGCAAAAAGTCTCCTAAAAGTGCGCACACTATATAACTGGCACCAAATAATACTAAATAGCATTGATAAAGAAATAGAAATTGCGACACTAGAGAAAACCGTTTGCGCAGGCGTGCCTTTCAGTACGCTTTCCAAGAATTTAATGAAAAAATAAATGATTGTTTTCTACGAGTATACAAAACATTTCGTGGATATACTTTTGTGGGACCAAGATACTGTATTAATAAAGACAATATGAAAGAAATAGCCTTAATTTCAAGAACTGACTTTAAGTTTTGGTATTTTGTAAAGGCTATTTTTCAGGCAAGTGTGAAAGTCAAATTTGCATATTTTTACAATAGAACTTTTAAGTGTGACGTCACTCGTATGGAAAACCAACTTCCGGGTCCTAAACGAAAAGCAGTTCTATAAAGATTTTATTTTCCTTACTTTTTCTTTATGCATGCAGGATTTGTTGTTCAAAATTCTAATTGTTTCAGGTGGAGGTTTAATCATTGAGTACGTTTTTCGTTTTATTTTAGCGGTATATTTTTTCTTTTTGTCTGATAATCATTATAACATAATATATCTAATGAGATCTGATGCCTGACAGACGTTTCTTGTCCATCGTCACGTCACTTACATACAACCATTCATCATTATCATCATCATCAATATATTAATTGATAACTAGTAAGTTTCTTTTTCTTCATTATAACATATATCTAATAAGATTTATTTAGTGTGACAGACGTTTCTTGTCCTTCACCATCATGTCACTTGTATACAATCATCATCATCATCATCATCATCATCATCATCATCATCAACGATGTCACTCATTCTTCACGTCACTGACCTACATGCCCTCAAAAGTTCTCGATTCTTTTCTCATTAATCCTGCTTCAAGCAGTGAGATTGAAGAGGAAATTGACAAATTGAATCCTTCCAAGGCTATCGGCCCGTATAGTATACCAATCTACGTATTAAAGTTAATAAAAGAAATCATCTCTAAACCATTACAGTCAATTTTTAATTTTTCTCTAATAAATGGTATAGTCCCTGACTACTTTAAGTTGGCTTGTGTCATTCCTATTTTTAAAAAAGGATCTCAAATCAACCTCAATAATTATAGACCAATTTCTTTATTGTCTATATTTAATCGTTTACTTGAAAAACTTATGTACAAAAGATTTTTGAGTTTCATTAACAAACACAACTTACTGTATGATAAACAGCTGGGCTTTAGAAGCAACCATTCTGCTGAAATGGCAATACTCTTAATTACTGATAAAATTCAGAAAGCTATTGACAGTGGCCACTATGCATCTGGGATCTTCCTAGATCTTAGTAAAGCATTTGTTACTGTTAACCATGAAATATTATTGCAAAAACTTGAGAATTATGGCATTAGAGGAATAGCGAAGGACTGGTTCCAATCTTACTTGTACAATAGGAAGCAATATGTGGCAATAGGGAATAATAGATCAGATTCCCTACAAATCACTTGTGGGGTTCCACAAGGCTCAATTCTAGGGCCTCTTTTGTTCTTGCTTTACATCAATGACTTTCATAATTCTTCTCGATTACTCGACTTTCATCTCTTTGCAGATGATTCAAACCTTTTTTATGCTAATAAGAGCTTGTTAACTTTAGAAACAACTGTAAACAATGAGTTGCTTTCTGTCCATAATTGGCTTTGTGCCAATAAACTGGTTCTAAATATAGAAAAATCTAACATTGTGATATTCCATCCCTCACAAAAGAAACTATCTCACCAACTTAAGATTATGATCAATGACAAAGAACTTTGCCAAGATCAAAGTATTAAGTACCTTGGGGTGATCATTGATTCCCACCTAAATTGGAAAGCTCATATTGCACACTTAATTACTAAAAAGATAAATCGAAACATTGGAGCTCTCTCCAAGCTAAGACATCTAATAAACTCTGAAATACTCAAGAATCTTTATTATTCTCTTATATATCCTTTTTTTACTTATGGTATTATAGCTTGGGGTAACACATATTCATCTACAATTAAACCGTTATTTATTCTACAGAAGAAAACCATACGAATAATAACTTTTTCTTCTTATAATGACCACACTAATCCTCTCTTTATAAAGTTAAAAATATTAAAACTTGAGGATCTCATTTACTTCTATAATGCTATGTTCATGTATGACTATCATTTTGGCAGACTACCAAGTATTTTTGATTCATTCATTGTTAAGGTCTCTCAAATACATAGTTATAATACAAGGCTTGCATCTAAGTCTTCTTTTTCTCTCCCTCGCATAAGAACCAAATATGGTAAATTTAATATTAGATTAAATGGAGTCAAGGTATGGAATTCAGTAGACGAGAAACTAAAAAATCTTGGCAAACCGTTATTCAAAAAAGGTTTGAAAGACGGTTTGCTTAGATCATACCTTGACGATCAGCGTGAATAAATATCAAAATTTGTTAACTTCTATTGGCTATCGTATCTAGTTCGTATTTATTATATTTGATAATTAATCATTATAGGATAAGTAGAATAATATATATTATTATATTGGCTAGGCCACTTTTCTTTTCTTTTCTTTTCTTTATGTATGTACTTTTCATATTTCGTGTTCATATATATATAAATATATATATATATATATATGGATGTGTCTATTCTGACGGTAAAGTGCTCAATACATTAAAATGTAGAGCGTTATAGATTATAGATTGTAGATAGATCAAAGACAAGACATCACTTTTGCTGTTACTCGGAGTTTCACGCTTACGCGATCTTCAGACAGTCTTTAATCTTTATTAAAGACTGTCTGAAGATCGCGTAAGCGTGAAACTCCGAGTAACAGCAAAAGTGATGTCTTGTCTTTGATCTATCTACAATCTATAATAATAAATATATATATATATATAAATATAAATATTTCCTTTTCTTCATATTTTCTTCGTTCTTTATAAATTTATATACTTCTATTGACCTAAAAATTGTTAATGTAAACTTATAATGTGCCAGCTGTCTCGTTTAGCCTATGGCTACTACAGCTGACTTAGTACAAAGAATTTGTAACTTGTAATTTATGTAAATTATTTGCAATTAGTGTACTATCAATAAAGATTGATTGATTGATTGACTGACACACGATGCAACATTGCAACATGTTGCAGGCAATCGATGTCGCAAACATGTTACACGACGCAATTTGTTGGACGCAATGTTGCTGAAGTAGAAAACGATCATGCATGCACCAGCAATATTGCCTGCAATAATGTGCGCAATGTTGCACCGTGTGTCCGCAACTTTCTTATCATCATCATTCATCATCATCATTCGCCATCATCAATTATGTAACTCATATATGTTCTGTACGCATGCCACTGATCATCAGCAGCATGAAACGTCATGCATCTCTCATAATATAATCATCATAATCTTTAACATTACAATCACAATATCATAATCATCATAATGTCATTAATCCAGTGGAATGTCATCATCGATGCCATTACTTTGCTTTGTTGGCTCAAATTGAGCACCAATCACATTGAGCATGTTTGCCAATGTACTACTGCCTACTGGATACAACACGTTCAAATCAAACGGATCCGAGCTTCCATCGCTAGATGAATCCAGCATCCTGTTCACAATAACGTGCTCATTCCCAGGAGCCAGATCTTCTTGGCGTACCACGTAAGCAAACATTTCACACTGGCCTTTTAGGAGAGAAAAGATCCTATCCCTTGGAGTGGGTCCGGTGTGGAAGATGTATGACGAGTACAAACCTTGAAGGCCATGTTCTAACACTACTACCATTTCATTTTCTGGGTTACTTTCCATTTTTTCCATCACCTTTCGCAGATTAGTCACAATGGATTTTATGGTTGGATCTTTTGCATCAACCGCCTCGTCTGTAAGAGCCAAATCTAGCATTTCTCGGTAAACTTGACGATAGAGGAGCTGAAAATCTTTAAACCTTGGAAAATATGGGTTTTCCGTGGAGACAACGTCTTCCTGAGGTAGCAAGTTTGCATTCTTTGGTGGACCTGATGCTGCTGTCGTTAAGCAGGACCCGATCTCTTCGGCTGAAGGATCTTTTGACATTGACTCAAGGTTTGCCGCAGGTTTCGTATCTTGGCCCTCTTCTGGTGAAACGTTTGGATAACTCATAGGGTCTTCACAAACTTTTCTGACTTCGTCCGCCAGAAATTCCATCTCTTCTGGAAACTCCTTGGCAACATCTTTCAAGAGATTGAATTCTGAAATATAGAAATGTGGAAGAAATTTTGTTTCCAGTGCTGTAAGCTGTTTTCGCAAGAGCATCATCACACAGGAGCCTCGATTCTCGCTTTTCCAGAAGTCCATCCCAGTTTCTTCGATGGCCCAAAATAGAATGGTTTTCAAGAAGTACGTAGCAAAAATCTTGGTTTTTCTGTTTCGGATGATGGTCAAGTGAAAAGACTTGAAGCATCTGTAGCACTGGCGTTGGATATCATTCAGCTCTTTACTCAAGACCAATTCAGCATGTGAAAAAGACAAGCGAAAATCAAGGTCTGGTCTTTCACTCTCTTTAGGACTTTTCGACACGAGATGGAATCCATAATCAAGGATGCTCTTAATGACATCCTGATTGGGCCACAAGCGATCACGTGATATCCAAGCCCGTGCTGCTCTTGGCCACCCCTTTGCTAGGAACGCCGGTACCATGTCAAAGCCACCTTTTTGTCTGGTCTTATCTGCAGCAATCTGTAGGTACTCCTCTTGTAATTCTTCTTGACATTTGAAGGCGTCACCAAGTTGCAGAATATTCTCAATAAAGTGTTTCTTGATCTTTTCTTCCGTCATTTTTTTCATGTCAATGTCTTTACCTTCTCCAGGTTGGACTGCTGACTTTGCAGCGTCTTCTGAGGCTCCTTTTCCTTGCAGCTCCCTCACACCAGAGTGAATTTGTTCGGACTCGACTGAAATTTCTTCGGAAAAACCTTTCTTACGATGGAGATCATCATCGCTTTCTTGTGCATTGCTTTCGGTATCATAAGTCGATTCGAAACCTTTTGGTTCAACTTGACTTGCACAAGCTTCCGGTTCTCCGGTGTCAGGATTTTGCTCCGTTTCTGACCCTTCGTTCTCTTCTGTTTCCTGCTTCGCGCTTTTCTGAGTATCCCTGGGTTCCTTTTTCTCTTTTTCAGCGGCAGCTTTAATTTCCAATTCTTGGCATTTCATTCGAAATTCCTGGATTTTGGGTCCCGTATATAACTCCTGAATTCTTTTGCCGTAGTTTTCAATACTTGGATCTACGCCCACTCTACGCACAGTTTCTTCTAAATGTTTTGACATTTCATCAATTATTGCAGAATGGTCTTCATTGAAGGGTTTTCCAGGGTTTAAAGATATTGCCATCCAATCTAGAAAACCACGTATTTCATCGGTAGACTCGAAGTCACTGTAGCCCTTCATCCCCGTTATACGTTCGTGCAAGCTTGAGCGAGTTTGAGAAAAATCCCACTGAATGGAAGGGCCTGGTGTTGACTGTACCGCGCACGCTATCTCATAGGATGGGATATCCTGTATCTTTTGGAAAATCTCAGGGAGAAGATTAAAGAAGCTTCCGGTGTCACCAAATACTTTGGGATGGAAGACCTTGAGAGCTGCAGAGGCGACGTAGTCGGAATTTTCAGCCAAGCAATGTTGAAGAATAGGGTGATCTTTACCACGAAGTCGCACGAAGACAGGGTCGTCAGGGAACGAATACTCCATGATCGATTCAGTAATCCTTGACTCGTCTGCTAACGAGAACACCATAAAATCAACATCGCCAATATTCTCCGGTGAAATGATCCTTAACTTCTCTACCGAACTCCCAAAAACACCAATAGCAATAGGAATCTGCCGACTTCGAAAGGAAGAGGTTACATTTTCGAGCTTAGACAACAAGAAGTCTGTATACTCTTGCCATGATTTCTCCTCTTGATCTTGGAAGCTCATTGCCTCGAAATAATCATTCAAATCTGAATCGCTGTAGTTCTTGCTTGCCATATTTTGATCCTAACTAGTTTGTATCTCTGATATAGCCGTGGGAAGGAGCTAAGAGTGGAATAAAAAGCTAAGATAGAGCTTTCTTTTATAAAATCTTATAGAGTTCGAAAGTGCAAGCTGACTGATAATCGGGGGAATCCCCGATATCTCCAACCAATCCCTGCACAGTGACATCATTATCAAAATAAAAGCCGCTCTTTGACAGACTTCAAGTTTATTGGAAGAAAAAATAGAATCTAAATTCTGAATCTATTTCCTGAACTATTAAAAACAATGTCTATAGATCACAAATAGTTTTTCAATGTATTTTTTTAATTGTCGAATCCGAATCAGTCGATGCTAACATGCCAAAAATTTTACATTTACATTCGAATCTGAAATATTTTGGATTCATTTTCAAAGAATATCAAAACACCTGATATTTGAACGATATATATTCTTAAAAATAAGTATTTACTGTAGTAGAATTCGAACTCTGGAAGCTTCATGATATAAGTGTTTATATTTTGATTATCTGCAAGATCTCGTGATATTGTCACGCATGACTCATAGTCACGACAGAATGACTTTGCTCTTTCGTCTACTACTGCCGAAAAAACGTATTTTTGACAACAAATAGGTACTCATTACTTGGGTTGCACTAAGATAAGACTAAGAGTTCATTTATTTTGTTAATTTTGACGTAAAGTAAAGTGATTATTAGTCAAAGATTGGTACAAATTTATCCCCTACAAACGGAACCGCTTTAAACAAAATTATTGCCCGGAAAGTACTGTTTATAAAGTTATCTCAAGTGTTGTTTGTTTAATGGTAATCATCTTCAAGTGTAATTAGAAGGAGGAAGAAAAAGGTTTAAGTATCATATAAGCTCCATCTGCGCTAAAGCTAGGGATTGATACGAAGAACAATTGGGTACGAGACCATCACTGGAATACTGTTGTGCTGTATGAAATCCGTATTTAGTTAAGCATATTAATTAATCAACGAAGAGCTACAAGATTGATTTGAGTAATATGAGTAATTTTTGATAGTCTAACATGCATGAAAGCGGGCTGCTTTTGTATCTGTCGAGACCGATACAACGGGCAATACAAGAACATTTAATATCATAAAGAGTTGCCCAAACAAGGCTATAATTGCACAAAATGTTACCTTTAGATATGGTGTTGATACCAAGAGTATGCAGGTTAGTCCACTCAAACGATATTTTTCAGTATCCTCGCTAATTTCCTCGCTACTCGGAAGTGAAGATTTGTGTTCTGCTTCAGTCTACGGAGTCCTCTATGGGACATCACGTGTTGCAGTTCCCATCGAAATTTTAAAACTTCTGACCTTAGCGCCCTCCGAGACCGCAGGTAGCCCAAGCTATGGTTCTAAATATATATAGAGAAAGTATGGCAGATCAAAAAATTTCTTTACAGCGCGACGCGCCTTACCGTGGCCACCCTGCCAAAGTTTCGTACAAGTACGATAAATCACTTCTTGCAAAGAATTTCCACATGAAAAAGAATGCCTACGAAAGTATTAAGTGTTAGCAAGCCAAAAGAGCAAAACTGGTTTTAGAAATAGAGATTTTTAAGCATTTTCTTCAAGTTCTTGCTCCGAAGTTCAAATATTTGCGGTAACAACAAAGCAAGTTAACATGCAAATTTACAAATTCTCGCTTTCTGATTGGCTAACTTGTAAAAAAAGTTTGTTGGGTGGCTACGGTAAGGCGCGTCGCGCTGTAACGTCTTTAGAGAGGAGATAAAATTTCCTAAAATCGCCTTAAAATGCAACTTAAACCGTCAGGAAACCACAAAACCTGCAATAAAACATTGATATACCGGTAAAGAAACAATAAAATATGAAATTTATTTTATTTTAAAGAAATTTTTTGATCTGCCATACATTCTCTATATATATTCAGAACCATAGCTTGGGCTACCTGTGCCGAGACCGGCCCCTGAGAGCGCGCGCAAAGCGCAAGGCGAGCATTGAGCGGAGCCGCTCTCGGGGGCCGCTAAGAAGGACTTTTGAAAGTCTACAAGCCATGTAACAGTGGTCAATTTTAGTCACCAAATTTGAGCTATATTGAACCTAAATTTAAAAATTCGTAAAAAAAAATCGCATTTTTACGAATTTTGAAAAATATCCTTCAAAACCTTCAAAGAACATCTCTTGTTAAGGAATTCCTATATGGGTTTTGAATTGATGTTGATATTCGTAAGGTGCTCTGTGCCACCACTGAAACGCGGATCTGAACCCGAAAAACACAAAATGCCACCGTTCTCCCAAAATCGTTCGGCATTCAAATTTTTCCAATAATTTAGACCACATATACCTATATTCTGGCAAAAATTGAGAATTTTCGATGATTTTTATTTTCAACACCGCTGCTCGATTTTTACAGAGGGACACTCTTAAGTGGACAACCCTGGAATTACGAAGAAAGTAGATTTGCCTGGTTCAGATTTACAAGATTATATTTCGTCTTTGTGACATTAATGCTACTAAGTACTTTGACATTTTAGGAGAAACTCGTACAAGATCCAATCACAAATTCAAACTAAGGCCTAAACATGCACGTTCAAATTATTTCTGAGTTTTCATTTCTTAAATATATATGTTTACGATTAGAGGTCATTACCATCAGAAAGAAAAGACTAATGAGACATTTAGTATCAAGTGTATAATTTTAATGTAACATATTACAGGAGAGTATGGAGTAAGAGAGCGCATCTCCCATACATAGTCTATCCCCGTGGGGATTGTTTGGAGGTCTGTCTTTTTGGCTCTGCGCGCGGCCCGAACTGAATCAGGAATCGCATGATAATTTTTTTCAGGCTGCGGGCGCGGTTGGGGATGGGGTTTCGAGTGATTGTCATGGCGAACGGAGATGTGCTCTCTTAACTTTACATTCTCTTGAAGATCATTATCAAGTATATATTTTTAGGGTATATTGAGATTTCATCAATTTATATTTTAACGATCAATTTTTTGCATTTAGCGTATTATTCTTATTCATGTATTTCAAAAAACGTTGAATAATGAATACTGCATACTGAATAGTGCATTCCAAGACCAAAGGGCATTGTGGTTCTCATTAATTTGAAATATAAAGTAAATATACAGCGATTTGTTCTCTATATGTCAGCTAGAATATCGTTTCCGATGGAATGCACTAAAAATAGAATGAATAATAATTATTTATTTTACTTTAGACAATATTACGTGACCCAAAATGCATTTAGTTCTTGGAATGCACATGCATATAGCTGTATATATATTTGTATTTCATCTTTTAGGAGAACAGTTCCCATATGGGAATTTAGTTTCCCCTTGCTGTTGTCCTCCCTTTGTACATATATATAGATTTATCCCACACCATGGAAAATACAGCCAATCAGAAAGCAGGAAAGCCGTTGTATATTCGTCGGTATTTCACTCTTCCTTCCCATCATGCACTGCGCGTTGAATCAACGCATTTGTATTTTCTATGGTGTGGGATAAAATGGTTATACAATGGTTTCTCGTGGCATACCGTGGATATCCCACTCGTCACTTGTATTTTCTTTGTATACACACTCGCCTAAAGGCTTGTGTGTATACTAGAAACTACAAGTGACTCGTGTGATATTCCACGGTATGCCACGGGAAACCATTGTATAACTAGTATATATATGCGTGTGTGTGGTTCTTTTCTTTCTTGTGATTGTATTATTTTGGGAAACTTAATAAATACTAAATACTATACGTTAAAGAGGCACTTGGATAAAAATTGATGAAAATTGGAAATGCCTTGAAACTTGGTTAAACTAATCTATATGGCCCCAATAGTAGCCAAGCAACATATTTTCTTCACAGTCAAAATTTGCGGATAAAAATTATATATTTTTTTCAGCATCTAAATTGTGAGTAAATGACGTCATTTGCTCAACCCTATTGTTCTTCTAGTTTTTAAATCAAAATTTCTCAACTGCGAGTGGCTCCCAGGCTAAAATTTTTGCCAATCTGGTTTTCATAATCATGATTGAGTCATATTATTCTTAAATACTTGAACTATTCGGACTTTCAAAATATGGGCTAGTTTTCATCCAAGTGCCCCTTTAAGTAGCCAGTTTGTTCTGTGCTACCTTAAGGAACAAACCTTGAATTTTATCGAACCGTGAAACAACCCCAGAGCTGATCAAAGTCAGGGCATGCCACACAGATGGAATTGTTATTTAGCGTGTTACGTTTTGGGAAGGGAGGAAAACTCTCGTATCCCCTGGAATTTTAGCTTTATCCAATCAAAGTTACAGTCAAACTAAGAAAACCGTGAACACCTGAAATATGTCTGGAATGTTTGTGTTTGATCACAGCGCGGTCACGCAAAGTATTTTCCCGTTTAAAAGTTTCAAACTTCATATTTTAGTTTTATTCTCGTGAAATTAGAAGTTTCTATTCGAGACAGACGGATACACGAGAGAAGGATTCAATACAATCTTTTTTCATGGTGGTGGGAAACATCTTTTTTACAAGCAACGGCCTAAATAAACATTCCAGACATATTTTAGGTGTTCACGGTTTTCTTAGTTTGACTGTAACACGGGCCGAGTTTAAAGAAATTCCCGCTCAACCAATCAGAGACAACCGTTTTCACGTCTGTAATGAACAAGGTATTTGTAAAATAAATCCCGGCCTATGCAATCGATGATCGATGAAAATCGATAACAATCAATAATAATCGATATCAGTTAATCAATTGATATTGGAAATCGATGATCTGTCGATGAACGGACTTTGTGTGACTATCGATTTTGATCTACTTTGATCGATTTCATTTGGTTTTCATATTATAGAGCATATTAGGATTATCATAATCGCGAGTAGAACGTTTTGTTTCCCTTGTAGGGATTCGATTTCTGTTTCGCGCCAAAAATGTCGGCAATCTCGGTTGATTGTCAGCTTGATATATTCATTCACCGACGGAAAAACCCGTCGGTAAATTTTCGCGAAGCAGAGATGAAACGTCCTCAGTCCCGCCAGCAAAAAAAAAAGAAAGGGACAGAGGACTTTTGGAAAGTCTAACTTGACCCCTATACTTGACACCTACCCCGGGGGGCTACGAAACAAGTTGATTCATTTAGAATGATTTACAGAAAAAATCGAAATAACCAGAAAATAAGAATATTTCAAGAAAAATAATGGCAGTTTGTACTGGAATTTTATTTTCACAAACAATCGGAATGAATTCGGACAATTCGGCCATCGTAATTTGGATTGACGAAAGCCATGATTTCAGACAACTGGAGCTTTCAAGGTCGCATGATTTTCAAAATGGGTGTCAAGAGCCTCTGGAACCAGGAACCCTTCATGGCGGAACTCACGCTAACCTATAGCCAAAGCGATTCTGTCTATTAACTCTCAATATGTTTACAAGAAGTGGCGGCGTACTTGAAAGGAAAATTTTCCCACCGATACTTGACACCTATCCCCGGGGGCTACGAAACAAATTTCATTTAGAATGATTTACGGAAAAATCGAAATAGCCAGAACAAAATAAGAATATTTTAAGAGAAATAAGAATGGCAGTTTGTACGTCAAACGTCTGGATCCCGTTGAATTGTTTGTTCTGTTGTGTGTTCATGAGTTACTGAAGGTTCTTTCAGGTGGAGACACTTCCGAAAAATTTTGGCCATTTCTTGGCGAATTTCCGGATTCCGCCATCCACAGACGACAGGATTTACAGACGACTTAGCAAACGCTATTGTTTTTACCCAGCTTAAAACGTTGAATGAAGTCATTTCTTGGTCCGCAAATTCGTACATTTGTACAGCGAAGACAGGCATGTTGAATATCAAGTAGAATCCAACTATGTATGTGATGTTTTTGGCTAGTTTCTTCTGTGCGAAATAGCTGTTGGAGTGACTCGCATTGGAGTTTTGATTTGGTGTATTCTGTTCTGTTATCTTTCTCTGGTGACGGCGAATTATTCGAAAAATCTTGAAGTGAGCGAAGCATGTGACAAGAAAGCACAAGAAATAGATGGCTATCTGAAATTTACGGGCAAACAAGCCGACGTCGCCAACGACCCATTGTAAACTCGTTAAAACTGCCACACCAATCCAGATGGCAATGACCACTTGAAGGATACCCTTGGTCGTGACGAGCTCTTCGTAGCGTAAATGAAGACGAAGTCCCAAATACCTTTCACAGCTCAGTGCACTCAAGGTCACGAACGACACACCATAGCAAACCCAAAAACTCTCCGAATACACTACTCTTAAAGCACAAGGTACAAAGAGATGGATGCTCTCCATTATTCTATACGTGCCATACAACGGCTGTACGATTAGTCCTATTAAGAAGTCTGAAAACGCCAGACAAGATAACAGCATATTGGATGGAGTGTGAAGAGAATTATTCTTGGTTATTGCTAAAATGACAAATAAGTTCGCAGTCATCGTGAATGGCACAAGAGCAAAGTTAATCGAGGCAGTAATAAGATTCGTCGTATAACGTTCGCTCGAAACCAAGTCAAACTGCGGTTCTAATAGAAAGAAACACGTATGTTTTTCTTGAGCGGTTCTCCCTAGCGATGTATTGTTGGCTCCTTGCTTAAAAGCGTCCATCCTTGTATGTCAGGTTCGTCACGGCGCCCAGTACGAATCCTAGGAATGTTCCACTAGTAAACTCTTAAAGGATCAAGTCAGCGCGCTACTCCGGTCAGGCGTCTCTGACGTGGCCATCGTTATCAGCGTGATCTTGTTCCTTCATTATAAACACTATGACTGAGACCAAAAAGCGTTTTATTTGGTCATAAGTCAACAAATATAAATTTCAGCAAATCAACGGCGGTGCATGTCGCGCCGCGGGCTTACGGGCAGGCATAGGGTAGAACACGGACTGGACTCTTGGACCCTGGACCCTTGAACTATTTTTTCTACTACTCAATTCTGGACCAGTTTTTTTTCTTCATTATTATTAGTTACTATTTATGAGTTATTTATACATGTTTGTAATATGTATTTCAATCAACTATAACGTAGGCAGGTATATCGTAGATGCTATGATCAATACAAGGGGCTCAATACTGAAGTTTGCCTTGCATTTGTCGCGTGATGGCAATATCTTCCGTGTGATCACTAGTAATTAATATCGATCATCAGATCAAAGATAATTGATGAATTTGGATATTGGGTAGGAAAGCTGTGCTTCCTTAGTAAAAGCAATTTTTTTCTGTCGTTCTTTATTTAAACGTTAACGAAGGAAAGAGAAACAAAAACTATTAAAAAGTCCGTTGGTATTGATTGCGGGAGAGCGCACTACCATAATGGAATTTCGTACAAAAAAGAAAGATATTGGTTACAATACTGATAAGCAAAAATATTATTAACCATCAGGTTTAAGCTTCAATTTACTCTCTACTTTTTTCATGAGACAATATTTTTTTCTAAAGTGGTAAAACAAATCAAAAAATATATTGTCGCAATACACCCGCAGCGATTTGTCCTTCCAAAATAGTAACTATATATAGCACTTTGTTTTGGAAGTTAGGAGGTCAAGATGAAAATATACCTAGGACTATTGAACTGAAATATTGCATGACAGGCTTAGTGCTATAGATTTGTCAAGAAGCTAAGGGCTCACTGGGAATACGATATTCCAGCACTCAGAGGGGAACCAATTTCATATTTTGATGGAAGGATGGCAAGAGCTGTTGACCCTGTGACTGTCATTAACCTGGCCACATGACAGCTCCGATTGGCGTCGATATTCGAATGTTATTCCACTTTCAGACAAGCATAAAAATAAAGGGACTGTTTGTGAAGTGAAAGAAAAACTATAGCTTTCGATTTTCAAGCGGAGTTTTAAAATTCATTAAGTTTTTACTCAAATATCCAGAAATTTCGGCCAGAACCATGTTTACCATGGTTTATCCCATGATCTGACAGTCTCGTTACGTCGCGTATGCAAGGCAACCAGCGCTGACTGATGTCTTCGATCTTACAATCATATGACCACACAATTTACTAGCATTTTCTATCACTTAATTCGTAAGATTATCGTCAAACAGCTCTTAATAAGCCCAGAAAGTGTGGTATGACTGCAAAATGACAATCTGATAGCGAATACCATAGTTTGTGTAGTTTTTAAAGTAAGGTGATAACTATTATTGTGTCACAAATGGTATTTCTTTATCAGCCTTTAATCTAGTGGTAAAGTAAAGTGCATAAGTCAGTGGTGGAATGGTAACGAACGACTGATGGTTATGATGTTGATGATGATGATGTTGATGATGTTGATGAAGGTGTTGGCCACATGGTGGTGATGATGACCATGACGATGATGATGATGATGTTGATGGCTTTTTCTCCGGTTTTCCTCCCTCCTCAAAAATCAACTTCTAAATTCCAATCGTAGTTCAATGGAAGAAGAGCCACTCGGTGGAATCACTGCCAATCTCTTTTTCAAAGGTTAATAAAGGTTTCTCCATCAAGCTAAGTGTACAAGATAATGACAGAAAATCAGGAAAGTAAGACTACCCCCAAACGGTCTCAATCAGTTACCAAAAGCAATTAATAAGCAAGAAATCAAGACAGGAAACAATTAAAACGACCAAGTGGACGTCAATAATAACAGTAAAGCCGATTCATATCATCTGAGAGTGTTTTTACTTATAAAAGTACATTCTATCCTCAGTTCATTAGAGTGCAAACAATATATCCGTGAAATACAAATTACTAAATAGTACAAAATAGTGCTAATTAAACAATAGAAAACAATAGAATTTGCTCGAAATAGTACAGTATAACTAATGTTTCACGGATATACTGTTTGTACTCTACGATTTAATTTGCTATTTTAATTGCCTTTGTTTTCAATCTTCCGTCTGACGAAATTGATTACAGCTGATAGAAATATTATCCTAGAAAATTTGATTGCCATATTAAAAATCTTTTTTTTTTTCATCTCCTTTTACCACACGTAGGGCATGGACTGAATTATTGATACTCAAGTATCAAAAATCATGCAGTCCAGATCACAAGGTCCCGGTAAATTATACAGATGTAATTTGTTTTTCACGATAAGAATAGGAATCTCGTAGTTTGGATAAAAAGTAGGGTCTGGTAACGAGATTGTATCTCTGCGAGCTACCGTCTGATCAGTCTGGGCCTAAAACTAAAAAGCGCATGCAAAGATGTGAAAAATACCGCCAAATACAGTCTCGCACAATCTCTATCTCGTTCCCAGAGCCCTTATTTCTTACTGCGCATGCTCGACGAAATAATTAGCCTATTTATTTCGTCGAGCATGCGCAGTAAGAAATAAGGGCTCTGGGTCGAGCATGCGCAGTAAGAAATAAGGGCTCTGGGTCGAGCATGCGCAGTAAGAAATAAGGGCTCTGGGTCGAGCATGCACAGTAAGAAATAAGGGCTCTGGGAACGAGATTGAGTCTTGTATGAAAAGAATAATAAAAAACAGAGAAAACTCTCGAATCAAGGGAGAGATCTTAGCGATAAGAGATAAAGAATTTGAGTTTTAGGAGCAATCCAAACGTTTTAGGAATAAGTGAAGTCTAGCAGGGGATCGTCTGTGGAAAGTTTAGAATTATAGCGAGGTAAGGTAGGATTGATTGAGGTTATGATCTCTTGGAGAAGGCTTAACCTTCAAAAACACTGAGGCAAATAGAACTGATCATATGTGAAAGGATGTATAATTTGAGCATGATAAAAACACTCGAAAGAAAGAATATTAATAGAAAGGAAAGATGGAAGGATGGAGCAAATAAAAAAAAAAGATAGAAAGAAAGAAAGAAAGAAGGAGTCGAGAAACAGAAATAAATAAGTAAAGAAACAGAAAAAAATGGTAGTATCTCTAAGACAGTAGTTAACCAACAAATCCTGGTCGCGATATACCAAAGCTTTTTTTATTGTTTCTTCATGGCGGAACTCGACTCAAGATAACCTATGCGATTCTGTCTATTAACTCTCAAGATGTTTACAAAAAGTGGCGGCGTAATTGCAAGCCTATTGGACAACTACCTCCTGGAATACGAAACAAAGTTTCCGCCGAAATTCATTTAGAATGATTTACGGAAAAAATCGAAATAGCCACACCAAAAGTAAGAATATTTCAAGAGAAATAAGAATGGCAGTATATCAAACATTAATCTCTTTGACTCCTTTGTTCTGCGATGTCTTCATGAGTTCCTGAAGCTCCTGAAGGTTCTTCCAAGTAGAGACATTTCCGTAAAATTTTAGCCATTCCTTGGCGAATTTCCTTATTCCGCCATCCACAGACGACAGGATTTACAGACGACTTAGCAAACGCTATTGTTTCTACCCAGCTAAAAACGTTCAAAGAAGAAATTTTTCCGCCTGCAAATTGGTGCATTTGTACGACTAAGACAGGCATGTTGAATATCAAGTAGAATCCGACTATGTATGTGATGTTTTTGGCTAGTTTCTTCTGTGCGAGGTAGCTGTTAGAGTGACTCGTATTGGAGCTCTTGTTCGCCGCTGTATTCTGTTCTGTTATCTGTCTCTGGTGACGGCGAATTATTCGAAAAATCTTGAAGTGAGCAAAGCATGTGACAAGCAAGCACAAGAGAAAGATGGCTATCTGCAAGTTACGAACAAACGAGCCGTCGCCAACCCATTGCAAGCTCGTTAAAAGTACATCACCAATCCAGATGGCAATGACCACTTGAAGGATACCCTTGGTCGTGACGAGCTCTTCGTAGCGTAAATGAAGACGAAGTCCCAAATACCTTTCACAGCTCAGTGCACTCAAGGTCATGAACGACACACCATAGCAAACCCAAAAACTCTCCGAATACACTACTCTATAAGCACAAGGTACAAAGAGATGGGTATTCTCCATCATCCGAAACGTGCCATACAACGGCTGTACGATTAGTCCTATTAAGAAGTCTGAAAACGCCAGACAAGATAACAGCATATTGGATGGAGTGTGAAGAGAATTATTCTTTGTTATTGCCAAAATGACAAATAGGTTCGCAGACATCGCGAACGGCACAAGAGCAAAGTTAATCAAGGCAGTAATAAGATTCGTCGTATAACGTTCGCTCCAAACCAAGTCAAACTGCGGTTCTGGGAGAAAAAAACACTTCTGATATTCTTGGTCGGTTCTCCCTAGCGATGTATTGTTCGCACCTTGCTTAAAAGCGTCCATCTTTGTTTGTCAGGGTCGTCACTGCGAGAGAAATCTTTGGTATTATTCCCTAGCAAACCTATAAGGAACAAGTCAGTCAGTGTGATTCCTGTCAGGCGTCTCTGAAGTGGCCTTCGTTATCACCATCATCTTTTTTCTTCATTGTAAATACTATGATTGAGACGCAAAAGAGCGTTTTATTTGGTCGTGCGGCAACAAATATAAAATGTCAACAAATCAAATATTATGTCAATAGTGATTCTCTTACTCATTAGTCCTTACGAGCAGAAGTATGACATTTAATTCCTACTTTTTTAGTAGCATCGATAGCTGAATTAATATCGATCAAAGATATAACTGATGAATTTGGATATTGGATAGCACGACAGCTGTGCTTCCTTAGAAATATTTTTGTTTTTCTTTTAGTAAAAAGAAGAAAAGAGAAAAGAAAACAACAGACGAAAGAGAGAAAAAGGAAAAATACAAGAGAAGAAATAAGAATAAAACAGAATGGAGCAATTGGAAAAATATAGGTATCATTAAATATTAAAAAGTCCGTTGATGGAGTGACTAGCGGATTAATTACCGTGATAAATTTTGTACAAAAAGAGAGATAGTGGTTACAATATATAAGCAAAAATATTATTACCATCATGTTTTTAGCTTCAATTTACTTTCTACGTTGTTCACGAGACAATATTTTGTTGTTTTGAAAAGGGTAAAAAAAATCTCACCATGTTTCGCAGCAATTTTTTCATCCTAAATAGTAACAACTTTTTTTTCTTTTTCTTTGAAAGTTAGAAGGTATTGCTTTAAATATATCTAGGACGACTGAAAAAAACAAGCTCAGTGCTCAGTGTAAATATGATATCCAGTTCTTAAAAAGCTTTCAATGACATTTTTTGATGGAAGGATGGCAAGAGCTGACCCTGTAGCTGTCATAATCTTGGCTACATAACACACTTCTCTTAGCAAAAGGGATCGATATCCGAATGTCGTTCAAAACCACTTTCAGACAAACAAGGAAATAAAGGAAGTCTTTGTGAAGTGAAAGAAATAAATAGCTTTCAATTTTCTAGCGGAGCTATAAAATTCATTAAGTTTTTACTCAAATATCCAGAAATGTCGGCCAAGAACGACGTTTATTGGATGATAGTCTTGTTATGTCGCGTTGGCAAGGCAACCGGCCCTGAATGTCATCGATAACTACGACCTCAAAATTTACTAGCATAATTCTTTATCACTTGATTTGTGGCACTGTCGTCAAACACCTTTTAACAAGAGTGTGGTATGATTGAGTAATGAGAATCTGATAATGAATACCAAAGTTTGTGATGTGTTGTAAAGTAAGTTGATAACTATGGGGATTACTATGTCACAAATGGTATTTCTTATTTTAATTGTTATCAGCTTTTTGTGGTAAAACTAAGAGCTTTTTTCCTAAAAAAAAGTACATCAGTGGTGGAATGGTAACGAACGATGATGGTAATGATGTTGATGATGATGAGGGTGAAGATGTTTATCATGATGGTGGTAATGATGATGATGATGACGATGATGATGATGATGACGATGACGATGATGATGTTGATGAGGATGAAGGTGAAGATGTTGATCATGACGGTGGTAATGATGACGACGACGACGACGATGATGTTGATGAGGATGACGTTGATGATGATGACAATGATTCTTGGGTTTTTCTCTGGAAGAACCACTCTGTGGAATCACTGTTTTAAAAATCCCATTATATATTTACAATTATGTTGACGATGATGATGACGATGACGATGATTTTAAACGTTATTTTCAGGCAGTGTCCAGAACAGTTCATATAAAATTTAAGCTTTTCAAATGATTCCTAAGCATCGATTCCTACTTCCAATAAGCCAATTCACAGTTTAAGAATCGTTATCAGTGCGCATGCGATTTTATCCCGAATTTCTCACCTTCTTTTGTTTAATTAAAAACAAAAGAGAAATTCGGGATAAAATCGCATGCGCACTGATAACGATTCTTAAACTGTGAACTGGCTTATTGCCAAAACAAAACAAATGAATGCGGACTTTTTACTCTGTCCATCACTTCTAAATTCCAATCGTAGTTAAGTGGAAGAAGAGCCACTCGGTGGAATCACTGCCAATCTCTTTTTCACAGATTAATAAAGGTTTCTCCATCAAGCTAAGAGTAAGATGATGACAGGGCATCAGAAGAGTATGATTACCTCCAAACAATCTCAATCAGTTACTAAAAGCAATTTAAGCAAGAAACCAATATGGTAAAGCCTCAAAATGACCAAGTTGATGTCAATAATAACAGTAAAGCCGATTATATGAGTTTTTTTACTTATAAAAGTACATTCTATTCCCATTTCATTACAATTTTAGTTTACTATTTTGCCTCTGTTTTCAATCTTTCGTCTTTCGAAATCGATTACCGCTGATAGAAATTTTATCCTAGAAAATATTTTGTCATAATTATCATTTTCTCTTTTCAACTTCTTTTATCCAATGTTGTGCATGGACTTAATTATATATTCTCAAATATTATCGCGATGTTACCAGCTGTGTACCAAGTAATTTGTACATTGATGTTGGTTAGAAGAACAGTAGTACAGTATTTGAGCCTTCGTTTTTTTCTGAACAGCGTCAATGCTTTGAATCCATGCGCATTGGTACGTGAGCCAGGGTGGACGTGCGCCGGCTCAGGTATTTATTCGACAATTCTACGCATGCGCTGTCAGGTGGTCGTATAAGGGAAGCCATAAAGACCACGGCATAAGAGAGAGAATTCTTTGACTGCTTCTTTGAGTTTACTCTTCTGAGCTCGACCCCTGAATACAACACAGAATAAAATGAAATTTGAGATTGAATGGAAAGAGAACGAGAGGGATGAATGGGAAGAAAGTAGGGTCATGGGTAGGGAAGGCATCCACTTTTAGCGGGAACTCCAAAGGAATAAGCCACGTTCGATATCTCAAAATTCAGACTTGATCACGAGGCTCTAGTCGTATGGTACTTCATGTACGGTACAAACACAATGATCACCAAATACATTTATTGGTAGGAATGAAATAATGGACCATGGACCTTTATCACAAGGCGGCCATGTTTATTCCCTTGAGAGCAAAAACCTTTGTTTGGAACGTTATGAAGCGCCTCAAAGCGAGGGCAAGGGGACCCAAGGGAATCGAAACCCATTGTTTCAACCAATATGGCCGCTGTGTGACAAAAGCCCATAGACAACGTTCCTACCTTTCGGCAATAATAAGAAAATTTTGGTAGATATGTTAGTTCACTACTCAACAACGTTATAATCGAATCTACAGCAACATATCTGCTGATACTTTTGAGGTTTAATGCAATTTTAGACATTTTATTCCTCAGAACCTCGGTATCGTGCTAGAATTTTAATATCTCCGTGGCCTATTGGCCAACAGGTTAAACATTACACCATAAATGTCCCGTCTTTACCTTAATATCGAACTTGAAAACTGCTGCTTTTGTGCTGGAGTAACTAACGTTGAAGGGAATCCCTGTACCTCAAGGACGGCCTGACGATAACACAAGAAAAAGGGGAAATACAGATATATCTAGATGTTATTTGAAACTATTATACCTCTTTAGCTAGCTTGGGCGTAATATTTACCAATTTCAGACCACGTGTCACTCTCTAGAGTATCATTTCCTTGTTTAAGTTGTATTCTTATTCATGTGTCTTCTCACGCAACCGTTAAACAAAGAAATGATACTCTAGGGAATGACACATGGTCTTGAGAATAAGATTCTTTGTTTGAGTTGTATCCATATTCATGTGTCTTCTCGTGCATGCGCAACCGTTAAACAAAGAAATGATACTCTAGGGAATGACACATGGTCTTGAGAATAAGATTCTTTGTTTCAGTTGTATCCATATTCATGTCTCTTCTCATGCGCAACCGTTAAACAAAGTAATGATACTCTAGGGAATGACACGTGGTCTGAAATCGGAAAACATTACGCCAAGCTTAAGAGGTCCATTTCTCCTATTGAATAATGACCTATTGTAAATTAATAACTACCAAAAGGAATATTCTGCGTAACTTTACCTGCATCCATTTTGAGAGGAGTTCCACACACCGCTTATTAAGAGTCAGTAAGATTTCTGCTAAAAAGTCACAACACTGACGCGGTACCCCACCACCAATACCCTACGAATAAAAGCACAAAAGTTGTTTCTTTTCTTCATACCGTAGATTTCAATAGACCTATTAACCTTCGTTGTTTGTTGTGCCCATTTCAGACCATGTGATGCCACTCTTGGGAGTTGATTCTTTCATGTGTAAATTTTTTGATAAAAGAACATTTCTCAAGGGAATGTCATGTGGTCTGAAATGGGCAATTTGCATACGAAGTTATAGAGGTCTATTGTTTACTTGTTGGTGGCTTTCTTTAATCCAATTTAGCCGATAATCATTGGCAATATATATAGACCCCTTGCAGCACGTAGGAATAAAGCTCAATTTGGAGGACAAAACAATTGGTTTCCAATTCTCAGGCGATTGAAATTCTTTTGTTTTGTTCCCCAAATTGAGCTGCTCTGACGTCACGCGAAAGGGGTCTATTTATTGCTGTGCATGAATTGCTAAGCAACGAAGTCTCACCGTTATTACTTGTCCAACCAAATGTTGCCCATATGCATTAAGGATTTGTTTAGTTATTTCTTGGGTTTCATATGAATTGATAAAGACTACCTGGAATGGATTGAACAAAGTCATCATCATCAATATTATCATCATCATGTAACATCACCATCATGATCAACCAAATCATTATCATGATCCTAATATTCATCCACTTCAATTTTACCATAATCGTCATTACCAGTCATCATCATCAATATTATCATCATCATGTAACATCACCATCATGTTCAACCGAATAATTATCATAATCCTAATATTCATCCACTTCAATTTTACCATAATCGTCATTATCAGTCATCATCATCTCCATTATCATCATCATCGCCTTCATAATGATCATTATTATCATCGCTACCACATAATTATAATTATAATCATCATCATCACAATCCTCAACATGATCATCATCAACACTATCATCATCAACACATCATTATCATAACATCACTACCATTATCACCACTACCACAGCTTATCGTCACCATCCATTATAGTTATCATCATCACATCATTATCATAACATCGCTATCATTATCACCACTACAACAGCTTATCGTCACCATCCATCATAGTTATCATCATCATCCATCATCAGTCGGCAAGTGAACTTCAATGCCATCATCATTACTATCATGATTTACTTACAAGAAAGTTACAAGCAGCTCTGACACAATGGGAATCAGCGAGAGCGATGGCTGCTAATCCTGTTACAAATCAATATAAAACAATACGATGAATAACTGACTAATCAAAGCAAATGGCTGTAACCACACATACAAACTCCTTGGTTTTTTACGAGGGTAGCACTAAATAGCCAGTGGCTAACAGACCTGTGGTCCTCGTTCCATGATCGAATTGGAATTTAGAAGTTGATTTTTGTGGAGGGAGGAAAACCGGAGAACCCGGAGAAAAACCCTCGAAGCACAGGATAGAACCAACTAGAAACCCTACTCACATACAACACCGAGCCCAGCGGGACTCGAACCCGGGTCGCATTGGTGAGAGGCAAGCGCTCTCACAGCTACGCCACCCGTGCTTCCCATAAAAACAAACAAACAAACTACATACCACAATGAAATATATGCGCTGCCATCCCATCACCTCCAAACACTAACTGCGTATTAGTTTTTATTGCCTGTGATACAACAGAGATATTTAGTCACAAGAATCAAGGCTAAAGTATTACTGCCTTGGAAACATTGGAATAACAAAGGTTTACTTACTCGAGCAGCAAACTGCATGTAGGACTGAAGGATGTCTGGGTACTCTTGAAGGTCTGAAGCAAAGGAAGTTTAAAAACAAGCATTGTAGAAGTTCGAACATTATATCTCTGAATTTCAGCATTCCAAATCTTAAACAACTAAGCCCACTTGTGAGCGAGAAGGAGAAGGAGCAGGAGAAGGAGAAGGAGAAGGAGAAGGAGAAGGAGAAGGAGAAGGAGAAGGAGAAGGAGAAGGAGAAGGAGAAGGAGAAGGAGAGACGGAAGAGGAAAATTGTTCAAAATGTTTCTCTTACTGGTTTGAAGAAGCTGTAGTATAATATTAGACAGTCTTTGAAACGTTAAAGCTACAGTAGCCATGTGTGGTTCTTCTCCTCCATACATACCAACAAACTAAAAATAAACAAGATGGAAGGGAATAATTGAAAAAATGGAAAAAACGATGGGAAGCGGAGAAAAAAGAAGCGAGGAAAAGAAAATTGTACTGACCATAGTTGCCGTATCGAGAAGACAACTTTGTGGTAACATGGAGAAGAAGTCGATAATAAGCTGCGCAATCTCTGGCACGAGAGGTCCCATGTGATCTCTTATTGTATCGATGGCTCGCTCAAGACAAAGACAAACGTCCTGCAAAAAATATGAATGATCGATAAAAGCAAAAGACATGGAGAAATACAAAAAGCCATGACCGCCATGTTGGATGACAACAACAAACAAACCAGCGACAATCCTTTTATTAATTCATCCAAAATGGCGGCTACGACGTCACATGCGCTTTTTACATTTGGGTAATATGACGTCATACGTTCTACGTCTTTGGTACATAATGTAACTGAGCTATGACGTCACGTGCTCTTTGACTTGTGGTTACATTCCTCAGCTATGACGTCATATGTATGGTTTGCATTGTGGGTACATACCTGAGCTATATCATTATCACGGATCCAAGAGTTAAGAGACTTTAATGACGTCATAACTTCTTTTAGGACAGGAGCTGCCTACAGTAGAATGAGAAAATAATAAAGAATCAAAACTCAAACCATCCAATCACAATTCGGAATGTTTTCGACTGCAAACATGGGAGTTTCTACTTACGGGGTGGCTGTGGTTTGGCGCAAGGGAACCTGGTACTAAACACTTGAACAACACAGCAAAGATCTTCAGAGTGAACTGTAGTCTTGGTTTGAGTTCCTTGGAAGGCTGAATCACACAAAAACAGCATCAATTACGTTAAAAGAAAATGGCAACTAAATGTGAGTAGAGTTTGTTAGGTCTCTCCCTTGATTCGAGGGTTTTTCTCCTGGTTCTCCGGCACTCAATCCTCTGCAAAACACGCTTAATTCCAATTCGATTTGTGAGTTAGCCATGTCCTGACTTAGATCAGCCCGGAAATTGTTTCAGGGTTCGATTTGTGAGTTAGCCATGTCATGACTTAGATCAGCCCAGAGGTTGTTTCAGGGTATCGATAAAACTTAAAGTTTTGAAGAAGAAAAATTCGAGCTGCCCCGTGGATAAAATGTGTAACAGAAAGAGAAAAGGAAACCGGAACTTCTTGAAACACCTTACCTGTTGAATAACTATTTGTGACAATAGTTGTAAGTACGGTCCAACAGCGTTCTGTAGCTTATCCATGACTAAAGAGTGCGGCTGAACGGATAACGCGTACCCAATACACTCCATACAACGTAATCGCTCTCGGTCCTGTACGACAGATATGAAATAAGAAAATCCTTTAGAATTTAATATCATGGCTTCTAAAACTGGTTTCAATGAAGTTAAGAAAACTAGATACCCCAGAAAAAATATTTTCCTTTTTTAAAAGGAGAATTTCGTATGACTGTGAAATACGCACGGTACCGACGTGCCGTGCCGTGCCTTGTCCGATCTCCCGCGCTGTGATTGGCTCAAAGGATGTCGTTAATTCAGTAACTTGAAGTTGCCTTACCGTGCTGCGTAATGTAAAATGATGAGGCAAATTTGTAATGTAGCGCACGTAACCAATGATATAGCATTTGAGTTTTTCGTGCTGTAAATCAGTACAATAGACCCCTTACAGCACGTCGGAATGCGGCAGCTCAATTTGGAGGACAAAACAATAGGTTTCAAATTCTCAGGAGATTGAAATTCTTTTGTTTTGTCCTCCAAATTGAGCTGCTTTGACGTCACATGAAAGGGGTGTATACCTTACCCGAAAATAGCGCGGAAATGTCGCGCACTCATATTGGTTTATTCGACGTCCACGATTCCATGTCGTGTACCGTGTATTTTTCCTTTAGTAATAAAAATCTATTGTAAGGTTGTTTTACAATTGTGATAAAAAAATAAAATGTTACCTTGATAACGGATCCAGTAAGAGCAGCCTAAAGAATCAAAACAAAAAAATTGAGAATAGAATAACTACATCATACGTCTATTAGCGATACGTAACATGAAAAAACCAAACAAGCTTTTTTATTGCCTGGTAACCATCAGCTGAATGAATCTCATTACTAGCCTACAGTGAAGGGCAAACACTGCCCGTCATGTGCTATCAACCAGAGAGTATTCTATTGCTTGGTATCAATCAGCTGAATGAATCTCATCTCCAGCCTACAGTGAAGGGCAAACACTGCCCGTCATGTGCTATCAACCAGAGAGTATTCTATTACTCTGTATCAATCAGCTGAATGAATCTCAGAAATCTCATTACCAGCCTTCAGTAAAGACCAGAAATGCTGTCTATCGACAGCAAAGCTATACCTGGCAGTGAGAGAGAATTTCTTGTAGGATATCTTCATCCAGATCCTGTACACACTCCTCACATATCCCTCGAAGTGCTTGTGTTGAAGCAGATGCCAAGTGTTCTTGCGTCAAGCCACTTAGTAGTACAGGTAGTACTGATCTAAGCTGTTCTATGTGGCTGTTCAACCATTCAGAGTACGATCCTACCATAAAAGAATATCAGTAAAATTTACACTCTTGAGCAGAGATAACCTGTCATTCTTATTGGGCATGCTTAATGGATGCCAGAGAGCATGTGCAGTAAGAATGACAGGGCTCTTGGATTAAGAGTGTGCAAATTAGGTAATAATATGTATGGCATATTTTTTTTCCATTTCACCAGACAACATGTTAATGCCAGGAAAAATATCCTCTTCTAAAATATCCAGGGCAAATATCCTCTTCTAAAACATCCAGGGCAAATATCCTCTTCTAAAACATCCAGGGCAAATATCCTCTTCTAAAACATCCAGGGGAAATATCCTTTACCACAAGCCCTTCTCTTGAAAATAAATTCCTTATTTGAGTGATGACCTTATTGATTTTAATTATATTACTTTTGTTTGAGAGATACTGGTCAATAATGCAACAATACTCAGGGGAATGAATGACACATGGTCTGAAATAAGATTTCATTTAGACAATGTAAAAAAATAATAGTTATGAATGACATTCCTTACCGACCATGACTAGAGCAGTCTGGGATACTTTAGGGTGAGAAGGTAGCTTTGGAAGCAGTGAGAGAATAGCAGGTAAAAATACTTCTTCCTCTGGTTCAACATTTTCTGATACTGACTGTACAAGATATAGGGTAGCTTCTACAGACTGTTTGAGGCAAATAAGAATACACTTAGTGCTTCATTCATAAGAGCAGTGTACATGCAAGAACAGTAGTAATACTGGTAGGATGATACTTGTCCACTAGTCCTGTGATATTTGCAGTAGGACAGGTTGACCATCATACAGATAGACAGACAGCAAAGGTGGATAGGTAGTTTAAGACTTAAGACAAGGGCAAGCCAGCCAGCCAGACTGACACAGGTCTATACAAGGAAAGGCAGACAGACAGACAAACAGACTGACTAGTACAACAGACATAAAGACAGGCAGACAGACTGACAGACAGACAGACAAACAGACTGACTAGTACAACAGACATAAAGACAGGTAGACAGACTGACAGACAGACAGACAAACAGTCTTACTAGTACAACAGACATAAAGACAGGCAGACTGAATGACCAATACAACAGCTAGACATAAAGACAGGCAGACAAACACAGACTTATAGATAAACAGTTACCGGCTGATTGACACATACAGTCAGAAAGACAGAAAGAATAACTGAATGACTGACAGATCCAAACACAAAAATCAACTGGCAGAGAAAGAAAATATAAAGATGAGAACAGTATTTTAATATAACTAATATTCAACAAGTTGAGTATAATACCTGCCACGTAGGAGAGGAGCCACCAGCCAGTAATGATGAAAGTGTTCCATGTAATTGTTGTAACAGTAATGGCCCTGTTACACAGTATATGTACATCTGTTAACACAAATCAATACTCAATGTTAGATATTGCACTAGGAAGGGAAGCATGGACGCTATGTGGACTGCTAATGCACTGCTTGCTGCTGTTAATATGGGTTCAACTTTTCCACGGTCTGCCATTACTTTCAAGTACAGTATCAGTCGCTTGTTGGTTTTCTCCAGCACTTTAGAAGTTTTTTTTCAGGGTCTCTGGTCTTCTGGTAAACAAATTTCAATTTGATTGTAGAACAAGCACCAGAGATTAAATTACAACAGGCTGTTAACTTTTATTCTTGTAAAACAAAGAGGAAACATTTCTTTTGATTCACAGAAGTGAGGGATCTGTATACTCGATCTATCTACAGTATATGCCAAAAATGAGAAAGAAATTCCCATTTTTTATTTTAATTGACTTGTTTTTTAGTAATCCTATTTGAAAAGATACATGTATTGATTGAGCTTTTAACTTAAGTTTCTAAAAATGTGTTGTACTCTAGCATGTTTATAAGTATTTACCATGGTATCAGAAACATCTTGTCTGTAATATCGAAACTGTTCCTTTTCATCTGCAATTGTACAAATGTACAAACATTGTTCATCTGTGTAACATGGATTGCACCGAATGCTCTTTGTTAAAAGTTCTCTTCTGATCAATACTAACCTGAACTATAACTATTCCATTCAGTGTCTGTAGGGAACTGTACTTTCCGTAGGAAAACCTTTTAAGGAAAAAATCAAGCAAGATTTTTTTTTATTTACATAAACTTTTTGAATTCAAAGAATATTATGGCTACATTCCTTGAATACAGACTGACATTTACTCAGGGTTAGCCTCAGTAACAGAGGATTTGAAACTGGAGTATTTAAGAATTATTCTAATATAAATATACTTAGATTTTACTCTAGTTTAGATTAATTATCTCACTTGTTAGCTTACCTGACATAATGCATTAAATACTGGTTCATAAACGTTGCGCAGTTGCAGTTGTATTGCTGCATCCTGTGAATATATATCATCCTAATACAAAAAAGTATGACATTAGAGAAATATAGGCATTAATTCTGGTAAATAGAACTTAAGATGGAGAGTCATGATCAGGGAAGTATAAGTGGCTGCTCCTGGTTTATTACCAGGACAAACAAATTGGTACATAATATACTGTAATCTGTAATCAAGGATATCAACAGTAATCTGGCTTTCAACAACTCAACTCTGGTGTTCCACAGGGGAATATCTTGGTTCCACCAGCATAGTTATGCAAAGCCTTAATAATGCAAGTCTAGGGTTTATCAACAAACAAAGTCTTTAGACAAGATTTAATTCTGGACTACCAGTAATCTGCCTT